>JARCFY010000003.1:156490000-156817500 GCA_029233225.1 Lepidodactylus listeri
CAACCCAGACCTGGCAACCCTAGTCCCTGTAGTCCAGCATCCTGTTTCACACTGTGGCCTCAACCAGTTCCTCTGGAGGGCCAACAACAGGGCAGAGAGGCCAAGGCCTTCCCCTCATGAGAACACCAGAAGAGCCCTGCTGGATCAGACCAGTGAGAGTCCACCTAGTCCAGCATCCCGTCTCACACAGTGGCCTCAACCAGTTCCTCTGGAGGGCCAACAACAGGGCAGAGAGGCCAAGGCCTTCCCCTCATAAGAACATCAGAAGAGCCCTGCTGGATCAGGCCAGTGAGGGTCCACCTAGTCCAGCATCCCGTCTCACACAGCGGCCCCAACCAGTTCCTCTGGAGGGCCAACAACAGGGCAGAGAGGCCAAGGCCTTCCCCTCATGAGAACACCAGAAGAGCCCTGCTGGATCAGACCAGTGAGAGTCCAGCTAGTCCAGCATCCCGTCTCACACAGTGGCCTCAACCAGTTCCTCTGGAGGGCCAACAACAGGGCAGAGAGGCCAAGGCCTTCCCCTCATAAGAACATCAGAAGAGCCCTGCTGGATCAGGCCAGTGAGGGTCCACCTAGTCCAGCATCCTGTCTCACACAGTGGCCTCAAGCAGTTCCTCTGGAGGGCCAACAACAGGGCAGAGAGGCCGAGGCCTTCCCCTCATGAGAACATCAGAAGAGCCCTGCTGGGTCAGACCAGTGAGGGTCCCTCTAGTCCAGCATCCTGTCTCACACAGTGGCCTCAGCCAGTTCCTCTGGAGAGCCAGCAACAGGGCAGAGAGGCCGAGGCCTTCCCCTCATGAGAACATCAGAAGATCCCTGCTGGATCAGACCAGTGAGGGTCCATCTAGTCCAGCATCCTGTCTCACACAGTGGCCTCAGCCAGTTCCTCTGGAGAGCCAGCAACAGGGCAGAGAGGCCGAGGCCTTCCCCTCATGAGAACATCAGAAGAGCCCTGCTGGATCAGGCCAGTGAGGGTCCATCTAGTCCAGCATCCTGTCTCACACAGTGGCCCCAACCAGTTCCTCTGGAGGGCCAAACAACAGGGCAGAGAGGCCGAGGCCTTTCCCTCATAAGGACATCAGAAGAGCCCTGCTGGGTCCATCTAGTCCAGAGAGGCAGAGGCCTTCCCCTGATGTTGCCTCCTGGTGCTGGGATTCAGAGGCTTTAGTGCCTCTGAACATGGAAGTTCCCCTCAGTCACCACGGTTAATAGCCACTGATAGACCTGTCCTCCATGAATCTGCCCAATCCCCTTTTAAAGCTGTCTCTGCCTGGGGCCATCATGACCCCCTCTGGCAACAAATTCCAAATTTTTATCACTCTCTGTGCAAAGAAGTATTTCTTTTTGATCCCTCCTGAACCTACTGCCCATCAGATGCCACTGAGTTCTAGTATTCGGGGACAGCGAGAAAAAGTTCTTTCCACCCCGTGCCTAATTTCAGAAACCTCTATCATGTCTCTTTCCTAAACTGAAAAGTCCCAGACTGTTTATCCATTAACACTATGATGTCAACTCTGGAAGTGATTTTGGAGGGTACAACATGGGAACCAAGCAGATACAGCACTGGAGCATGGAAGGGGAAGGGTTACAAGACTTCTAAATCAAGGGCTTGGCTAGGAAGTGGAAGAAGAAGAAGAGTTGGATTTATATCCCGCCCTTCACTCACTCGGAGTCTGAGAGCAGCTTACAATCTCCTTTCCCCTCCCCTCTCCACAACAGACACCTAGTGAGGTAGGTGGGGCTGAGAGAGCTCTTTCGAGGACTGCTCTTGAGAGAACAGCTCTGAGAGAACTTGTGACTGACCCAAGGTCACCCAGCTGGCTGCATGTGGAGGAGGCGGGGAATCAAACCTCTTTCTCCCAGATTTGAATGTGCCGCTCTGAACCACTATACCAACAGGAAGCAAGGATAGGTGGCTGGGGAGGGGGAGGCAGAGAAAGACGGAAGGAAACAGAAAGAGGAGGACGTATTATTAATTTGTAGAAGTCAAGATGTAGAATGTGTGGGCAAGGAGTGAGGCGACAACTCCCAATTCCAGCCCTGACCTGGATAGCTCAGGCTAACCTGATCTCGTCAGATCTCGGAAGCTAAGCAGGTCGGCTCTGGGTCGTATATGGATGGGCGATCGCCAAGGAATACCAGGGGCGTGATGCAGAGGCGGGCAATGGCAAACCACCTTTGAAACGTCTCTTACCTTATAAACAAATCTAGCTCGATACCTGGTGGTGTGTAACGCTAAAAGAGCTAGAACTTCTGACTGCCAGACAACCTTAGGATCTCCTAGCAATACCACACACACTGCCATACGACAGCAATTATTATTACTTCTCACGCACCTTCATCTCCACATCACCACGGACCTCCAGCTCAAAGCAGCCAAACTCCTCCAGGATGGATTTGGTGGCCCCCGAGAGGTGGATCTTCAGGGCTGGAATGTCCAGAGGGACAATTAGCATGTCTGTACGGTGGGTGATGGACCCTATCAGTTTCACCCATCCCTTGGCCTTTCACACTAGCCTGTAGGAAGCCACCCTCCCTCCTCCACAGACTACTCCATGCCCCTGAAATCTTTCTGAGCGTTAAGTCCTGAAGATATTCAAAGATTTTGGAATAAAGTATTATGTCAAATTGAGATAATAATCAACAGATCCCAAAAAATCCAGAAAATATTCTCTTAGAAATAGGCTTAACAGAACAAGTAGATAAAACCAAGCTGGTCACAATAACAACAATGTTGGCAACTGCGAGGTTAAAGATCGCTGAGAAATGGAAACAGAAGAAAGGGCCTTCGATATGAAATTGGCATGACTCTGTCTGGAGTCACTTTATGCTGGGTGAAATAGATTACTCTACAGGTACTCAGAATTTCAAAGCTCATTGTAAAAATTTCCAAGCAATTTGGCCTCCTACTGTTAAATTTTTGCAAGATAAAAAAAATTGTCTCCTCGAATCTATATTACAAGAAATTATTGAATTTTTAGATTTAAGGGATTTTGTAGTAATGGATATAATCTGGAATTTTCTCTGTGCGTAGTACGTGAATGTGGATAGAAGGTATTGTGTGAATTTATAATGTTCTTTGGTTTAGTTTGGTAGGGTATTGTTGTATGGGTATGGTGGATTTTTCAGTAAAATTAATAATAAAAAAAACCTCCTGCAGATCCCAACTGCCTAATTCATGCTGATTGCTGCAGACTGCGTCTCATCACCCCCATTCACGAGACAGTGCCATTCACCTTCTCCGTTGGACTCCATGCGGGAGGCGGTGTTCACCGTGTCCCCAAAGAGGCAGTAGCGAGGCATCTTCAGGCCCACAACACCCGCGCAGACCGGACCTTGAAGGGAGAACAGAATACGGGGAGGAAGACAGGTCAAGAAGCAGTTCTCAGAGCCTACCTCAGCTCCCTGCTACCAGGGGCCCGGTCCTCTTTGCCCTCAAAATCACTTATAGTGCATCTAGATACAAAGAGTTATACAATAAAGGAAACTGTGTACAAAACAACACTTCAAAAGTCAACAAACATTTTATAACAGTGATAGAAACAAGTCCATGGCTGCGGCCACACGTGAGGGATAAAGCGCGGGGGGGGGGAGTGAGGATATTTGTGGCGAAGCAATTTGACCCGCAGTTGCGCGATCATGCAGATCATCCAAGCTGCGGGTGCAACTCGCCACTACGTGATCAGACGCAACTACGGGCGAGTTGGGGTTTGTGGGTTTTTTTGTCGTTCATTACCGATTCGCTTTAATGGTGGATCGATGAATCACATCTCCACCCTGAGGGCTTCCACTGGCAGTATGCGATGATGCGCATACTGAGAAGGGGGAAAAAACAACGGCATGGCGTCGGGATAGCCTGATCAGACTATCCCCGACGCCACAAGTCTGCGCTGGAGCGATCATACGGGGAAAGTCCGTCTGTGGCTTGCAGCAACCTGTTTGATACTGGAATTTCCCCACTGTTTTTTTACTCCGCTTCTCCTGCGGAGGAAAATGGCTTGCTTACGGGTGCGGGCAGCTTCACATATGTGCTCTTGTGATCGTGCCCTTAAAATCCGGCTGGAAGTCGTGCCTATCGCGCGGCTAATTCTGCGTGTGATCGGGGCCCTTATGAAGCTGAACAACGAGAAAGTCACAAACAAAGAACGAAGAATCCGGATGTACTGCTTTGTTTCGAGGTCCTTCTTCAGGGTGATATACAATTACAGTTGTGCTTCCAATTACAGTTGTTTTCAAATGCATGGACAATAAGTCCTACTAATACAGCTCAAAGAACACGCTTCACACTGGAGGCTAGTCGGTCGTTCCTCGTGTGAAGCGTGTTCTCCTGTGGAATGTTAAACCTGTGGCCCGTTATTAAGCTGTATTAGTAGGACTTATTGTCCATGCATTTGAAAACAACTATAATTGGAAGCACACAGTGCCATTGGAAGCAGTTTGTATATCACCCTGAAGAAGAAAGAAATGGTCAACATTTGTTGAAGGAAAAATGGTCAAAATTTTATGATTGGTATAAAAATAAAACAATGACTCAAAAGAAAGACTTTAAAACATAATTTATATATATACACATAAAACTTATTTTTGAGATATTTAAATACAGATAAATATTAGACAAATAGACCAGCAGATAGTTGTATTAGGGATACTCGGATAGTTTCAATATCTATATATCTAATTCCGAAGGCGCCCCCTGTGTGAGGATACCTAAATCTGCGCAGGGGGGGCACCTGGGAGGCAGGGAGGTTTTCCTACACATGGGGGGGGCACTCCCCCTGTGTGCAGAAAAATCCGAAAAGTTTAAAAAAACCTTCAGTGACCGTAGAATCCCCCAAAATACCTTTTGAAATCACACCAACTCCAGACATCAACTGTGAGGAGATTAGAATGTTCGGGGGAGGGGGGGAGGCTCTAACTGTTTCTGTCAGTAAAAAGCAGGGTTTTTACTAGCAGCAATCTATGGTTGCCAAGTACCCCCCCTGGCCACCAGCAGCAGATCCAGATCCAGGCTGGGAAACTCCTGGAGATTTGGGGGTGGAGCCTGGGGAGGACAGGGACCTCAGTGAGGTACAATGCCATAAACTCCACCCTCCAAAGCATCCATTTTCTCCATGGAAAGTTATCTCTGTAGTCTGGAGATGAGCAGTAACTCCAGGGGATCCCCAGGTCCCATCTGGAGGCTGGCATCCCTAGGCAGCACCCTCTGTGTGACTTGATACCACCTGATTTGCATGACTTAATTAGGCCCAGCTGTTTTGCTACAGTTCATCAGCAGCCACCGTATGAAAGCCATTGTGGTGCAACAGTTCGAGCTTCAGACTGGGATCTGCGAGACCCAGGTTCAGATCCCCATCTTGCAGTGGAAGCTGACTGGGAGATTTTGGACCAGTCACATACTTTCAGCCTAACCAACCTCACAGGGTTGTTGTGCAGATAACAAAGAGGAAATAATAATGTAAGCTGCTTTAGTCCCCATTGTGGAGAAAGACTGTAATTTTCCTAGGTAGAGGCTGCAGGGGAGGGGGGTGGAGATAGAAAGCTGAAGACAGATAAAGGTAGGTTGGCTGTTGGGTGGGAAGGAAATAGGGTTGCCAACTCCAGGTTGGGAAATTCCCAGACATTTGAGAGGTGGAGCCTGGGGAGGGTGGGATTTGAGGTGGGAAGCAGAAAGAGAGAGAAAGAGTGATGAGGTGGGGAGGCAGAAAAACAAAGGGAATTATGACAGGTCAGAAAGAGAGAGGAAGTAACATACATGGAGGAGACCGAGAGAGTAAGAAAGGGGGGGCAGAAGGGAGAAAGAGTGTGAGAGAGGTAGGGGGAGAAGGGAGGAAGCAAAGGTGTGAGGAATGGGATAACTATCCTGCAAGTTTCTTGCAGGTCTCCACTTGTATTGGTATATTTATGTACTATTCTCCGCTCTTGTATAGGAAACATGAAGTATATGTACAATGATTAATGACATATTGTATAATTATCTAATTTGATTCCTATTTTTTCTTTGTCAACCAAGTGGATTTATATTCTATACGTAAAATAAAATAAAAATTTCTCAAAAAAGGAAAGGCAAACTATAAGTGATGTAAATAAATAAATAAAAATGTTCTGATGATGGGCAAAAAAAAAGAAAGAAGAAGGACCTCGAAACACAGCAATATATCTGGACTCTTCATTCTTAGTTTGTGACTTTCTAGTTCAGGGGTGGCCAACCTGTGGCTCGGGAGCCACATGCGGCTCTTTCACACATATTGTGTGGCTCCTGGCAGGACGGCTGGGGAAGCAAAGGGGAGGCATGCTTTTCCTTCCTTCCTTCCTTCCTTCCTTCCTTCCTTCCTTCCTTCCTTCCCTCCTCCCTCCCATCTATTTGCTTTCCTAGTTTCTCTCTCTCTCTTTCTTTCCACTTCTTTAATTCTTTCTTTCCATCTCTCTCTTTTTCTCTCTCTCTCAATATCATTAGCAAACAAGTAATATCATTATCAATAACCGGTTTTCCTCGTTTGTTTTTATTTTTGGCAGTCCCATTTAACGCTAATAAAAAGCAAATTTGCATATTTTTAAAAATAAAAACGTGTATGTGATATTTGTTCCTGTCTTGCGGCTCTCAGACATCTGACGTTTATTCTATGTGGCTCTTACGTTAAGCAAGGTTGGCCACCCCTGTTCTAGTTGTTTCAGCTTCATACTTCGTTCGTGACTTTCTAGTTGTTTCAGCTTCATACGGACTTGTTTCTATCACAGTTATAAAATGTTTGCTGAATTCTGAAGTGTTGTTTCGTACACAGTTTTCTTCATTGTATAACTCTATACTTACTGTGTATTCCGCTTGTATTCTATATACAAAACATGAGTCGCAACAGATTTACTTTGCCCCAGAATGAGCTTGGATTCCTCCCAGTTTCATACTGGGAATATATATGTACCAGTGAATTAAATTGCTAGTCAAACTATCAGCAATGTTCCACTTGACCCTGTTCCTCTCCTTTATTTTTTTTGAAGCAACATGTGTACATTTATTATTTTAATGTCCATACTTTAAAATTATTTGAAAAGCACTTAAAAACACACACACACACCAAAGTAGTAAAAGAGCTCCGGAGATGGGATGAGTTGGTAACGCCACAAGTGCTGGCCAACATGAGCTGTGCACTCGTGCATGCCTGCAGAACTAGATTCACCCATCACAAGAGAAATCAGCATTACCAGATGAAACTGACTGGCAGTCGATTCGCCCTCCCTCCCAATGCCCTGCTGGTTTAGATCATGCTATTGGGCACTGCAGCTTTCTGGGGTACCCATATTCACCTGATGTAGGGTTGCCAGCCTCCAGTTGGGGCCTGGGGATCTCCTGCTTTTACAACTGATCTCCAGCTGACAGAGATCAGCTCCCCTGGAGAAAATGGCTGCTCTGAAGGGTGGACTCTATGGCATTGTACCCTGCTGAGGCCCCTCCCCTCCCCTCCCCAAACCCCACCCTCTCCTGGATCCACCCCCAAAGTCCCCAGGTAGTTTCCTGGAGTTTTTCCAGGGGTTTGTTGTTACTGTTTGTTGTGCCATCTATTGTTTCGTTGTTTTTGTTTTATGGATTTTATGTTGTAGGCTGCTTTGAATCCACTTGTGGGATAGGGTGAGGTATAAATCAAATAAACATAATAAACATAATAAACATCATCGTCGTCGTCGTCATCATCATCACAACAACACTGATACGGGTCTTGCTACATTGAACCATCATACAGTAATCGCCATCTGCACCTAATTGCACTTCGTATTTATATTGTTTGTTCCTGTAAATTTTATCGTATTGCATTACGCATCTGTGTTTTATCGTATTTTAGCCTGTTGTGCGCCGCCTTGAGCCTGCCTGTGCAGGCAAGGTGGGATATAAATCGAAACTAATAAATAAAGAATAAACAAACAACAACAATTTGCAACAGCTGAAAAAAAAACCCCTTCTTTGCGGCGTAGCTAACGGACAGAACTTGCTGCTGCAAGATGGGTTGGGAGCCAGTAGCTTAGGTGGCTTGGAAAAGGGGAGGAAACAAATTTATAGAGGATGAGAAGTCTCTTGATGGCGACTAAATATAATGGCTAAGAACAACTTGCACATTAGCCCAAGGGCGGGGGGGAGAATCCTCTAAGCTAGGGGTGGATCATGAATAAGGTGAAATATTCTGCCTTCATCTGTAGCTCATGGGTTTCCTGGGGGCACCTGGATGACCACTGTCAGATGCTGGACTGGAAGGACCTCTGATCTGTCCTTAGGATAGGCTTGGCCATGAACTCTGCCACCCCTGATTTTTAAACAGACCACTGTGCAGAGGGGACTGAACCAGCGACTCCCCCAGAGCCCTCTCCCTTACGCTCCTTGGGATGCTAAAGAGGTATAATTTCCTAGGGTAGTCAGCCTCCAGAAAGCCAGTTTGGTGTCGTGGTTAAGTGCGTGGACTCTAATCTGGGAGAACCAGGTTTGATTCTCCACTCTTCCACTTGCACCTGCTGGATGACCTTGGGCAAGCCATAGCTCTGTACCAGCTGTTCTCTCAAGGACAGTTGTCTCAGAGCTCTCTCAGCCCCACCTACCTCCCAGGGTGTCTGTTGTGGGGAGAGGAAGGGAAAGGAGTTTGTAAACCACTGAGACGCCGAGTGAAGGGTGAGGTATAAACCCAAATCTTCTTCTCCTCCTTGCCCTTATGCTCCTTAGGATGCTAAAGAAAGCCAGTTTGGTGTAGTGGTTAAGTGCGCGGACTCTAATCTGGGAGAACTGGGTTTGATTCCCCACTCCTCCACTTGCACCTGCTGGATGACCTTGGGCAAGCCATAGCTCTGCACCAGCTGTTCCCTCAAGGACAGCTTGGGAAAGAGCTCTCTCAGCCCCACCTACCTCACAGGGTGTCTGTTGCGGGCAAGGGAAGGGAAAGGAGTTTGTAAGCTGCTCTGAGACTCCAAGTGAGTGAAGGGCGGGATATAAATCCAATCTCTTCTTCTTCTAAAGATCTAGCCCTTTCCTGGGGTTGCCAATCTCCAGGTAGTGGCTGGAGACCTCCCAGAATTACAACTGATCTCCAGATTACAGAGATTAGTTCCCCTCCGATAAAATGGCTGCTCTGGAGGGTGGACTCTGTGGCATTATATCCCAGTGAGGTTTTTCCCCTCCCCAAACACCCCTTCCCCAGTCCCCACCCCCAAATCGACAGGAACCTCCTGACCCAGAGCTGGCAACCCTTTCCTCCCACAGCCTCCCCAGTCTCTCACCGCTGTGGATCCCGATCCGCAGCTTCAGTTGTTGTTCGGGCCGGTGCCGGATCTTGAAGTTGCGGACGGCTTCGAGGAGAGCCAGAGACATGCGTGACACTTCTCGGGCATGCAGTCTGCCGTTGCGCACCGGCAGGCCGGACACCACCATGTAGGCGTCACCGATGGTCTCCACCTAGAAAGGGAAGAGGTGGAGAGGCACACATGAGGGACATGGCTCAGCATCACACACAGCACCAAATCCTGCCTCCAGGGGGAGGGATAGGTCAGCCAGGGCTCATTTCGTAGCAGGAGCTCCTCTGCATATTAGGCCACACACCCCTGATGTAGCCAATCCTCCAAGAGCTTACAGTCGCCCCTGTAAGAAGAGCTCTGCAAGCTCTTGGAGGATTGGCTACATTAGGGGTGTGTGGCCTAATATGCAAAGGAGCTCCTGCTACGAAATGAGCCCTGGGATCAGCTGCCGGTCTGCGGCCAACTCTATCAGTTTCTCCGCCCAAGGCTGCCAGGATCAGAAACCCTTATATAGGGCTTTTTTCTGGGGGAATGTGCTGGAACGGAGTTCTGGAACCTCTGTGACAAAATTCTTTTTTAAAAGTTCGTGAGTTTTCAGTATACAGATTGAAAACTTCATTTCACTCTTGAGAGTTCTGGCACCTCTTCTTCCACAACACACACACACACACACAAAAACAGCCCTGCCCATATCTATACCTATATATCAATCGATTGATAGATAGATATAGATATATAAAAAACAAAATAATATCAAAAAGGATAAATAAGAAAGAGGGATTATATAACAAGCAGGGCTATTTTTGTGCAGGAACGCACAGGAACGGAGTTCTGGCTGGCTTCCGAGTTGGTCACGCCTACAGCCTCCCCCCCCCGCCAGGTTCCCCAGGCGCCTCGCAAGCCGAGGGGCACCTGGGGAAGCCATGGCGATCCAGGGAGGGAAGGCAGTTTAAACTGTCTTCCCTCCCTGGGTTCCCCAGATGCCCTGCAAGCCGTGGGGCGCCTGGGGAAGCCGATCCTGGGAGGGAGCTGGGCTGTCAGGGGTGTGGCCTAATATGCTAATGAATTTCTGCTGTTGGGTGTGGCCTATTATGCCAATGAGTTCCTGCTGGGCTTTTTCTACAAAAAAAGACCTGATAACAAGTATACATCAAAATTATTATACATTGCAGGGTATATCAAACACGAAATTCAAAATATTTCTCCCCAACGTCCCTTTCATTGTTCCAAACCCAAATCGTTATACATTTATATTCAGAACTTGTTCTCATTCAGCTTTCACACTGTGATACATTTATATGCATTACAACACATTTATAGACAATTTTTAAACTCTTTCTCATTCTAAATTTTACACCGTTTCTCTCCTGCTGGCAAAATAAACGCCTCCCACCTCTCGTCAGATTTCGAGATCGAACTATTTCTCAAACAAGTTGTTCATTTCGCCATTACTGCATTGTCGGCAAGTTTATTTCCCCATTCTTCTCCACTTGGGAAAATGTCTAGTTTCTGTTTTGCTGTATAAATAATTCTATCAGGACCCTCACCTTGTAGACGTCAAAGTTGTCAATGATGGCGTCAAAACAAGTATACAAGTCATTAAGCAGTGTCACCACCTGGAGAGAAAAGGAGGAATTGTATTTACACGTGGGGTAGGGGGAATTCTGCATCCCAGATTCTGCAACAAGAAAGGCTGAATTCTGCAACCTGGATGAATGACACCAACTCATATGTTGCGCAGCTGCTTCTGAATTTCCCGCCTTCATTGGCATAATTTATTATTCTGCTAGTCAGCTCATCTCTGTATTACGGAACATGGCGTGATTTAGCGGATAATGGTCGACTTTGAACCGGGAGACCTCAGTTCAGATCACCACTCAGCCATAAAGCTTGCAGTGCGCAATTTGACTAGTCTCCCTCTATCAGCCTACTTCATAGTGTTGTTGTGAGGATAAAACAGAGGTGGGAGAGCCACTTGGAAAAGGGAGGGCTGCAGCTCAGTGGTAGAGCATTTGCTTGGCACGCACAAGGTCCCAGTTCAGTTCTCAGCAGCATCTCCAGTTATAAGGCCTAGACCATACATGATGTGTAAGATATATACCTGAGACCAGTGTTCCCTCTAAGCTGAGTTAGTGTGAGCTAGCTCACAGTGTTTTAGCCTCTAGCTCACACATTTTTGTCTTTGCTCAGGAAGGATGGCTCCAGATGCTCAGGAAGGATGGCTCCAGAGCAAACTAATTTATGCAGCAGCCAAATCGCTCGCTCACGACTTTAATGCCAGTTGCTCGCACAGTAGAATTTTTACTCACAAGACTCCACAGCTTAGAGGGAGCATTGTGCAGCCAGGTGCAGCCTGACTTGTCTGAACATGAGGTAGTTCCCAAAACCTTCAAATCTCTAAATCTGTTCTAACGACATCTGTGTTCATGTAGTGTTCTGCTCGATAGTGTTTTCAATGCATGAACGTTTAGCGACAGGTATTGCTCAAGAATCCCTGTCATGGTTTTGATTATAATGGACTATTGCTTTACGAATTAACTT
The DNA here is from genome assembly GCA_029233225.1 of Lepidodactylus listeri. Taxonomy (NCBI): domain Eukaryota; kingdom Metazoa; phylum Chordata; class Lepidosauria; order Squamata; family Gekkonidae; genus Lepidodactylus; species Lepidodactylus listeri. The sequence goes on from JARCFY010000003.1 coordinate 156,501,806, forward strand.
CAGTTGCTACGTTCCTCTTTATAATTTGTTTGCTGTATTGTTGGGAGTTGTACTGACATAATAGAATATTAATAATAATAAAAAAGAAAGTGGGTTGAAAGTGTGTTGTTTAGTGTCTGTGAAAGCGACCGTGGTTGTCTTCCCCTGTTACCCACTGTGGTCCTCTGGCTTTTGGCCAAGTTACCCAAACAATCCCCATTCGCTGTCCCTGCTACTGGCACAACATATCCCTCATTTCCCTGGCTCCTGGTGCCTCCCCATCTGTGTTCCTCTGGATACTTGTTCCAATACCCAAGTTACCTTTGCCAGCTGTTGTCCCGGTTACCTGAATAACCGCAGCAGGTAACCTAGGTTACCTGCACGAGCTGATTTTGCTAGCCTTTCTTTACCCAATTCCCTCTTTCTCTGTCATCCTTGGTGAAATGGAAGACTGTGTCCCTGTCGACATATACGCTAATGCTTGGTCAAGGCCAAACAGCAGGTCATAGAAAAAGCAAAGGAAGTGATCAAACAGCACTGTGGACTGCCTGACAGGGTGGGGGGAATCACAGGGTCGATTGCTTTCCTGGGAGAAAAATGGCCTCACACATAGAAATCAAGCACATCGGGGAGAAAGCTCAGCTTAGACCCATCTTTCCCCTTGACACGCCAGTTTTCCACATGCTGGGTGTTTCGATTATATGGAGTATTCAGTTATGTGATTCTGTCACCTGGGTTTCAGAACAGAATATTATGAAAATAACTTCCATCCTCATCTGTTGTTCTCATTACATGAAAAGGGCATTGGTAGTGGCGGGGTGTGTGTGTGTGTCATTATGCTGCACTACCAAAGGAGTTTCAAACAGATGAATTTCATAATTATACCCTTCCCAACCAGAGAACTGTGTGAGACGGGATGTTGGACTAGATGGACCCTCTCTGGTCTGACCCAGCAGGGCTCTTCTGAGGTTCTTATGAGGGGAAGGCCTCGGCCTCTCTGCCCTGTTCTTGGCTCTCCAGAGGAACTGGTTGAGGCCACTGTGTGAGATAGGATGTTGGACTAGATGGACCTTCACTGGTCTGACCTAGCAGGGCTCTTATTACGTTCTTATGAGGGGAAGGCCTGGGCCCCTCTGCCCTGTGGTTCGCCCTCCAGAGGAACTGGTTGAGGCCCCTGTGTAGGGTTGCCAAGTCCAGGTTGGAAAATACCTGGGGACTTTGGGGGTGGAGCCACGAGAAGGTGGGGTTTGGGGAGGGGAGGGGCCTCAGCATGGTACAATGCCCTAGAGTCCGCCCTTCAAAGCAGCCATTTTCTCCAGGGGAGCTGATCTCTGTCAGCTGGAGATCAGTTGTAAAAGTGGGAGATCCCCAGGCCCCACCTGGAGGATGGCAACCCTACCCCTGTGTGAGATAGGATGCTGGACTAGATGGACCCTCACTGGTCTGATCCAGCAGGGCTCTTCTGATGTTCTTCTGAGGGGAAGGCCTCAACCTCTCTGCCCTGTTGTTGGCCCTCCAGAGGAACTGGTTGAGGCCACTGTGTGAGACAGGAGGCTGGACTGGATGGACCCTCACTGGTCTGATCCAGCAGGGCTCTTCTGGTGTTCTTGTAAGGGGAAGGCCTCGGCCCCTCAGCCCTGTTGCTGGCCCTCCAGAGGAACTGGTTGAGGCCACTGTGTGAGGCGGGATGCTGGACTGGATGGACCCTCAGTGGTCTGATCCAGCAGGGCTCTTCTGGTGTTCTTGTGAGGGGAAGGCCTCGGCCCCTCAGCCCTGTTGCTGGCCCTCCAGAGGAACTGGTTGAGGCCACTGTGTGAGGCGGGTTGCTGGACTGGATGGACCCTCACTGGTCTGATCCAGCAGGGCTCTTCTGGTGTTCTTGTGAGGGGAAGGCCTCGGCCCCTCAGCCCTGTTGCTGGCCCTCCAGAGGAACTGGTTGAGGCCACTGTGTGAGGCGGGATGCTGGACTGGATGGACCCTCACTGGTCTGATCCAGCAGGGCTCTTCTGGTGTTCTTGTGAGGGGAAGGCCTCGGCCCCTCAGCCCTGTTGCTGGCCCTCCAGAGGAACTGGTTGAGGCCACTGTGTGAGGCGGGATGCTGGACTGGATGGACCCTCACTGGTCTGATCCAGCAGGGCTCTTCTGGTGTTCTTGTGAGGGGAAGGCCTCGGCCTCTCTGCTCTGTTGGTGGCCCTCCAGAGGAACTGGTTGAGGCCACTGTGTGAGACAGGATGCTGGACTAGATGGACCCTCACTGGTCTGATCCAGCAGGGCTCTTCTGATGTTCTTCTGAGGGGAAGGCCTCGGCCTCTCTGCCCTGTTGTTGGCCCTCCAGAGAAACTGGCTGAGGCCACTGTGTGAGACAGGATGCTGGACTAGGTGGACCCTCACTGGTCTGATCCAGCAGGGCTCTTCTGATGTTCTTATGAGGGGAAGGCCTCGGCCTCTCTGCCCTGTTGTTGGCCCTCCAGAGGAACTGGCGGAGGCCACTGTGTGAGACGGGATGCTGGACTAGGTGGACCCTCACTGGTCTGACCCAGCAGGGCTCTCCTTAGGTTCTTATGAGGGGAAGGCCTCGGCCTCTCTGCCCTGTTGTGGGCCCTCCAGAGGAACTGGCTGAGGCCACTGTGTGAGGCAGGATGCTGGACTAGATGGACCCTCCCTGGTCTGATCCAGCAGGGCTCTTCTGGTGTTCTTATGAGGGGAAGGCCTCGGCCTCTCTGCCCTGTGGTTGGCCCTCCAGAGGAACTGTGGGAGACCCTCCAGAGGAACTGTAGGTTCTTATGAAGGGAAGGCCTCGGACTCTCTGCCCTGTTGTTGGCCACCATACCAAACTGGCTCTCGACCATCCAATGGCTGACAGGCCAGGCCTCAGAGCTGGCCAACCTGTAGGCTTCATGCTGCTTTCTAATCAGGGAGTTTGATGTGTTCCCCAAAGGGGCCGTCTCCTGCTGATCGAGGGAATTAGTGAAGGAGACAGAGCTTTGCAAGAGGTGGGTAACGAGCCAGATCTCCACCAGTTTTTACGGGGATTTTTCCCGGGGAGAAACTCTCAGAAATAAACTAGTCCCAACTGAAAGGAATGGTTTTTTTATTGAACAAGGAAAAGGAAATACACACACACAAGCAAGGACACACTGAAAATCATACACAGTAGCTAACGGAAATAAATGAAGGGGTGGGAATAGAGGGAGGTTTTTTGGGGGGAAATATAATTACCAGTCCAGGAGAGCAAGGTCCACGGAGAAGGCTGTGAAACAAACCAGCGTTTCACGGAGATGGAAAGGAACCCAAATGAAATTGGGGGGTGCAATGCAACTGGAATGATAAAAGGGTTTGAACACTTTCCCTATGAAGGAAGGCTAAAGTGCTCGGGGCTCTTTAACTTGGAGAAATGACGGCTGAGGGGCGACACGATCGAGGTTTATAAGATTATGCATGGGATAGAGCAGGTCGAGAAAGAAGTCCTTTTCTCCCTTTCTCACAATACAAGAACTCCTGGGCACTCCATGAAATTGCTGAGCAGTCAGGTTGGAAGGGAGAAAAGGAAGTCCTTCTTCACCCAAAGAATGATGAACACGTGGAACTCACTGCCACAGGAGGTGGTGGCAGCTTTGGGCTGGACGGCTTCAAGAGAAAATTAGATAAACATACGGAGCAGAGGTCCATCAGTGGCTATTAGCCACAAGGTAGAGATAGGAACTCTCAGTCTGGGGCAAGTGATGCTCTGTATTCTTGGTGTTGGGGGGGGGGGCAACAGTGGGAGGGCTTCTAGTGTCCTCCTGGCCCCACTGCTGGACCTTCTAATGGCACCTGGTGTTGTTGGCCACTGTGTGAGACAGAGTGTTGGACTGGATGGGCATTGTCCTGATCCAACATTGGCTTCTCTTATGTTCCTAGGAGGCCGATGGGGGTGAGCTTGCGAAGGCAAGGAAGCCAGAGCTGTACAAAATACATTGCTCTGTCTCTGTCAAGCTGCTTGCAAGAACTCAGCTGCTTTGCCTCGACATCCAGAGGACCAAGCAGAGCTCCTTGGAAGACCTCAGCTGTCCTGATCTCTTACTCATCCAAGCAGAGTGAGGCCACGGACTCCGAGCTCTAACTTCAGATGACATACAAGGAAGCAGGGGTCCATTGGAGCGGGAGCACACAGGAGCACAGCTCCGGGAGTGAGGAGCCCAGGGGGCGGGCACATGACCAAGCCCCGCCCCCTCCTCGGCTTCCCCGAGCAGTGCAGAGGCGCAGCGCCCCGGGGAAAGCCCTGCTAGGGTCTTTATTGATTTTAATGTTTTGTTTTAATATTGATAATTTAGCATTGTTCCTTTTATGACTGTGTGCTGCTTTTCCAGAGACTTGCTCAAGGGGGCATATAAATTTTCTAAGTATACCATTTTTTATCTGGGCACATGGCACATAAGTACTGGAGACATTTCACCAACCCTTCAGCAGCTTCCACCCCATCAGTTGGGTGTAGTGGTCAGGAGTTGGACTCTAATCTGGGAGAACCGGGTTTGATTCCCCACTCCTCCACATGCAGCTGCTGGTGTGACCTTGGGCCAGTCACAAGTTCTCTCAGAGCTGTTCTCTCATGAGCAGTTCTCAAAAGACCTCTCTCAGCCCCACCTACCTCACAGGATGTCTTGTTGTGGGGAGGGGAAGAGGAAGGGATGGGTGGTGCACATGTCCTGGGTATCTCAAGGCTACTTGAAACCTGGTGGTTTCAAGGGAGCAGGAAGAGAATGAGGGTGTGTTCTTTATGCTTCTTTTTATTGCACAAAGTATTGGATGGGGAAGGGAATGGAGGAAGAGCAGGTCAGTTTCACTCACCTGTGGAGTGGAGCCTGAGGAATGGGTGTTGCTTTCTGACACACTTCCGGTATGTTAGGGGGTGTGGCATATGCAAATGAGTTATGCTAATGAGTTATGCTAATGAGCTCCTGCACCTCTTTTTCTACGAAATGACCCCTGCAAGGAAGGAAATCCTTCTCTTGCTCTCCAGCAAAAAGCTGATAACTTGCTCATCGCCTGCTCTGTATTCTTGGTGCGGGGGGGGGGGGGGGGAGCAACAGTGGGAGGGCTTCTAGTGTCCCGGCCCCACTGCTGGACCTCCTGAGGGCACCTGGTATTTTTGGCCACTGTGTGACACAGCGTGTTGGACTGGATGGGCCACTGGCCTGATCCAACATGGGCTTCTCTTATGTTCTTAACACACACACAATGACTGGAGGCTGTGTGCTATAGTTATAGGACCAAACGCTGCCTGGGGATATGGATGACATGTGTCCCTCACCCCACCCCCACCCCTCCAACACAATACCTTGAACAGCTTTCCCGAGGCTGGACAAAGACCAAGGGAACCTCATAACGGTTTGCATGAGAGTGGCTTGATAAGATTGTCGGTTGTAGGCCGAAAGTGTTCACGTTTCCTGATGAAGTTGCTGAATGTGAACCAAAGGCGATACAGCTTTCCAGATGAGCCCTCGAGTACAGGATGGGAGAGGCTATTGGACTATATGAATAGCCTATTGATTATTGTAAGCAGGCAGGAGGAAGCGTGACCGGGTGTGATGAGGTTACGCTAGGGAGGGGTATTGTTTCCTGAAAAACCCATTGATGAAATTAAGTATCTCTGTTCAGGGTGGGGAGAGTTCTATTAGCAAAACAGATGCCCTGAATCACCTTCCCAGAATAGCTTTTCCCAGGCTGGTCTCTGTCCAGTGTCCATTTTAGAATCATAGAGTTGGAAGGGACCTCCAGGGTCATCTAGTCCAACCCCCTGCAAAATGCAGGAAATTCACAATGCAAGAAATTTTTGTTTGTTCCAGCTCTATCTCGGTCCCATTTCCGGACAAAGCTGTATAGCACATATGCTTTTGGGGGTGCTAATTTACAAGGGGTTTACACCAGTTTGGTGTAGTGGTTTAGTACGCGGACTCTAATCTGGGAGAACTGGGTTTGATTCCCCACGCCTCCACTTGCACCTGCTGGATGACCTTAAGTCAGTCACAAGTTCGCTCAGAACTGTTCTCTCAGGAGCAATCCTGGATAGAGCTCTCTCAGCCCCACCTACCTCACAGGGTGTCTGTTGTGGGGAGGGGAAGGGAAAGGAGTTTGTAAGCCGCTCTGAGACTCTAAGTGAAGGGCGGGGTATAAGACGGCCCTTTCGCAAGAGGGGTCTGGGTGCAAAGAAGAAGAAGAAGAAGAAGAAGAGATTGGATTTATACCCCGCCCTTCACTACCCAAGGGAGTCTCAGAGGGGCTTACAATCTCCTTTCCCTTCCCCTCCCCACAACAGACACCCTGTGAGGTAGGTGGGGCTGAGAGAGCTCGGAGACAACTGTCCTTGAGGGAACAGCTGATACAGAGCTACAGCTTGCCCAAGGTCATCCAGCAGGTGCAAGTGGAGGAGTGGGGAACCGAACCCGGTTCTCCCAGATTAGAGTCCACGCACTTAACCACTACACCAAACTGGCTAACAGATGTTGCCCACCGTGATTTCCATTCCACAGCTGGAGGAGGCCCCAAGGCATGGGCACACACGGTCCTGGGCAGAGCAGCCCTTGAGATGCCTGGACTGAGGCTCCCAGTTCTCTGGTAAATGGTAAATGGTGAGCTCCCCCCTCCCTGGCTGTCTTTAAGCAGCGGCCGGACCGACACTTGTCAGGGATGCTCTAGGCTGATCCTGCACTGAGCAGGGGGTTGGACTAGATGGCCTGTGGGGCCCCTCCTGACTCTGTGATTCTAGGATTCTATGACATTAACATGAAATTAAAAGACGCCTGCTCCTTGGGAGGAAAGCGATGGCAAACCTAGACAGTATAACAAAAAGTAGAGACATCGCCCTGCCAACAAAAGTCCGTATGGTCAAAGCCATGGCATTCCCAGTAGTGATGTATGGCTGCGAGAGTTGGACTCTAAGGAAGGCCGAAGAATAGATTCTTTTGAATTGTGGTGCTGGAGAAGACTCTTGAGAGTCCCTTGGACTGCAAGGAGATCAAATCGGTCAGTCCTAAAGGAAATCAACCCTGACTGTTCCCTGGAAGGCCAGATCCTAAAACTGAAGCTTAAATACTTCGGCCACCCAATGAGAAGGGAGCACTCCCTGGAGAAGACCCTGATGCTGGGAAAGACTGAAGGTCAAAGAAGAAGGGGACGGCAAAGGATGAGATGGTTGGACAGTGTCATCGATGCAACGAACATGACATTAAGCAAACTCCGGAGCACGACGGAAGACAGGAGGGCCTGGCGTGATGTGGCCCATTGGGTTGTGGAGACCCGGACTCGACTGTGCGACTGAACAACAACAACAGCGGCAAAAATGACATTAACCGCCTCGACGACTTCCCCCCACCTCTGCCATTACCTGCATCGGCGTGCTTTCTGCAGACAGCGCCGTGAAACCCACGATGTCGCTGAAGTAGATGGTGACGCTGTCAAAGGCCTCGGCCTGCACTGTCTCGCCGCGTTTCAGCTGCTCCGCCACTGAGCTGTTTGGGAAGATTAAACTGTCACAGTTCGGCAGGCAGACTTTAAACATCATGACCAGGGCTTTCTTTGTAGAAGAAGCCCAGCAGGAACTTATTAGCATAATAGGCCACACCCAACAGCAGAAACACATTAGCATATTAGGCCACACCCGTGACTGCGCCGCTCCCTCCCAGGATCCGCTTTCCCAGGTGCCCTGTGGCTTGCGGGGTGCCTGGGGAACCCGAGGGAAGGAAGGCAGTTTCTGGATCGGCTTCCCCAGGCGCTCTACAGCTGCAGGGGGGAGGCTGTAGGCGTGGCCAACTCTGAAGCCATCCGGAACTCCATTCCTGTGCATTCCTGCCCCCAAATAGCCCTGGTCCCGACCCGACATTACAGTCTAATGGGCAATTCTCCCCTGCCGTTTGCTTCCTGCATCTGGGATTTGGGGCCATTCTGTACCCTGTGCACAGAGGAGAGCCATCCAGCTGTCACAGCTGTTTGTGGTCAAAGTATCAGGTTGCCAACATCCAGGTGGGGCCTGGAGTTCTCCTGGAATCGCAACGACTGATCTCTTGGCAATAGAGATCCGTTCCCCTGGAGAAAACGGCAGCCTCAGAGGGTGGGCTCTACGGCATTCTACCCTGCTGAGGTCCCTCCCTTCCCCGATCACTGTGCACCCCAGGCTCCACCCCCACATCTGCAGGGATTCCCCAACCCAGAGCTGGGAACCCTATAGGACCTAGAATAGTTCATTTATTGGTTTAAAACACTGATTAGCCACCTTTCTACCTTGTGGAACTCAATGCACCCCTGCTTCAGCGGGGAGGGTGGGGTACAAATTGAATAAAAATAAATAAATATGTAAATAAAATAATTGTAACTCAAACTCATTAAAGGCTCTGGGAACAGAAAGCCAGTATTTTGAGCGCCTTTTATTTCTTTTCTTGATTGGTTGCATTTTGATACAGGGTCCCTTTTGAATTCTGTACAACTATCTTGGACCCACGAGTGCTTGCCATTACTAACACAAGATGTGCAGATGACCATCTCAGACCTTTCTCAACAAAGCTTTCCTGATTCAAGACACTTTGTTGTTGATTGACTCAGTGGACTCTCACAGGTAGGCTTACTGGGGGTTTATTCTACTTTTCAGCAACATGCCCATGTGACTTCAACGTGACCCGGAAGTGATGTAGGCACGTTGGGGGCGTCAGGGCGATGCTCTAGTTTTTGGGCAAAACTCTATGGTAGAATTAGCTTCTACCATAGAGTTTTTGCCCCCAAACCAGAGTGTCAACCCAATGTACCTACGCTGTTTCTGGGTCACATTGAAGTCACGTGGGTGCGTTGCTGAAATGTCCAGGGTTCCTCCCTTTTCTTGTGGTAAGCCCCCTCTGCCCGCCAGCTGATCGACAGCGGAGAGGTAGGGTCTGGGATCCCTAACTGCCAAGAAATAAAAACTACGTAAGTCAAATGCCATCTGAAATACAACTGTCTTCAACTGCCTCCTGAATATCAAAAACAAGGGGGCCAGATGCCTCTCCCATGGGAGGTTGTTCCATAATTGTGGGGCCGCCACTGAAGAGGCCCTCTCTCGTGTGCCTGCCTAGTGAGCATCTTAGACTGATGGGACAATCAGGTCCTTCAGATGCTCCGATAGGGCCTTAGAGGACAAAAGCGACGCCTTGGATTGGGCTCAGGACCGGAGTGGCATACAGTGTGATTGCTGTAGTGGGGAGGACGACTCACTGGGGCAGGATCTGGTACAGCAGGGCCTCAGCCTTGCGCTTCTCCTCCAGGTACGCCTGCGTGCGCTCCTCCACCAGCTCCTCCAGGTTATTGGCGTACTGTTCCATGCGCGACAACAGGGTGTCCAAGAGGTTGCTGCTGCTCTCCCTGTAGAAGAGATGGTCGAAAGGTGAACGGGCCAAGGCTGGAGGAGACACAGGGACCAGGAGAGGAGTGTGCGCGCTCAGGGTCTAGGCCTTTCATCCCTGCCTCTGACGTCCATGCCCTTCCCCCTGATTTGTTTTCAGCTTTTGTTTTAAAAGATTGCACCCCACCAAAGATCACTGTGCAAAAATGATTCTAGTCCAATTACAGTCCACGAATTCACTTCTTTTTTTTTCTTGTTTCTTTATTTTACATCATGCAGTGCTGCTGCTGTTTCCAAACAATTGCCATATGACTACAGATTTCCCGGGTAAACTATCTGTTTCCCCCAATGCTTCCTCAGGTCACTTTGTACTTGGAGCCAATGCTCTACGTCTCCTACTCAGAATTAATCTTGTATTTTCTTGGCATCTGCTAGCTCTCATTTTAAAAGAAGCAGGTCTCTAGTCCCTAAGGAAAAGCTGCCATGAATTCACAAATATTCACTATAGATCAGTTCCCCTGGAGAAAAAAAATGCTTAGGAGGATGGACTCTGTGGCATTGTACTCCTCTGAGGTCCCTGTCCTCCCCAGGCTCCATCCCCCAAATCTCCAACATGGATCCGGCAACACTACCGCCTCATTCCCCGCTGGGGGCTAGGGGGGAACTTGGCAACCCTATGGAATAATCATATTACCCATCTGTTTAGCAATTAGCAAACCTTCTCTCCCATTCCAGGGTTCTGGCCAACAAACACCAAGGCACTGGAGTGATGGACAAGCAAAGGACAACAATTTTTAAATTTTTAGGGAAACAGAAATCAAAAAGCTGCTTTAAGCAAACCATTCTCTTTCAACCTCTATGGTTTAAAATGCAGTGGCCGTAACACAAGGCTTGTACACTGCTGTCTTGCCTGATCGCCTAGGGTGAGCAAAGATGGCCTCTCAAGTGATCAAGTACGAGGGGACTGTTAAACTGGGAGAAAACTTGCCTTTTAACCTTTCCAGACTTTGATACTTGACAAAAAAACCTACCTCGGTGAATATTAACAGGCAAGGAGGTGTTAAAAAGAGGAGAGATGGTACTCTTAGGCATCACCCTTTGGCATCGCCCTTTGGAATCCCTTGGGCATCAGTCTTTGGCAGCTGCTCAAAAGCTGTGGTCACCCTGGGGCTGCCGAGCTCTTTTTACAACCCCAGAACAGCAACAGGAATTGCTTGGACCCCTTAAGCAGAATGCCTTTAATTCTGCAACAGTACCACATACTGCTCATTTTAATTAGCACCCATTTTAGAAAAAGGTAACTGCAGATAAGTCAGGTAGGGTTCACGGGATCCGATGTGTACCTGTTGAACTTCCGCAGCATGCCTTTGATGTGATGGAAGTCGGGGCGCTCCTGGGGGTCTTCCGCCCAACACCGCTGCATGAGGCCCACCACATCCTCGAGGCTGTAGCCCAGGTTGGCAGAAGGGCGGAACGGGGGGCATTCGCCGCTCTTGACTCGCTCGATGATCTCTGAAGGTGGCGGGAGAAGGGCAGTGAATAACGGGTCAAGAATGTTCAGTGCATGGATTCTTCTAGAACAACCACAAAAGATACTTCAATTGTCAACAGGTGTGATGCTTCTGCTAATTGCCAAAAAAGCCCCAAATTATTGCTATTGCTAAACTGTGAAATTATTTCACTGCAATTGCATGGATTTATGTAGGCGGTTCAAGGCACTTCCGGCAGTGGTTGTCTGAGAACACCTGTGGGGGGGGGGGGAGGGTCAGGAAGAGCAGCTTTGCTGGGTTGCAAAAGCTGCCCTTGATTTCGGTAGGGCTGGGTGGTGGGGGATAGGGTTGCCAGCCTCCAGATAGGTAGTACAAAAACTGAGGATCACAGTGTTAGGAAGATATTGGGGGGGGGGGGGCAAGAGTGGAAGGGCTTCTAGTGTCTTGGCCCCACTGCTGGACCGCCTTTTGGCCACTGTGTGACACAGAGTGTTGGACTGGATGGGCCCCTGGCCTGATCCAACATCGGCTTCTCTCAGATAGTGAGCCAGTTTGGTGTAGTAGTTAAGTGCGCGGACTCTAATCTGGGAGAACCGGGTTTGATTCCCCACTTCTCCACTTGCACCTGGCTGGATGACCTTGGGCAAGCCATAGCTCTGTACCAGCTGTTCTCTCAAGGACAGTTGTCTCAGAGCTCTCTCAGCCCCACCTACCTCACAGGGTGCCTGTTGTGGGGAGGGGAAGGGGAAAGAGTGTGTAAGATGCTCTGAGACTCCCTTGGGTAGTGAAGGGCGGGGTATAAATCCAATCTCCTCCTCCTCTTCTTCTTCTCTTATGTTCTTAAAAATATATGACGCTGTGTATAATAGAAGTATGCTTAAGGCATGTCTATTTTGTGCTTTTTATTTTTATTCTTTTAAATTTTTCTATACTATTATGTAAATATTAGTGTCAAGTAAAGTTCTGTGTTGGCTGCCCGAAAGAACTTGCGAGATACGGTCTGCCAGATAACTTATCATGTTTGCCACAAGGGTTCTGATGGGACCCTAGAAAAATGCTGCTATTTTAAGTGTTTTAAACTCACAGAGAGAATTTATTGAGCCTTATGTCTTGTATGTATATCACTGTCCTTGTGAAACTGACAAGGTGCTGCTTGAATGTTCGAACATAGTGCCATCTTGCACTTCGATGTATTGTTTTGGTGAACCTATGTTTGATAATACCTGACGCTAACATTTATATAATAGTATAGAAAAATTTTAAAAAATTAAAATAAAAAGCACAAAATAGGTTTACCTTAAGCATACATCTATTATACACAGTGTCATATATTTTTCCATCGCCTCCAGGTAGGGCCTGGCCATCTCCCCGAATTTCAACTGCTCTCCAAACAACAGAGATCAATTCCCCTGGAGAAAATGACTGCTTTGGAAGGTGGGTTCTATGGTGTTATACCCTGCTCAGGTCCCTCCCATGCCCAGACCCCACCTTTCCCAGGCTCCATCTTCCCAAATCTTCAGGAATTTCCCAGCCCAGAGGTAGTAACCCTAGAGCAAACCTCATATCCGCTGTTCTTGCTAAGAAAGGGCAAAACTGTGGAACTGAACAGGGAAAATGCCTCCTGCACAGGAACCTTGTTGGGATCAGGGGTCCGTTGGAGCGGGAGCGCACAGGAGCGCAGCTCTGGGAGTGAGGAGCCCAGGGGGCGGGCACATGACCAAGCCCCGCCCCCTCCTTGGCTTCCCTGAGCAGTGCAGAGGCACAGCGTCCCGGGGAAAGCCCTGCTACGGTCTTTATTGTTTTTAACGTTTTGTTTTAATATTGATAATTTTATCATTGTTCCTTTTATGACTGTGTGCTGCTTTTCCAGAGACTTGCTCAAGGTGGCATATAAATTTTCTAAGTATACCATTTTTTATCTGGGTACATGGCACATAAGTACTGGAGAAATTTCACCAACCCTTCAGCAGCTTCCACCCCATCAGTTTAGTGTAGTGGTCAGGAGTTGGACTCTAATCTGGGAGAACCGGGTTTGATTCCCCACTCCTCCACATGCAGCTGCTGGTGTGACCTTGGGCCAGTTACAAGTTCTTTCAGAGCTGTTCTCTCATGAGCAGTTCTCAAAAGACCTCTCAGCCCCACCTACCTCACAGGGTGTCTTGTTGTGGGGAGGGCAAGGGGAAGGGATGGGTGGTGCACATGTCCTGGGTATCTCAAGTCTACTTGAAACCTGGTGGTTTCAAGGGAGCAGGAAGAGAATGAGGATGTGTTCTTTACGCTTATTTTTATTGCACAAAGTATTGGATGGAGAAGGGAGTGGAGCCTGAGGGGTGGGTGTTGCCTTCTGACATACTTCCGGTATGTTAGGGGTGTGTGGCATATGCAAATGAGTTATGCAAATGAGTTATGCAAATGAGTTATGCTAATGAGCTCCTGCACTTCTTTTTCTACGAAATGATCCCTGGTTGGGATATTTCATAAACACAGGGCTGCGGTCGAGTCATCGGCAGTCGAGGGACAGTCAATTGACTGGTGCACCAACTGGCTTCCCGAATCTCACCTTTGGGGCTCAGGGCCATTCCTTCCACGTAGAAGACGCCGCTGCGCAGCGCGATCTCCTGCAAAATTATTCCGAAGCTGTAGACGTCGCCTTTCTGGGTGCCTTGAGGCGGGGGTGCCTCCATCCGCAAGAGCTCAGGAGCCGTCCACAGTTTTTCTAGGAAGAAACGGAGTCAAGTCAAGGCTTGGGTACCCACGGCCTGGTGGGGAGCAAGAGATAGGCCAAGGAAGGGAAAGGGGAGTTTGAGGCACAGGGTGGCACCAGTGAAACTGACTCGAGCTCTTGTAAGTAAGAAAGGAAAAAGACCGGCCCAACACAGTCTTTTTCCCTACCAAGACTGAAAGCAGTTTCTGATCAAGAGAACTGCAGAGAGGCCCTGACCTGGATAGCTCAGGCAAGCCTGATCTCGTCAGATCGCAAAAGCGAAGCAGGGTCGACTCCAGTGTTCCCTCTAAGCTGAGTCAGTGTGAGCTAGCCCACAGTTGTTTAGCCTCCGGCTCACACATTTTTGACTTCGCTCAGGAAGGAGGGCCCCAGAGCAAACTAATTTATGCAGTAGACCAGGGGTGGGCAAATGGTGGCCCGCGGGCCACATGCGGCCCGCCACAGAGTTTTTTGCGGCCCGCCAAGACATGAAGATCAACAAGAGTAAATATAGATGCTCTTTGACAGACATTAACTTGCAGGCTGTGCTGAGAATCTCATCAAGCAATCTCACTCCTGATTTCAAAAAAATAGTAGAAAAGTGTGATAGGGTAGATTTGTCTCATTAAACGGATTCTAAAATTAAATATGCTTGCAGCTATAGATGATATGAAATTAGCACAATAAATAAATTGAATAAAACTACCACTATTTTATTTAATTTATACTTATTGATTTTTATGATACAATTTATACCTTTTCTGAAATGCAAAGTTAAGTAATGAATGCAATCATTTTAAAAGGTGCGGCCCTCCGCTAACCTCCACTCCCACAAAGCGGCCCCTGAGCCAAAACAATTGCCCACCCCTGCAGTAGACAAATCGCTCGCTCACAACTTTGATGCCGGCTCCACAGCTCAGAGGGAGCACGAGTGGGCAGCCGTGTTGGTCTGAGGCAGAAGAACAAAGTCCGAGTCCGGTGGCACCTTAGAGACCCAAAAAGTTTTATTCAAGGCATAAGCTTTCGCGTGCACACACCCTCCCCTCCCTCCCCACGCACACTTGTGCATGCATATGAAAGCTCATACCTTGAATAAAACTCTGTTGGTCTTAAAGGTGCCACTGGACTCAAACTTTGCTCTACATAAATGGGCATCGTGGAATGACTGGTGATGCCAAGGCAGCAGGTGTCTTCCTCAGAGCCAGGCTGCCCCCGCCCTTTCTTCCTTCTCCCCATCAATGTCACTCACTGGCAAATAGCGCGTACGAGTCCTCCGTGTCAGGCGCCTGGCGGAAGCTCTCCAGCCCGTAGTCTGTGATCTTCAGCACGAAGCGGCTGTCCACCACACAGTTGGAGGACTTCAGGTTGCCGTGGGACTGGATCGCACCGCTATGGAGGAAGAGCATCCCCTGGTAAAAGGAGGGGGAAGAACAAGTGGGTCAAAGAGGCGGAGCAAAGGTGGGCCTGGGGGTCTCACACGGCCACGCAACATGTCAATAGTTGGCGTGGTCGACAGGTCATGGGTGGTCAGAGATGAGATTCACTGCCACAAGAAGTGGTGGCGGTTACAAGCATAGACAGTTTCAAGAGGGGGTTGGATAAGCATATGGAGCAGAGGTCCATCAGTGGCTCTTAGCCACAAGCTATAGAGGGAGCACTATTGTCTGGGGCAGTGATGCTCTGTATCCTTGGTGTTTGGGGGGCAATAGTGGAAGGGCTTCTAGCGTCCTCCTGGCCCCACTGCTGGACCTCCTGAGGGCACCTGGTGTTTTTGGCCGCTGCGTGACACAGAGTGTTGGACTGGATGGGCCACTGGCCTGATCCAACACTGGCTTCTCTTGTGTTCTTATGTCTGGGGCAGTGTTGCTACGAATCCTTGGTGCTTGGGGGGGATATGATAGGAGGGCTTCTGGAGTTGTGGCCCTGCTGCTGGACCTCCTGATGGCCCCTGTTTTTTGGCCACTGTGGGACACAGAGTGTTGGACTGGATGGGCCACTGGCCTGATCCAACATGGCTTCTCTTACGTTCTCTGATGTTATGTTCTTGGTGCTCGGGGGGGGGGGGCAACAGTGGGAGGGCTTCTGGAGTTCTGGCCCCACTGGTGGACCTCCTGAGGGCACCTGGTATTTTTGGCCACTGTGTGACACAGAGTGTTGGACTGGATGGGCCACTGGCCTGATCCAACATGGCTTCTCTTACGTTCTTATGAGCTGAGTCCTGGGACATTTAGCGTCACATACTAACTCAGCCATGGATGCTCACACATGGCCTGGAGTGAACTTTAAGCCCCCTATCCGTAAAAAGAGGACTTCAGGGCAGAAGGTGGATTACAGGGGTGTGGGGGGGAGTGTTGTGTTTGTGTTTTGGATCACTGAAGCAGCAATAGCTTGAAAAGGCTCTGGTATCCTAAAGCTCCACGTCCTATTGGCTGATGAATAAAGACTCCCATTGGTCCTAAAGCTAATCTAGATATCCAGTCGCTGAGCCCTGCTTGGGTCCAATAGTATTGCTTGTATATAGTTACTTTGTTGAAAGTTATGTGTTGGAACAGTATAAATTAAGGTGCCGCTCTCATCGAGCTGTCTTTGGAGCTGAGCAATACCACTGAATAAAAGCCTGTTGTTTGAATTCATCGCCTCCCGCTCAATACTTAAAAGGGAGGTATTTGTGGATTTCCTGCATTGTGCAGGGGGTTGGACTAGATGACCCTGGAGCTCCCTTCCAACTTCACGAGTCTATGTTTCTATCTCCAGCATGGAACGGTCAAGGAAAGACATGCCCATTTTAGGAGATGCAGAAATTCAAGGCACGGGCGCCTTCTCCCAGAAAGTAGGTAACTATCTTGGCTGCCCTCAAAGAATCTAGGCGCAATGGAGGCAGTGAAGGCGGCTGGTTTGGGGGGGAGGGGGAGACGATGGGGGAAACGGAAGCCGGCCCGTTACCTTGACGATGTCATTGGTGAGCGAATAGCGGAACATCCAGTCCAAAGTGATGCTGTCGTTTTCCAGGATATCCTACAAGGGTGGGGAGAACAAGTCTGCATTTTTTCAGGAGATGGAGAAGAGAATGCATGCCCCCCTGGAGCAATCGTTGGGGGCTCCTCCCACTGTCCCCCACGCAATTCAGTCCTTGCATTTTATGGCGGTCAGTTGGCTTAAAGACACAAAACCCAGAGATATTTTTAAAAACATCTTCTGAAATTCTCAAATACTCCAGTGTTTAAACTTTGATTTAAAGGGGGGCTATACAGGTTCGTGGAGGACCGGTCTATCAGCGGTTACTAATCAGAGGCTGTGATCACACACACAATTCGCCCTGACATAGGAGCGAATGCCGGGCGGATTAGAGGGGCGTGATCAGATGACAACATCTGGGAAACGCCCCGCAGCCATTGGTGACCTGTTTTGCTCCACCGCAGAAGCTCACAATGCCGCTTGACTCTCCCCGGTCCGAAGGACGTTCGGCTGGCCAGCACTAGGACCAGGGCTTTCTTGGTGGCGGCCCCATACTGGTAGAACAAGCTCCCCAAAGACATCAGGGCCCTGCGGGACCTATTACAGTTCGACAGGGCCTGCAAGACGGAGCTCTTCCACCAGGCTTTCGATTAGGAGCCGCCACCGGGGGGATTAACGATAACATTGCCCTGTAACTGTGGGCCGAACCTCTTGCCGCCGCTCTTCACCACGCGACTCTGTCTGTCGCCAGTACTTGCTGCTTTATTTTAATTTTGCTATGTTCATTGCTATGTTTTAAAATTGTAAACCATGTTGGATGGTATTTTACTGTTGGAAGCTGCCTTGAGCCAGCTTGTCTGGAAAGGCGGGATAAAAATGTAAACAATAAATAAATAAATTAAAAAACACCTCAGAAAGTCCAGTAGCAAACAGGTTGCTACAGGCCACAGATGGACTTTCCTGCGTCTGATCGCCCCAGTGCGCTCCCATGGCATCAGGATAGTCTGATCTGTGCCATTGTTCCTCCCCTCTTCGCAGTATGTGCATCAGCGCACCCCCCCCCCCCGCACACTCTATAGGGAGACCTCAGTGTGGAGGTGCGATTCCTCGATTCCTCATGTAAGCGCATGAAAACAAACAGGAAAAAGAACCCCGATTCACCCACAGTTGCATCTGATCACACAGTGGCGGGCTGTGCCTGCATTTACAAAAGTCCGTGTGATCGCGCAACTGCAGGTCAACGTCCGCCAGAGGAAATAGCCTCTCTTTCCCCCCGCTTTATCTCGCCCATGTGACCGCAACCAGAGTGACTGAAGGGAAGCTCCATGTTCAGAGGCAGTCAGCCTCTGAATCCCAGTGCCAGGAGGCAACATCAGGGGAAAGCCTCGGCCTGTGTTCGAATGGCCCTCCTGCTGTATGAGACTGGATGCTGGACTAGATGGACCACGGGTCTGATCCAGCAGGGCTCTTCTGATGTTCTTATGATTTCAAAGCATTCTTTATAATTTGTTTAAAAAGCTTACAGTTCCCCCCAGTGTTCCCTCTAAGCTGAGTTAGTGTGAGCCAGCTCACAGTTTCTTAGCCTCCGGCTCACACATTTTTGTCTTAGCTCAGGAAGAATGGTTGCAGAGCAAACTCATTTATGCAGCAGCCAAATCACTCACTCACAACATTAATGCCAGGAGCTCACAAAGCAGAATTTTTGCTCACAAGACTCCACAGCTTAGAGGGAACATTGGTTCCCCCTGTCCAATTTGTAAAGCATAAATAACAAGAAACAATTCCGCTTTACCCATTCTGTTCTGTTTTGGGTTTCCTTTCCAGGAAACCCTGGCTTCCAAAAAAGAATTCTATTTGGCAATACTAATTTTAGAAAAACACGCACACACATATTAGGAGAGTAGACGTTTTGAAATATCTTCTCAGCAAGTCTGAAGTTGGAACTGCCCAAAAGTGGGCCTCCTTCTTAAATGCTTTCCATCGATAACATAATTTTTAAAAAGTATTTGGCTAGCACAAGCCTACAGGTGAGTTTTGGAAAAACTGGGAATGGAACTTGGCAAGGTTTCTGCTGACTAGGGTGGGTGGACCCCAAACAGTTTCGGCAGGTCAGGGGGTGGGGCCTCTCAGCTAAGGGGGTGTGGCCAATCACACACATGTACACTGTGTATCTGAAGATGTGTGTACAGGCAAGCTTATATCTTTAATAAAACTTTGTTGGTCTTAAAAGTGCCACGGGACTCAAACCTTGTTTTAAGGTAAAGGTAAAGGTTTCCCTTGCTCGAAAGCCAGTTGAATCCGACTCTAGGGGGCAGTGCTCATCTCTGTTTCCAAGCCGAAGAGCCAGCGCTGTCCGAAGACTTCTTCCGTGGTCATGTGGCCGGCATGACTACATGCCGAGGCGCACAGAACGCTGCTACCTTCCGACCAAAGCGGTACCTATTTATCGACTTGCAATTTCTTGCTTTCTGACTGCTAGGCTGGCAGGAGCTGGGGCCAGAGACGGGAGCTCACTCTGTCACACGGCACTCGGGTCTCGAACTGCCGAGCTACCGATCTTCCGGTCTGCAGTTCAGTGTCTTAACCTCTGAGCCGCACAAACCAGTATTCACCTTCACCGAGGGCAAATACACCTGCTTTATTCATGTACCCGACACAAAACTAGAGGCAAAAATATTTAAGATCACCGAAAATACCCGATCCTTCTACCCCTCCTGCCCCCGCCACCTGGATACCATCCCAGTTCGCTTCATTTTCCTGTCCGATCCCCCGTCCCTCTGTTCTTCCCTTCCTTTCTTTCTCCTCTCCCCCTCCCTCCCCCCTTCTGTCTCTCATCTCTTTTATAAGAGGAAATGCTTATCGGCAGCAGCCGGCCAGGAATCTAGGCCTGTCGAAACCGCCCCCCTCCCTGCAAATCCCTCTCCCTTGTCTGGCAGGCCATAAATCATCCCTCTCGGAATTGGCTCCAAGAAGCGCTCCTCTGCAGAGGGAGTGAGCCATGGAGGGCCCCCCCCCCACCCTGTGTCTCTTCCTTTTAATTAAAACCCTCGCCTGCCCCCATCTCGGCCTCTGCGGGTCGGATCTGGAAACCAAGACCTCGCTGTCCCACTGTGAAAAACAGCTGGAAAAGAGGTCACGGCGAGGTCGTCCTATGCCTTGGCATGAGGACCCGATACGGTCTGTCATCCCCCCCCCCCACCCCATGTGATAAATGTGATTCCACGTAGAAAACCGTCCAGGAAGCTAGTTTGGGGAGAGGAGCTGTGCAGAAGGTGTGGAACTCACTGCCGCAGGAAGTGGGGCACAGCTACAAGCCCAGACGGCTTCAGGAGGGGACTGGATAAGCATACGGAGCAGAGGTCCATCAGTGGCTATTAGTCACAAGGTCTAGATGGAACACTCTGGGGCGGTGATGCTCTGTATTCTTGATGCTTGGAGGGTGAAGAGTACTGGACTCAGGAGACCAGGAACGGTGAAATCATGAAGCCTTTATTGAGGGATTCAGCATGCCCAGTAGATGGTCAGAACAAGCATGCTTCCAGGGCTCCAGGGCCCTCATTATATGCTGGCCGGAGCCACACCTCCGGCCGCACCCAAAAGACCTGATAGGGGCTTAACATATGCGCATGTTTGTCATAGGTTCCCTGGAGGAGCCTTTGATTGCATTGGCTCCCCAGGGAGAACCTAGGACCCACATTAGTGGAGGCTTTCAATCCGGACGTCTATTGTTCCTCCAGATTCAAGCTCCCCTCTCTGCCTGACCATGTGCTCTGGCCATGCGGCGGGCGCCATTACCTGGGAGCGCATGGCAGGCTGGTTGCTACACAGAGCATACTACGTTACAGAGGGCAAGGGTGGGAGGGCTTCTGGTGGACCTCCTCTGGGCTTTTTTTGCAGAAAACCCCCAGCAGGAACTCATTAGTATGACAGGCCACACCCAACAGCAGAAACTCATTAGCATATTAGGTCACACCCCCTGACAGCGCAGCTCCCTCCCAGGATCAGCTTCCCCAGGCGCCTGGGGAACTCAAGGGGGGGGGGGGGCTGTAGGCGTGGCCAACTCGGAAGCCAGCCAGAACTCTGTTCCGGTGCGTTCCTGCCCAAAAATAGCTCTGGACCTCCTGATGGCCCCTGGGTTTTGGCCATTGTGTGACACAGAGTGTTGGACCGGATGAGCTGTTGGCCTGATCCAACATTGGCTTCTCTCATGTTCTTAAGAGCAGAGGTCCATCAGTGGCTCTTAGCCCCAAGGTCTAGATGGAACACTCTGTCTGGGGCAGTGATGCTCTGTGTTCTTGGTGCTTGGAGGGCAAGAGTGGGAGGGCTTCTGGTGGACCTCCTGGTGGCACCTGGTGTTTTTGGCCACCATGTGACCCAGAGTGCTGGACTGGATGGGCCGTTGGCCTGATCCAACATTGGCTTCTCTTATGCTCTTAAGAGCCAGAGTTGAGTCTGCTGGCACCATAGAGACCATCAGAATTTTTAGGCCACGAGCCCTTCAAAGTCCTCTCGCAAAGAAGAAAAGAGAAGAGAAGGGACTGGGTTTATACCTCGCCCGTCCCTACCTGAGGGAGTCTCAGAGCAGCTTACAATCTCCTTTCCCTTCCCCTCCCCAAAACAGACACCCTGTGAGGTAGGTGGGGCTGAGAGAGCTCTCTCGAGGACTGCTCCTGAGAGAACAGCTCTGAGAGAACTTGTGACTGCCCCAAGGTCTCACCAGCAGCTGCATGTGGAGGAGTGGGGAATCAAACCCAGTTCTCCCAGATTAGAGTCCGCGCTCGTAACCCACTACACCAAACTGGCTGTAGTCTGTGAACAAACCCAGTCCCAGTCTTGATCAGAGCTGCAAGGTTTGAATAAATGAGATTAAAAACACAGAGAGTGGCTAAAAAGGGCTTATCGGCAGGGTTCCCTCTAAGCCGAGTTAGTGTGAGCTAGCTCACAGTTTTTTAGCCTCCGGCTCACAGATTTATTTGTCTTAGCTCCGGAAGGATGGCTCCCAGAGCCAACTGATTTATGCAGCAGCCAAATCGCTCACTCCCAACTTTAATGCCAGGAGCTCGCAAAGTAGAATTTTTGCTCACAAGACTCCACAACTTAGAGGGAGCGTTGCTTATCAGTGAACCTGGAAGAACATTTTACATTTTCTTTCATATGATTTTCAATAAAAAGTACGAGCATGGGGTTTTTTCCCCCCCGCTTCTTTGTTCCGTTTTTAATTTCCTGGCTACGAAGGAGCTGAATAAATACAATGTCATGCATTTATTAAAAATGTAGGTTGTGAGCAACCTCCAGGTGGGGCCTGGAGACCTTCCAGAATAATCTCCAGATTTGGGAGATCAATTCCCCTGGAGAAAATGACTGCTTGGAAAGGTGGGATTTTTGGCATTATACCATACGGAGGTCCCTCCGCTCCCTGAATCATACCTCCCCCCCCCAGCCCCAGCCCTAAAATCTCTAGGAATTTCCTAATCCGGAGCTGGCCACCCTACTTAGAAGAGGTATTTTCTCCCATGTAGAAGAGAAGAAGAGACTGGATTTATACCCCGCTCCTCACTACCCGAAGGAGTCTCAGAGCGGCTTACAAACTCCTTTCCCTTCCCCCTCCCCACAACAGACACCCTGGGAGGCAGGTGAGGCTGAGAGAGCTCTGACAGAAACTGCTCTTTTTCAAGAACAGCTGTGCCAGAACTATGGCTTGCCCAAGGTCATCCAGCAGGTGCAAGTGGAGGAGTGGGGAATCAAACCCGGTTCTCCCAGATCAGAGTCCGCGCACTTAACCACTACCCCAAACCGGCTGTGAGAGGTAGGACTGCCTCTCTTAAAAAGGGGTTAAGGAGGCATCCAATCCTGTGTCAGAAAGAAGGAAAGCTCTCTTTTCCAAACGCACTCCTGATCCGACACATGGACGCCTCTGAAAGCAAAATAGGCTTGTTCCCTTGCCAGTGTTTTTCCTCATAGGCAAATGTCTGCAAATCCCTGCCACTCAACCAATCCACTAAGGCTCCTAGGATGCTTTACTGACTCCTAGAGCCCCTTCCCCGCCTTCCATACCTGGAGACTTCCACGGGTGCAGTACTCTGTCAGGATACAGATATTTGGTGGATCGATACAGGCCCCGATAAACCGGGTCAGGTGCTTGTTTTGAGCGTCCCTCATC
This sequence comes from Lepidodactylus listeri, assembly GCA_029233225.1. Classification (NCBI taxonomy): domain Eukaryota; kingdom Metazoa; phylum Chordata; class Lepidosauria; order Squamata; family Gekkonidae; genus Lepidodactylus; species Lepidodactylus listeri. The sequence goes on from JARCFY010000003.1 coordinate 156,524,437, forward strand.
TGGAAAGGGGGGGGGGGAAGAGAGAGAGAGAGAGAGTGAGGGAGCACACCGTGTGATTAAAGTGCCCCACACTGGCAGACACCCCCCCCAACCCCCAACTACGCTGAAGGCAATTTCGAGGTCAAGACAACAGTTCATTCATTATGACTAGCAGCTACAGCAGAAATACACTGACTTCCAGCAGAGATCTCTTCACTTGTAGGCTTACAAACCCCTTTCTCTTCCCCTCCCCACAACAGGCACCCCGTGAGGTGGGTGGGGCTGAGAGAGTTCTGAGACAACAGTCCTTGAGGGAACAGCTGATACAGAGCTGTGGCTTGCCCAAGGTCATCCAGCAGGTGCACGTGGAGGAGTGGGGAATCAAACCCGGTTCTCCCAGATTAGAGTCCGCGCACTTAACCCCTACACCAAACTGGCTCCTTTAGCCAGTTTGGGGCGCCAGGTTCTTTTTTTTGCCTGGGGAAGGGGTGTTTGAAAAGCACTGCGAAAATGCAAGCGATAAAAACATAGCATAAAACCTGTGAATCCCGATCTGAAACATGTTCAGATTGGTGCTGCCAACCTCCAGGTGGCGTCTGGAGAGCCCCTGCTATGACAACTGACCTCCAGGCAACAGAGATCAGTCCCCCTGGAGAAAACGGCTGCTTTGGAAGGCAGGCTCTGTGGCATTGTACCCCACTGAAGTCCCTCCCCTCCTCAAACCTCGCCCCCCTCGGGCTCCACCCCCCCAAATCTCCAGATCCTTCCCCACCCGGAGGTGGCAACCCCAATTCTTCCTCATGCGGCCTGGAGATCTCCTGCTATTGCAACTGATTCCCCAGATGAGAAAGATCAGCTTCCTTGGAGAAAATGGCGGCTTTGGAAACTGGTCTCTATGGCATCATTGACGTCCTGCCCCACCACAAGCCCCGCCCTTCTCAGGCTCCGCCCTCAAAATCTCCAGGCAGTGCCCAACCCAGAGCTGGCAACGCAGCTTCAAGTACGTGAAAGAGCAGAGGAAAAACTCCCAGGCCCGTTCTTTTCTGCTCTCTCTTTATAGGGTTGCCAGCCTCCAGGTGGGGCCTGGAGATCCCCCGCTTTCACCACTGACCTCCAGCGGACAGAGATCAGCTCCCCTGGAGAAAATGGCTGCTTTGGCGGGCGGAGTCTACGGCATTGTACCCTGCTGAGGCCCCTCCCCTCCCCAAACCCCGCCCTCTCCCGGCTCCAGCCCCAAAGTCTCCAGGTGTTTTACAACCCGGACCTAGCAACCCTATCTCTTTATCAGGCAGGTTTTCAGTGGCGTTCTGGGCAGAGGTACATTCTTCTAATGCCTCTTACGACTTTGAGCTTAGAAAGGGTGTAACGCTGCTTGGGACTGCACTGTTTGGGACCTGGGAGTTGGATCTCACGGATCTGATGCGCTAACGGGGGCATTCGTTCCCGCCGAAGTCACACCCGGAACCTGATGCAAGTGGGAAAACGTTCGCAGTTGGCTGAAATCTCCAACCCCACGTTTCAAGGGAAGGGGGGGGGGGGAGAACCCCCAAACATACTTCCAAACTGCACAGGAACTTCTACCTCTTGTGGAAACTCTTTTCCCACTTCAAAACCCCCGTCCCAGAGTGAGCGAGGCCCAAGCATTCCGCAGGGCCTGCAAGACGGAGCTCTTCCGCCAGGCTTTCGATTAGGAGCCGCCACCGGGGGGGATTAAGGACAACTTCGCCCTGGAACTTGCTGGCCGAGCCCCTGCTGGAGACAGCCTATTTGGATGCTGCCCTTTTCACCGTATGACTCTTGTTTGCCGCCATTTTGACCTGTTGTTCGATTTGTAAATTTGGTTATGTTTTTTAAATTGTAAACCACTGTGTTATGGTGTTTTAATTGTTGGAAGCCGCCTTGAGCCAGCTTGCCCGGCGAGGCGGGGTAGAAACGCAAATAATAAATGAATTAAATAAATCAATCCAGAGACCAGACAGCAGATAGACTACTCCTGAATACGAGTCGTATGTAGGGCAGAAATTTATGGATACTCTTAGGGTTGCCAGGTCTGGGTTGGAAAATACCTGGAGACTTTGGGGGTGGATCCTGGAGAAGGCGGGGTTTGGGGAGGGGCCTCAGCATGGTACAATGCCATAGACTCCACCTTTCAAAGCAGCCATTTTCTCCAGGGGAGCTGATCTCTGTCAGCTGGAGATCAGCTGTAAAAGTGGGAGATCCCCAGGCCCCACCTGGAGGCTGGCAACTCTGGATATCCTGTAATAAGGTTTACCTCAGAAAAATAGCAGAGAGTTCCAAAATTTTATTTGGGGGGGGAATTGGCTTTCAAATTTATTGGAGAAGAAGGGGAGGGGGAGAAAGGGTGGGCAAAACCCCTGGAGAACATTTGTCCTGGATTTCTGTCCCAGAGCTGGGGCAGTTTTGCTCTCCCCCATCCCCACCCCACAGAGAAATCCGAATTCCCCGTTTCAGATGTCCATTGTCCGAGGAAACCGGAGAGACCCTTTTCCGCGCAGGGTCAGAGCCTTTCCCTCTTCCCGCCAAATCTCTCTCCATCTTGGCACGGGTACAGCCTGAATTTTTTTTCCAAAAAAAAATAATAATATTCTTTTGGAAGTGATCGCCGGTGCCAAACCCCCCCCCCCCCTCCCATCAGGACGGTGTTTGGAAGGAATCCTTCTCGACTCCAGGGGATGAGGGGCCGATCGTCAGAATGAAAGGAATTCAACCCCTGAGCCCAGCCTCGTGAGCTGGGGGAGTTTGAATGGACGGTGGGGGGAGGAAAGAGTGATAGATGCAACTTCTTGCAGGAGGGGTGGGAAAATATGCTTTTAGATACAGTTCTTCCACGCACCCTCCCCCCGCCAAAAAACCCCCCCAAAACCCTGGTGCATTTAGCTCTCTGTGACCCTTCTGGCCACAATCTTTGCGCTTACGAATGCCTCTTTCGCAACTCCATTCCCCTTGTTTACCTACACACACACACACACAGCGCCTTCCCTCTTGCTCTATCCAGCGCTGGGTCTTAATTAAAGGGGGAGCAGATGGCTGTCTCATCGCTGGTGCCCTCGCTAATGAGTCATTAGCCTTTACACTGCGCAACCCAGGAGGGCTACGTTCCGTGTGTTGTCCCTCCCCCCAAGTACCTTCCTCTCTGCTAATGAGCTTCTGGCAGAAAATGCCCCACTTCGCACAGCGCCCCCCGCAGGTGCCCCAGTAAACTACCATGGAAGAAGACGAAGAAGAAGAGGAGATTGGATTTATATCCCGCCCTTCACTCACTTGGCGTCTCAGAGCGGCTTACAAACGCCTTTCCCTCCCCAAAACAGACACCCCGTGAGGTAGGTGGGGCTGAGAGAGCTCTGAGACAACTGTCCTTGACAGAACAGCTGGTACAGAGCTACGGCTTGCCCACGGTGCAAGAGAAGGAGTGGGGGATCAAACCCGGTTCTCCCAGATTAGAGTCCGCACACTTAACCACTACACCAAACTAGGTAAGCTAAACACCAGCAGGAGAGTAGCGGGGAGGTCCATTGAGTTCCCACTCTGAGAAGCCTGGAAGAAGCGTCCAGGTGGAATAAAGTCAGGTTCAGCAGGTTTTCCCGAGGCTTCTGGGCTTCAGAGCTTGCCTGGGCGGTACCACCTTGGCAAGTACCACCCTGGCAAGAGCCAACTGTGAGCCAGCTCCCTCATTCCAATACCACTGCTGCCTCAGAACCACGGAATCATAGAGTTGGAAGGGACCTCCAGGGTCATCCAGTCTGACCCCTGCACAATGCAGGAAGTTCACAAATACCTCCCCCCACCCCACCCCCAGTGACCCCCGTTCCATGCCCAGGAGACGGCAAAAAAAACCTCCAGGATCGCCAGTCAATCTGTCCCGGAGAACAATTGCTTCCTGACCCCAAAATGGCGATCGGCATTTCCCTGGGCGTGTAAGAAAAAGCCGCGAGAACTAAGCACTGAGGCGACCCCTCCTGCCCTCCCTTCTCGTGATCTGCCAGGCTCTGATCCCGCCCCAATCGAGGCGCCCACGGAACATGCGGGGAGGGGGGCTTACGTGTTTCAGTTCAAACCGTATCTTGCGCGTGAGCTCGATCCGCTTCCGGTTCACGTGTTTCACGGCCACGAGGTTCCCCTGAAAAAGAGTCACGGCGACTGTTGATGTGCAGATCCATTCCTTGCTGCGGAGGGGCAGATCCACCAGATGTTTCGCTCTGACCTGAAGGAACTCACCTATCTGCCCACTCAGGCCAGCCCTGAGTTTTTGCAGAGCACGCCGGGCATAGGGTTGCCAGCCTCCAGGTGGGCCCCGGGGATCCCCGGAATTACAGCTCATCGCCGGGCAACAGAGATCACCTCCCCTGGAGAAAATGGCTGCTTTGGAGGGTGGGCTCTAGGGCATTGTATACTAATGAGGCCCCTCTCTTTCCCAAACTCCACCTTCCCCCGGCTCCAGCCCCTAAATTTCTAGGTATTTGCCAACCCAGAGATGCCAACTTGTGGGCACTCCATGAAATTGCTGAGCAGTCGAGTTAGAATGAATAAAAGGAAGTCCTTCTTCACCCAAAGAGTGATTCACACGTGGAATTCACTGCCCCAGGAGGTGGCGGCGGCTACAAGCATGGACGGCTTCGAGAGGGAACTGGATAAACATCTGGAGCAGAGGTCCATCAGTGGCTTTTAGCCACAAGGTCTAGATAGGAACTCTCAGTTTGGGGCAAGTGATGCTCTGTATTCTTCGTGCTTGGGGGGGGGGCAACAGTGGGAGGGCTTCTAGTGTCCTGGCCCCACTGCAGGACCTCCTGAGGGCACCTGATGTTTCTGGCCACTGTGTCACACAGAGTGTTGGACTGGATGGGCAACTGTCCTGATCCAACATTGGCTTCTCTTATGTCCTTTTGGTGAAGTTAAACATTTCCTGGTATCTACTTAATTTAGCGGAGAGAATCATATGGGTAAAGGGTGTGTGTGTGTGTGAATTAGATAAACATGTGGAGCAGAAGTCCATCAGTGGCTATTAGCCACAAAGTGTAGACAGGAACTCTCCGTCTGGGGCAAGTGATGCTCTGTATTCTTGGTGCTTTCTTTGGGGGGGGGGGCAACAGTGGGAGGGCTTCTGGTGTTTTTGGCCACTGTGTGACAGAGTGTTGGACTGGATGGGCCACTGGCCTGATCCAACACTGGCTTCTCTTATGTTCTTATGCCAACTGAGCAAGAGGCCGGGGGGGGGGGTGGTCCTCCACCTATGGCCAATGACCTACCACTACGGTTGTCGACTCTAGCTTGGAAAATGCCTGGAGATTTGGGGGTGGAGCCGGGGGAGGGTCGGGTTTGGGGAGGAGAAAGACCTCAGCAGGGTATAATGCCAACAGAGTCCATGTTCCAAAGCAGCCATTCGGGGTTAGGGTTGGCAGGTCCATCCTGGGCACCGGCGGGGGGTGGGGCAGATAGGGTTGCTAGATCCTGACTGGGAAACTCCTGGAGATTTGGGGATGGAGCCTGGAGAGGGCAGGGACCCCAGTGGGGTACAATGCATATAGAATTTACCCAAAGTGTCCGTTTTCTCCAGGGGAACCAATCTCTGTGGTCTGGAGATGAGCTGCAATTCCGGGGGATCCCCAGGTCCCACCTGGAGGCTGGCATCCCTAATTTAGGGAGAGTAAGCCCCCCCCATGTATCATGGCCCCAAAGCAAATTGGGGGACCATACTATTGCATCTTAACCGATGCTGCCTCTAAGCTGTGGAGTCTTGAGAGCAAAAATTCTACTCTGTGAGCGACTGGCATTAAAGCCGCGAGCGGGCAATTTGGCTGCTGCATAAATTAGTTTGTTCTGGAGCCACATCCTTCCTGAGCGAAGACAAAAAGGTGTGAGCCGGAGGCTAAAAGACTGCAAGCTGGCTCACACTCACTCAGCTTAGAGGGAACACTGATCTTAACTGCAAAAGGTAAGTCGAGGTCGGATCGTGGTTGGCTCCGATTGCAGCTGTGCTCTCATCTGCGTGCTCTCTGTCCCTAAACAGTACAACAGGAAACAATCAAGACATCCCGCCCCATGAAACTCGATCCCTGGAAGTGAAAAGGCCACGCCCCTCATGTAGAAGCCCCACCCCTCAATACCAGGGTGCCTCCCTACCCAATCATCAGAACTCAGAGTCTTTCTGTGAAAATTACTGGCAGTAGACTCCAGCTGACGAGCTGTCGGCTTGTGGAACTCACTGCCACAAGTATGAGGTGACATTCACTCGTTTACACAGATGTTAAAGGGGGGGGGGGTTGGACGTATTTATGGAGAACAAGTCAATTATTCGGCGATTAGCTGCAATAACCGAATGGGATCTCTGAAGAGTGTCTCCAATTTTGGGCTTTGCCAAGGCACCTGACTATCCTCTGTTGGAAACAGGGTGCTAGTCTATACAAAGCATTGTATTCTGTCCCAATTTACCTTGTAATAAGCTGTCTTGGCGTATACCTGGAACTGTCCCTCGGTTGTAAGCAGGGACCCGTAGTTTGAACCTCTCTGTAAGGAGAGAAGGAAGGCAATAAGGGGACATCCTATGTATGAAGCACACCTCCCCACCACCCAAATCCCCCCCAGTTTGGACTTGACTTGCTCGATTTGTGTAACTTCATACAGTGGCTGATTCTGCATTGGCTTTCCCCTCCGTTGTTTTAGCAAACCCACGCTGGAACAGAAATTCCCCTCTGTATCACACGCCGCTTTCACTTCCTTTGATCATCGGGTTTTATGGTACCCTCTGCACTGCATGCCGCTTTCACTTCCTTTGGTCATCGGATTTTATGGTACCCTCTGCACTGCATGCTGCTTTCACTTCCTTTGGTCATCAGATTTTATGGTACCCTCTGCATCGCATGCCGCTTTCACTTCCATTGGTCATCGGATTTTATGGTACTCTCTGCACTGCATGCCACTTTCACTTCCTTTGATCATCGGGTTTTATGGTACCCCCTGCACTGCATGCTGCTTTCACTTCCTTTGGTCATCGGGTTTTATGGTGCCTTCTGCATAGATTTATGGCCGTTCAGAGGTGACTTTGCAGTCAGCATGGCATTGCTCCAGGGCATCTGAATGTGGTTTTGAGCTGCACTTTCCCCTCCCAGTTGAGAAAATGTGGAGCAAATGCCAGAAGCAGAATTGCCTAGTGTAGTTTCAGGTGGGTAGCTACGTTGGTCTGCAGTAGAAGAGTAAAGTTCAAGTCCAGTAGTACCTCAAAGACCAACTAGATCTCTGGAGTATAAGCTTTTGAGAGCCAAAGCCCATTTTCTCATTATTTCATATGACCTTGATGCAGATTACTTATTCATTTTTAAAAACAGGACCACCGCCCTGTAGGAAAGGTCTCACTAGACAGAGCTACCTAAATCCAGGGCAGGTTAGCAGTTAATGTGTCAATCTTTGACTGAGAAGATGTAGGTTCAAATCCCCGCTCCGTAACGAAACTCAGGGAGTGGCCCCAGGCCAGTAATTCTGTTTCAGCCTAACCTACATTACAGGATTGTTATGAGGACGAAATGGGGGTGGTAGGAAGAGTGGGGTTGGAAGACAGACAGACAGACAGACAGATAGGGCTCATGTGGGGTTAGAAAAGACAGACAAATGGAGAGACAGACAGACAAATAGCTAGGGCTCATGTGAAGCTAAGGAAGATAGACAGAAAGTTAGATACATAAGGCTTATGTGAGGCTGAGGAAGACAGACAGATAGATAGGGCTCATGTGAGGCTAAGGAAGACAGAAAGATGAACAGACAAATAGCTAGGGCTCATCTAAAGCTAAGGAAGACAGACAGACACATAAGGCTTATGTGAGGCTAAGGAAGACTAACAGAGAGACAGACAGATAAGGCTCATGTGAGGGGGAGAAAGACAGAGAGACAGACAGTTAGATAGGGCTCATGTGAGGCTGAGGCAGGCAGACAGAGAGGGATCATGGGAGGCTGAGGAAGACAGGCAGAAAGACAGACATGTGAGGCTGAGGAAGACAGATGGTTATATAGATAGGGCTCATGTGAGACTAAGGAAGACAAACAGACCGACAGTTAGATAGATAGGGCTCATGTGAGGCTGAAGAAGACAGACGAACAGACAGATAGTTAAGGTTCATGTGAGGCTGAGGAAGACAGACAGACACATAGGGCTCATGTGAGGCTGAGGAAGACAAATTGGGCTTTTGTGAGGCTGAGGAAGACAGACGGAGAGACAGGGATCATGGGAGGCTGAGGAAGACAGAAAGACAGATAGGGCTCTTGAGAGGCTAAGGTAGATAGACCGACAGGGCTCATGTGAGGCTGAGGAAGACAGACAGAGAGACGGACAGATAGGGCTCATGTGAGGCTAAGGTAGATAGACAGACAGGGATCGTGGGAGGCTGAGGAAGACAGACAGAGAGACGGACAGATAGGGCTCATGTGAGGCTGAGGCAGACAGACAGACAGGGATCGTGGGAGGATGAGGAAGACAGGCAGAAAGACACACAGGGCTCTTGTGAGGCTGAGGAAGACAGACAGACAGTTAAGAACATAAGAGAAGCCAATGTTGGATCAGGCCAATGGCCCATCCAGTCCAACACTCTGTCACACAGTGGACAAAAAATCCAGGTGCCCTCAGGAGTTCCACCAGTGGGGCCAGGACACTAGAAGCCCTCCCACTGTTAGATAGTCAGGGATCGTGGGAGGCTGAGGAAGACAGGCAGAAAGACAGACAGACAGTTAGACAGACAGGGCTCATGTGAGGCTGAGGAAGAGAGACAGGCAGACTGATGCCCATGGGAGGCCTGGGAAGGCAGGCGGAGGATACTCACCAACGAAAGGGTGAGCTTGCTGCCCACGCTGCGCAAATTTTTCTCCAAATTGCTCGACTGCACGTCCTCCCAGTGAATGCGCCAGAGCTCCGATGCCAGCTCCTTCTCCAGCTTCATTTTCCTGGGGAGGGGGGGGGGGACAAGGGTGTGTTTTCAAGGGGCCAACTGTGGCCACCCAATCTGCCTTCCTCACGACATCCTCCGCCCTCCACGGCCATGTCAAAAGTTCAGGGCCTTGTTTTTTCTTATCCTCTCGCATAAACCTTGAACTCGTGCTTCCCCCACACCCTTGCAGTTGATCGGGAAATTCAGGAAAAGGAGACATTCTTTGTGTTACAGGGCTGGCCACCGGCAGAGGTTGCAACGGCCCGACTGTTTTTAAAAGGAGACTGGAAAAATACCTGGTGGAGGACAGGTCTGTCAGCTGTGACCAATGCTCTAAGCTGTGGAGTCCTGTGAGCAAAAATCCTACTTTGTGAGCTCTGAGCGTGAGAGTTGTGAGCGAGCGATTTGGCTGCTGCATTAAACTAGTTTGCTCTGGAGCCCTCCTTCCTGTGCTAAGACAAAAATGTGTGAGCCGGAGGCTAAAAAACTGTGAGTCAGCTCACACTAACTCAGCTTAGAGGGAACACTGGGGGTACACTGCAAACGAACATGGAGGTTCATCTAGCCATCAGGATTCACTATGGTGTTAATAATTTATGGTTTTAATGTGTTTTTAATTTTTCACGCAAGCCAGCCTGAGCCTGCTTTTGGGGGGGTAGGACTGGATAGAAATTGAATCAAATAAATGAATAAATAAAACAATCATAGACGTCCTCCATTGATTGGCCGGGGCCCTTTTTAAATAAAGAATGTGAAAGACCTCTGCTTTCCCACGTCTCGAGCACAGGTCTTTCACATTCCCTATTTCCCAGTCCTTTAAGCTGGAGATGCCGGGGATTGAACCTGGGACCTTCTGCATGGCACCATGAGAGCCAGTTTGGTGTCGTGGTTAAGTGCGCGGACTCTAATCTAGGAGAACCGGGTTTGATTCCTCCACTTGCACCTGCTGGATGACCTTGGGCAAGACATAGCTCTGTACCAGCTGTTCTCTCAAGGACAGTTGTCTCAGAGCTCTCTCAGCCCCGTCTACCTCACAGGGTGTCTGTTGTGGGGAGGGGGAAGGGAAAGGAGACTGTAAGCCGCTCTGAGACTCCTTAGGGTAGTGAAAGGTGGGGTATAAACCCAATCTCTTCTCTTCTCTCTCTTCTGCATGCCAAGCCGATGCTCTACCACTGAGCCACAACCCCTCCTTGGGGCTCTGCTGTACCAAGCCATGATAATACCGGCTCCTCGGTTTCCCACCCTTTCCCTAATAACCCTTAGCACGGATATATCCTAGGGTTGGTTGCCAGGTCTTACGTGGCTGCCAGTGGGGGGGATCCCAGCCCTGGAGATCTTCGGCGCCCGCACTTTGTGCGCGTGCCACAATGACGTCACTGGGAAGTGACGTCATTGCACAGGGGACGTTGCAGGGGACGCGCTATCATTTAAGGAAAAACTCTATGTTTTTTCCTTAAATGATTGAGCAACCCACCCCACCCCCGCAATGTGCCCGGCGCACATGAGGCTCTTTCGAGGTCCTATAATTTAAGGAAAAACTCTATGTTTTCTCCTTAAACGATTGAGTGTCCCCCCCCTCCTGTAATGTGCCCGGTGGGATGACGTCATTGCGCTGGGGACGTGGGCACACACGGGGCTCTTCGGAGGCGGATTTCCCCCACTGGCCAGATCAGGGCCGGTGGATCGGTGGCCACAAAATTGGATAAACCCCTGCCCATAGGGGCCAAAACGCGTATGGTCCTTAGGTCAAAAGTTTTATCCATCAGTTTGATACGTACTGCAATCAGTTCCTTATGAACTAAGTTTTAATTGTCTGATACTTGGACTGTCTCTTTTAATTTTATTATGTTTTATTTATCTGTACCCCCTAATAAATGTCTATATATTTCCATGATAATTATTTTGTTAGCTTGACCCTCTCGGTTCGCAGCTATTTGTTGGGTTGAGTTCCCCCCCCCCCCTTTTTTTCACTTTTTGAATGAGAACCTGTTTCACCACAGTCAAACCACAGCCTGTTTCACCATAGTCACACGTAGCAGAGACACTATCCACCAGAATCCCTAGATCTCCTTCTCAGAGACTGAATACAGGCCTAGCTGGGCCTTTGGTCTGTCCTGGCTGTTCCATTTCTTGAGCCTCTGTCCACGCAAACGACACTCGCACTCACCTGTACACAAAGAAGGCCGCGATGGTCACCAGAGAGAGAACCAGGGTCATGGCAAGAGACAGGATCTCCAGCAAGGAGAAAGAGGCTAGGCGAGGAAGACAAGAAGGGGACGTCAGTGCGCTGCTAGCCAGCTGCGGACCAGCTCAAAGTATTTTGTGGCCCCAGCGCTGTCAGCCAGGCCCAAGCCAAGCCCCTGTGGTAGGGTGACAGTGTGGGCCCCGGCTGGAATGTCAGAAACCCCTCCCAAGCCACTAACAGCTGCAGGCCCGTCGCCAATGGATGCGTAGAGGCAACTTTTGCAAGCCTGAGCAGGATTTGGTGGTAGGGTTGCCAAGTCCTTCTGACTTATTGGCTTATTGCCAAGTCCTTCTGACTTATTGGCGGGGGGGAGTCCTCCTGGGGCCGGGAGCTTCCCCAGCGTGCGTGCTTGCATGCGCGCCATGATGATGTCACCAAAAACTCTATGGTGCTTGCATGCGCGCCATGATGATGTCACCAAAAACTCTATGGTACCAGCATTCGGCCGGCGGGGGGAACCCCGCCCCCGAAGTCGTCCAGTCCGGACGGCTTCCCCAGCGTAATGACGTCACCCGGAAGTGACGTCATCACATTGGGGATGTTGCCAGGACGACGCTCTAGCAATCGCCCCAAAAACTCTATGGTAGAGTCTCTATGGCTGGCCGGCGGATCGGGAACCCTTGTAGCGGGGGATCCCCCGCCCCCCGGGCAGCCCTATTTGGTGGCTTCTGGGATAAAAAAATTCCTGCTGGGGCTGCCATCATTTTTCTGTCTGTCTCTAAACAACTGTACTTTTGAGTAATAATAAAGACAGTAATACTAATAATTAAATGCAGCACAAACTAGGGTTGCCAGCCTCCAGGTACAGCCTGGGGATCTCTCACTTTTACAAGGGATCTCCAGCTGACCGAGATCAGCTTTCCTGGAGAAAATGGCTGCTTTGGAGGGTGGATTCTAGGGCTTTGTATCCCACTGAGGTCCCTCCCCTCCCCTCCATCCCCAAATCTCCAGGAATTTCTGAGCTCAGAGCTGGCAAATAGGAGTGCCGGCCTCCGTCTCCCGCTTTTTGCAACTGATCCCCAGCTGACAGAGATCAGTTCCCCTGGAGAAAATGGCTGCTTTGAAGGGGGGACTCTAGGGGATTGTACCATGCTGAGGCCCCTCCCCTCCCCAAACCCCACCCTCTCCTGGATCCACCCCCAAAGTCACCAGGTAATTTCCAACCCAGACCTGGCAACTCTGGCACAAACAACCCCCCCCCCCCACACACACACAACAGTAGGGTTGCCAAGTCTAACCTTTCCTTTAGTGGGGCGGGGGGGAGTCCTTGCTGGTCCGGGAATCTTCTGGTGTGTGTGCTTTGTGCACGCGCCGCAATGATGTCACCCAGAGGTCACGTCATCATGTCGGGCACGTTGGGGTGGGACCTCTGTAATCCAAGGGAAAACCATAGAGTTTTCCCTCGAATTATAGAGCGTCCCCCCCGAAACGTGCTCGATGCAATGACGTCACCTCCGGATGACGTTATCGTGCCGGGCATGTCGCCGTATCCCAGCAATTTGGGGGTGGGGTTCCCCCCGGCGGCCCAATTTGGGCCAGTGGGGAGCAGGCCAATTGACCCGGGGTTTCCCCGCCCACTGGGGGGACTTGGCAACCCTACACAACAGCCACCCCAGGCATAGATGAAACGCAAAAACACCTCCCCACCTCCCCCTCCCTAAAGCAATGAAATCCCTTACTATTTTCAGTAGGAAATCTTGTGGGGCTGACCCTTTAAGGAAGGGGGCAGAGCCCCTAATAGCCCAACTGTAGCTACGGGCCAGATCCTGAGAAAGGCAGCCTTCATCGAAGGCACAGCAAGTTTCCAGTCCACAAAGGAGCAGAGAGGAAAAACAACGGGGGGGGGGGGAGGAATCTCCTTATCTCCCCTCGTTCTTCTAACCTCTCTTACGGACAAATCTCCTTCATGGGCAAATTTGCAGATTTAATAACAGTACCAAACACTCCTTTTGTGGGATCAGTGAAGAAATAATAGAGCCTTCTCTAGGGAATACTCGGTGGCCCGGTGCATTCATTCCTCTGCCTCCCTCCCCAAATGCAAATACGCCTCTCCCTTTTATTTTTGGCTCTATGGTTCTGTTCGCTGCCATTTCCATTAACCGTGGTTCGCTCCAAACCACCAGCTTTACAGTTATGGTGGCCAATAGTCCTTTGGAGGGAACTCTGGGGACCTCGTGCAGATATTAATGCTAAATTAATGTCTTAATGTTTGAAATGTTTTAACATTCGCCACCTCGGGGACCCTGAAGCGGTTGGAAAGGTAGCATAGAAATGTTTTAGGCGTTTCCCATAATCCCTAGGTCTTGGCATGGGTTCCCCTGGTTTTGGCCCCCAAACAGCCACATTCCCATTGATGTCCCCAACACAATGACGTCACCCGGAAGTGATGTCATCACATCGGGGACATCGCACGGAACGCTCTGGTTTTGAGGGCCTAAAACCACAGAGTTTTGCCCTCAGATCAGAGTGTCACCGTGCAACGTCACAAATGGGATGATGTCACTTCCGGGTGATACCGTTGTTTTGAGGATGTCCTGAAACACCCCCCAAATCACCCCACCGGTGTGGCAAGGGGACCTGGCAATCCTAAATCTAGGGGTCCCCAACATGAGGCCTATAGGTACAACGGCACCCATTAACGCCTTTCCTGGTGTCTGCCAAGTGTTTTTAGAAAGTGGGTGGTGCCAGCAAGGATTCTGATTGGCCATTGGATATACGATTGGCTGCGCAGATTTTTTTTAAACGTTGTTTTGGCAGCAGCTGCCACCACAGCACAGGGATCTTCGCTGTGTGACTAAAGGTAAACTGCAGCAGCTATTTTGTGCTGGCTCCGCCTCCTTCAGCAGTTTGGTGTAGTGGTTAAGTGCACGGACTCTAATCTGGGAGTCCTGGATTTGATTCCCCACTCCTCCACTTGCAGCTGCTCAATGACCTTGGGCAAGCCATAGTTCTGTCAGAGCCGTTCTTTCAAGGACAGTTCTGAAAAGAGCTCTCTCAGCCCCACCTACCTCCCAGGGTGCCTGTTGTGGGGAGGAGAAGGGAAAGGGGTTTGTAAACCGCTCTGAGACTCCCAGTGAAGGGCGGGGCATAAATCCAATCTCTTCTCTTCTTCAGGCATTTTGTGGCAGCCATTTTGTGACTGCTCCCAGCATGATGCATCAGAATTCCAAATACGCCCACAGGATCAAAAAGTTTGGTGGACCCCTGCCCTAATCTCTATGGTAAAGACCACAGAGTCTAGGGGAAATGCCTAGAGTATCATCGTCAATGCCATTTCCCCCCCGCCTCTCAAATTAACGAGGCGGGAGGCATGGCCAGCTGCCACCACATCAAGATGGTGTTACAAGAATCAGAGCGGGCAAGGGCCTTGAACCACAAGGAAAGGCAAGATATAAATGTTTTAAGGGGAAAAAAATAAAATTATTGGCCCATACCCTCCTCCCAATACCTTTTTGACAAGCTGGATTTTCATTCTCAAAACCGCAGAATGGCACGTCTCTGGGAATGGCGTTTCCTGGCCAGTGGATAGCCCTTCCGGATACCATCTCTAATTTCTTGGTCGTCCCATTGTAATTGATAACAATCTGTGGGATGCAGAAGAAGGAGGCGGGAAAAAAGGGGACAGTGTAGGGTAGTGGTTAGAGCGGGGCTGTCGAACTCATTTGTTACGAGGGCCAGATCTGACGTTAACGTTACTTTATCGAGCCAGGCCATACGTGTCATAAAATGTAATGCCAGGTACTGGAGATATAAACTTGATAAAGGACACAGGCTCCGCCCCCCATGTAGTGGCTTCTCCAGTCGTCACTGAGCTGTGGTCAGAGGAGGCGGGACGGACAAAACACCACGCCTCCTCTTTCTCCGCCTGCCATTCCCCCCACATGATTTTACCTCAGCCTCATAGACCTGCCCCAGCCATTTCCTCTCTATTTCTTCACAGCTTTGACCACAGAGTTCATCACATGCACCTGCTCGCCTGCTCCCCCCCCATCAGCCTCCTGCCTTCCTAGAGTTGCCAAGTCTTACTTTACTTGGGGCGGGGGGAGTCCCAGCCCTCCTTGGGACTCTTCTGGCCCGGAAGTGACGTCATCATGGCGGGCACGTTGGGGGCAGGACCTCTACCATTTGAGGGGGAACCGTTGAGTTTTCCCTCGAATGACAGAGCGTCTCTCCCGAAACATGCCTGACGCGATGAGGTCACTTCCGGGTAATGTCATCATGCCGGGCACGTCTCCGCAGCCTGGCAATTCAGTGGCGGGGTTTCCCCGACGGCCCAATCCGGGCCGGTGGGGAGCAGGCCAATCAACCTTATGCCTTCCCTCCCTCACACCAGTTGCTTGCAGGCCGGTTAGAGCCCTGCACCGGCTGGTTCTGGCCCCTGGGCTTTATGTTTGACACTCCTGGGTTAGAGTGCCACACTAGGACAGAGGGGACCTGAATTCAAATTCCCACTCTGCTTTGAATCTCAGTGGGTGACCTTGGGTGAGACAGCCCTTCTCTCAACCTCTCAGGATAAGTCTATCAATGGTTACTGCCTCGGTTGCCAAAAGGGACCTGGTAACCGTAATCTGAAAGGCTGAAGAGCTACTACCAGAGTTCTGCACAGTCTCTGTCATTGACATTTTGCATTTGGCTCCGCCTCCTGCATCAGCCATTTTGTAGTTTGCTTGGTCTCATGAGCAGTAGGGCTGCCGGGCCTGAAGGAGGCTAGGCTTTCAGGGCTTTCTCGGTGGCGGCTCCGCTCTGGTGGAATGAGCTCTCGGAGATCAGGGCCCTGTGGAACCATTTACAGTTCTGCAGAGCCTGTAAAACAGAGTTCTTCCACCAGGCTTTCGGGGGCCGCCGCCGTCATCAATAGCTAACAACCAACAACTGAATGAGAGAGGGCCCGAATTTCTGGAACTTTCATCCGCAGCCTAAAGGACATCAATTCCTGCAAGAACAAGCCAAAATGAAGACAGCGAGCGGGCTGAGAGCTGAGAACATAGAATAATGGCTGCCGCCATTAAACTGATAAATAACAACGACTAGCACTTTTATGTTTGAAATGTTTTAATTGTAATGTTTTAATGTAATTTATTTATCCCACGTAATTTATTTATTATATCATATTGTTTATTTATTCGATTTATAGGCCGCTTTCCCCACTTTTGCAGGCCCAGAGCGGTTTACAGGACTCGGCAGAGCCAGGATTCATAAATACATTAACAATTAAAACAGTTAAAACATTATAAAACATTCACAATTACAGTAACAATTTGAATAATCTGCTCAGTGGAATTAGATGGCGTGCCGTATGCCCCGACGTTTTCAGGCCCCAATGTCATATAGCTAGGGCTGCCAAGTCAGCCCGGGGGGCGGGGGATCCCCCGCTACAGGGGTTCCCGATCCGCCGGCCAGCATTCAGCCGGCGGGGGAAACCCCACCCCCGAGGTCGTCCAGCCTGGATGACCTCCCTCACGTAATGACGTCACCCGGAAGTGACGCCATCACGTTGGGGGCGTTGCCAGGGCGACGCTCTGGCAATCGCCCCAAAACTCTATGCTATGATACCATAGAGTTTTGGGGCGATTGCCAGAGCGTCGCCCTGGCAACGCCCCAACGTGCTGACGTCACTTCCGGTGACGCCGCCCGGCGTGCGCGCTTCGCGCACATGCCGGGGAAGCTCCCGGCCAGCAGAGCTTCCCCCCCCCACCGGTAAGTTTGATACACTTGGCAACCCTACATATAGCACTGGAGCCTGAATTTAGAATTACATGTAGAATTTTTGCTCACAAGACTCCACAGCTTAGAGGGAGCATTTCTGTTGTTTTATTGGGATTTTAAACGGCGTCCCAACCCGCCTAGAGTCCTCTTTGGAGGAAGGTTGGGTTAACAGCGCCGTAAAGCAAAATAAAATCAATGAGTGCTTTGCTCGTGAGCGGTCGAGGACCATCTGGCTGCCTTCTGTTGGAAACAGGATGCTGGAACAAATGGACCTTTGGCCTGATCCAGCAGGGTAGATTCCAAAGACACTATTGGCTGCCCCACCAACCTCAAACTCTCCCGAGGCTGGGTCCATGTCCCACAGTGAGTAGTCTGTCTCCCGATCACCGTTCTTGTCGATTTTCAGGAACCCCGTGACCCCTGCGTGGTGGAAGGGAGAGAGAGAGAGGAAAAAAACATAACGTTCCCAATCCGAAACATGTCATTTGCTCCACATCCTCCCTCCTCGAATCCCTGGCCTCCAAAATGAGAAACGGAAGCTTTCTCTGTGCTGCATGGTCCCTGGAAACTCATCTGAGAGCAGGATTTAATGGTGAAGGCTTCCCTCAACGCTGGGGAGTGGAATTTGGGGAATGATTTCTGTTGTGCTTCCATTCATAGAACCTGACAATCCTAGAATCACAGAGTTGGGAGGGGCCCTACAGGCCGTCTAGTCCAAACCGCTGCTCAATGCGGGATCAGCCTAGAGCAGGGGTGGCCAAACTGCGGCTCAGGAGCCACATGCGGCTCTTCACACATATTTCGCGGCTCCCGGCAGGGCGGCTGGGGAAGCGAAGGGGAGGCGTGCCTCCCCAATTGGTTGTCCCTCCCCCAGCCAATGTTCCCCTGCCTGGGTAGGCTTGAGGGCTGTGTGTGTGTGTGTGGGAGCAGAGCAAGAAAGTGACTTTAAATGTGTTCTCAAAGTGCCCCCCCACCCCCAAGCCTACAAATATCACTGGATATACAAATATCATTACCAATATCTTTTGTTTTTATTTCTGGCAGTCTCATTTATTAATGTTAACAAAAGGCAAACCTGCATATTTTCCGATAAAAAACATGAGTGCAATATTTGTTCACGTCTTGTGGCTCTCAAACGTCTACGTTTATTCTGTGGCGCTCTTGCGTTAAGCAAGTCTGGCCACCCCTGGCCTAGAGCATCCCTAGCAAGTGTTGGTCCGGCCGCTGCTTAAAGACCGCCAGGGAGGGGGAGCTCGCCGCCTCCCGAGGCAGCCGATTCCACTGTTGCACGACTCTTGACTGTCAAAAAGCTTTTCCTGAGATCCATTATTATGAGTCCTCGCCTCCGCTGCCGACAGGAACGGCTCCCTGCCCTCCTCCAAGTGACAGCCCTTCAGAGACTTCCAAGACAGCAGTCATGGATGCCTCCTCTCCAAGGCAGGGATGATATAACAGTAGGGTTGCCAACCTCCAGGTAGGGCATGGAGATCACCTAGGATGACAGCTGTTCTCCAGGGGAGAGAAGTCAGTCCCCCTGGAGAAAATGGATGCCGTGGAGCAGAGGCATCAAACTCATTTGTCACAAGGGCCGGATCTGACATAAATGTGTGCCATAAAACGTAACGCCAGGTACCGGAGATATAAACCATATAAAGGACAGCAGCTGGTAAGCTCTGAGATGGTGTAACCTCACTGCAAGGCCCCCTGGGCTGGGAGGGGGGTGCAGAGGAAAACCCACATGGGTGGGCTGGAGAGGCAGCAATGCAGTGCTGGGAAGATGCTCCCAGAGCTAACTAATGGATGCAGCAGCCAGATCGCTCGCTCACAGCTTTAATGCCAGCAGCTCACAAAGCAGAATTTTTGCTCCCAAGACTCCACAGCTTAGAGGGAGCATGGGCCCAACCCAAAGTTGGCAGCCTTGCTTAACAGGCACAGCAGAAGATCACACCGCTGACCGTAGTAGGTTCGGTTCCGCATCTGCCGGGTGATGGCGGTGGCGTTGCGGATGGACCCGCCCATCTCCAGCGTCTCGTTCACGGCCTGGGCGTAGAGCATCACCCCGTCGTGGAAAGCGGCGGCGATGTAGTTCTTCTGGAAGGCATGACAAAGGCCAGTCAGAGTCTGCGCTGCGGTGGCACTGAGGGGCATGCAGGGCGGGTGCCCTACTGGGGGAGGCCACGGCCTGAGTAAGTTTTGCAACGACCTTGTGGGGCAGGGCTTTGTTATCTCCCCAAATGCAAATGGGAGGGCCGAAGAGGAGCAGGGCTTGTCGACAGAAGGGATGTACGAATGTGGGGTTTCGTTTGGGTTCTTTGCCTCATCTCTGCGCACGGTCAGGGAGAACCCGCTTTCACCCCACCTGTTTTCTCTGGACATTTCCCTCCTTTCTGTTTGCTTCTTTTAACACAATTGTCTGGCATTTTTACAGGGTGCACAGTTCTCAATAGAAGAAGAAGAGTGGGATTTCTATCCCGCCCTTCACTCACTTAAGAGTCTCAGAGCGGCTTACAAACTCCTTTCCCTTCCCCTCCCCACAACAGGCACCCTGTGAGGTAGGCGAGGCTGAGAGAGCTCTGACAGGAACTGCTCTTTTTTTCAAGGACAGCTCTGAGAGGACTATGGCTTGCCCAAGGTCATCCAGCAGGTGCAAGCGGAGGCGTGGGGAATCAAACCCGGTTCTCCCAGATTAGAGTCCGCGCACTTAACCACTACACCAAACTGGCTCTCTCTGAAAAAGAGTTGGATTTAAGCCCCGCCCTTCACTCGGATTCTCAGAGCGGCTTACAAACTCCTTCCCTTCCTCTCCCCACAACAGACACCCTGTGAGGTAGGCGGGGCTCTTTCGAGGACTGCTCTCGAGCGAACAGCTCTGAGAGAACTTGCGACTGACCCAAGGTCACCCAGCTGGCTGCATGTGGCGAAGTGGGGAATCAAACCCAGCCGCTCTTAATCACGACACCAAATTGGCTCCCAGTATCCTAGGAAACTAGCATTTATTGAATTTATTGTCCTGGCATGTCAGGCAGGATCGAAATACGCTGATGCAAAACGAGACAGTCATTTTTAATAGCATTCTTTTTGTTGAATTTTATTACTACGGTCAGGGAAAACCAACAAGTGTGCTTCCAAACCAGGCATGGAGAAGCAATACGAGAAATTCGAACCGTCGGACTGCATCAGTGTAGTCACAACATTTCACAGCATCCCTAGCCGGAGACTTTACGCAGTTTGGATCGCTCATGTTTTAGTTAGAGTTTGGTGTAGTGGTTAGGACTCTCATCTGGGCGAACCGGGTTTGATCCCCCGCTCCTCCACATGCAGCTGCTGGTGTGGCCTTGGGTCAGTCACAAGTTCTTTCAGAGCTGTACTCTCAAGGGCAGTCCTCGGGTGAGCTCTCTCAGCCCCACCTACCCCACAGGGTGTTTGTGGTGGGGAGGGGAAGGGGAAAGAGATTGTAAGCTGCTCTGAGACCCCTTTGGGTAGTGAAGGGCGGGGTATAAATCCAGTCTCTTCTTCTTCTCTTCTAGTAACTCCAGCACTGGACACTCTGGCGCAAAACAGTGCTAATATGCTGCTATCCATTGATCTTACTGGCCACCTGATCCAATTTCAGCTCTGCATATGTATCTTGGCTCTGAGTGGCTCCTCCTAAGGGCTGCCCCCCCCCCCCCCCGCCCTCTTTTCTCCTGTAAGTAACCCTTGAAGAAGAAGAAAAGGAGTTTGGATTTATACCCCGCCCTTCACTACCCAAAGGAGTCTCAGAGCGGCTTACAAACCCCTTTCCCTCCCCACAACAGACGCCTGTGAGGTGCGTGGGGCTGAGAGAGCTCTGACAGAAACTGCTCTTTTTCAAGGCCAGCTCTGACAGAACTATGGCTTGCCCAGCAGGTGCAAATGGAGGAGTGGGGAATCAAACCCGGTTCTCCCAGATTAGAGTCCGCGCACCTAACTACTACGCCAAACTGGTCTTGTTCCATTTGTCTGAAGAAGTGTGCTTTGCCCATGAAAGCTTACACTTTGAATCAAGCTTTGTTGGTCTTAAAGGGGCCGCTGGACTCCAGCTTTGTTCTGTTCATAGCGGAGAGGTTTCCAGGCGATATATATCTCTTGACCAAGCCCTGTTTAATAACCCCCAGGCCGTACAACCCCCCATTCGTCCTTACCAGCCCGTCCTCCATGGTGAAGTTGAATTGTGCCTGAGCTGCTTTTCTGACCTCCTCTAGGAACGGCTTGTATTCGGGGTTTTTCGGCTCGGTATAGGTAATGATCATCACAGACTAGGGAAGGGAAAGAAAAGAAGCGCTTGTCAGAATCAATTGCTACGGTTTATAGATGCAGGCGGGCAGCCATGTCGGTCTGAAGTGACGGAACCAAGTTTGAGTCCAGGGGCACCTTTAAGACCAACCAAGTTTAATTCTGGGCATGAGCTTTCGGGCACGAAATTAAATTTTGTCGGTCTTAAAGGAGCCCCTGGTCTCAAACTTGGTTCGATTGCTTCAGACAGTTTAATGACCCGTTTCAAAAACGACACCTTGGATCAGACCAAGATCCATCTGGCCCGGACTTCTCTTTCCAACAGGGCCAGCTCCATGCTTCTGTGAAACTCGCTAAAGGCCAGTGGATGAGAGCCACTGGATTAAAACTTTGTTCTATTCAGGGGTCCATTGGAGCGGGAGCGCACAGGAGCGCCGCTCCGGGAGTGAGGAGCCCAGGGGGTGGGCACATGACCAAGCCCCGCCCCCTCCTCGGCTTCCCCGAGCAGTGCAGAGGCGCAGCGCCCCGGGGAAACCTCTGCTAGGGTCTTTATTGTTTTTAATGTTTTGTTTTAATATTGATAATTTTATCATTGTTCCTTTTATGACTGTGTGCTGCTTTTCCAGAGACTTGCTCAAGGTGGCATATACATTTTCTAAGTATACCATTTTTTATCTGGGCACGTGGCACATAAGTACTGGAGAAATTTCACCAACCCTTCAGCAGCTCCCACCCCATCAGTTTGCTGTGGTGGTCAGGAGTTGGACTCTAATCTGGGAGAACCGGGTTTGATTCCCCACTCCTCCACATGCAGCTGCTGGTGTGACCTTGGGCCAGTCACAAGTTCTCTCAGAGCTGTTCTCTCACGAGCAGTTCTCAAAAGACCTCTCTCCGCCCCACCTACCTCACAGGGTGTCTTGTTGTGGGGAGGAAAGGGGAAGGGATGGGTGGTGCACATGTCCTGGGTATCTCAAGTCTACTTGAAACCTGGTGGTTTCAAGGGAGCAGGAAGAGAATGAGGGTGTGTTTTTTACGCTTATTTTTATTGCACAAAGTATTGGATGGGGAAGGGAATGGAGGACGAGCAGGTCAGTTTCACTCACCTGTGGAGTGGAGCCTGGGGGGGGTGTTGCCTTCTGACACACTTCCAGTATGTTATGGGGTGTGGCATATGCAAATGAGTTATGCAAATGCGTTATGCTAATGAGCTCCTGCACCTCTTTTTCTACAAAATGACCCCTGGTTCTATTTCTACAGTTTAATTACCCGTTTCAAAAATCACGTCCTGGATCAGACCAAGATCCATCTGGCCGGGATTTCTCTTTCCAACAGGGCCAGTTCCATGCTTCTGTGAAACTCACTGCGACCCAGTGCACGAGAGCATGAAGCCTTCAGCTGGTTCTCAGAGGTGCACTGCTCCTGTCTGTGGGGGTTCCATTTAGCTGATCTGGCTCCTGGCTATCGACAGACCCATCGCCCCCTATGGATCTGTGGGTTTTTTTTAAAAGGCGCATCAGCCAATTGCTGGTGACAAGATGCAGGCACAAATAGCACTCCCGGGTGAGAAAGAGGAACCTTTTGGGAATCCTAAACTGAGTGCCAGTCCTGTTGACGGACAGAACAGGAAAGGAACAGATTTTCCCCCTTGATCCTTTCGAGGCAGAGTCAAGAGGTGGAATTTTAATCGGTCATCTATTGCAAACGGAGAACCAGCAGTGGTTAATTTTTAAAAACGGAGAGAGACCCTCCAGTTCAGCCACGTAACTGGGGATGTTTCGGCTCTCCCTCAGTTCCGAGGGGAGGGGGAGACACAGATCAAGACCACTTTGGTTCTTAAGAAGAGTTCGGCTAGACCGGGGCCCCCAACCTTCTCAAGCCTGTGGCCACTTTTGTAATTCTGGGAGGGGATTGTGAAGACCACTCCAAAATGGCTGCCACAGGAGGAGGAGCTGAACCCATTTCCCCTCCTTGCTTTGCAAAAGAATCGAAGGGGGAATAAAAAGAAATGAAGGAAAGTGTGAGAGGGGGAAGAAGGGAGAAAGAAGGGAATGAGGGTGAGCTGCAGGGGTCCATTGGGGCCGGAGCGAGGCGGAGCAAAGCTCTGCCAGCTCAGGACTGGCCAGTAGGGCAGCCAAGGGCTGAATCAGATTCTCTAATCTGATTCAGCTCGTTGCCGAATTCGGCGGCAATTTTAAAAGCCACTAGAGGGGGAGGGGGTTTGAGGGAGAGGCTCCAAACTTGCAGGGTAGCTACTGGGGCCTCTCCTCGAAATGCCCACCAAGTTTCTTGGCATACACCAAGGGGTATGCGGCCCCTAAAAGGCCCATTAAGGTCACAAAAAAGATCTGCTCTAGTTTTGAAAAAGCCTTTAATCCCTTTCTCCAGACTGCTTCGTTTCCGGGGCTCTTCCTAGTCCGTGCCCAGCTTCTAGGATAGGGCTGCCAAGTCAGCCCGGGGGGCGGGGGATCCCCCGCTACAGGGGTTCCCAATCCATCAGCCAGCATTCGGCTGGTGGGGGGAACCCCACCCCCGAAGTTGTCCTGCCAGGACGACTTTCCCCAACGTAATGACGTCACCCGGAAGTGACGTCATCACGTTGGGGCGTTGCCAGGGCGATGCCCCAACGTGGTGACGTCACTTCCGGGTGATGTCACCGGGCGCCAGCGCTTTGCCGCGCGCCGAGGGAGCTCCCGGGCCAAAGAGGACTCCCCCCCGCCATTAGGTACGTAGGACTTGGCAACCCTATTCTAGGACCACACAAAACTTAGCAATGTACTTCCCAGGGCCAAGGTCAGGGAGAGTACCTCAGGACCTTTTTCATGACACAGAAGTCGCTCTCATTAAAGAAAAGGCGGGTGACCCCCCGGTTCAGCTAGGTTGTTTCCAGATTACTTCAGGAACCCAAGGAGCAGGGTAAAGAAACCGCTTTCCCAGGTTTCTCGCCAGTGTCCAAAGGTGCACTGCCTTGGACTCTGGAGGTTCTATTTAGCCTTCACAGTTGCGTGGAGGGGGTGAAAAGTCCCGCCAAGTCACAGCCAACTCAGGGCGACCCCGTAGGTTTTCAAGACAAGGGACATACAGAGGCGGTTGGCCATTGCCTCCCTGGCCTTCCTTGGTGGTCTCCCATCCAAGGACTAACCAGGGCTGACCCGGCTTAGCTTTACGAGATCAGATGACATCAGGTTAGCCTGGGTCATCCAGGTCAGGCATCTTTACAATTAATAGCTCTGCCATAAATTCCCCTCTAAAGCCATCTAACCCGGAGGCCCTCTCTCTTCTGGACAGCATCCCTGCCCCCTCCAAGCAATCCCCCCGCCCCAGCAATTCTCTTCCGGCTTCCAGATTGCTGGGTTATTAATAGCCACGACCAGCCAGTTACTCCATCCGGGGAATTATCTCGGTTCCTTCCTCTCCTTTGGCTAACGCTAGCAAAGAAAGACGTCAAGCCAGGGCCAGGACTTTCTCCCCCAACCCTTCCCAATACCCCCTCCCCAAATGGATCTTCCCAGGGGTCCGTTGGAGCGGGAGCGCATAGGAGCGCAGCTCCGGGAGTGAGGAGCCCAGGGGGCGGGCACATAACCAAGCCCCGCCCCCTCCTCGGCTTCCCCGAGCAGTGCAGAGGCGCAGCGCCCCGGGGAAAGCCCTGCTAGGGTCTTTATTGATTTTAATGTTTTGTTTTAATATTGATAATTTTATCATTGTTCCTTTTATGACTGTGTGCTGCTTTTCCAGAGACTTGCTCAAGGTGGCATATACATTTTCATGGCACATAAGTACTGGAGAAATTTCACCAACCCTTCAGCAGCTTCCACCCCATCAGTTTGGTGTAGTGGTCAGGAGTTGGGACTCTAATCTGGGAGAACCGGGTTTGATTCCCCACTCCTCCACATGCAGCTGCTGGTGTGACCTTGGGCCAGTCACAAGTTCTCTCAGAGCTGTTCTCTCATGAGCAGTTCTCAAAAGACCTCTCTCCGCCCCACCTACCTCACAGGGTGTTTTGTTGTGGGGAGGGGAAGGGAAAGGGAAGGGTGGTGCACATGTCCTGGGTATCTCAAGTCTACTTGAAACCTGGTGGTTTCAAGGGAGCAGGAAGAGAATGAGGGTGTGTTCTTTACGCTTATTTTTATTGCACAAAGTATTGGATGGGGAAGGGAATGGAGGAAGAGCAGGTCAGTTTCACTCACCTGTGGAGTGGAGCCTGAGGGGTGGGTGTTGCCTTCTGACACACTTCCGGTATGTTAGGGGGTGGGGCATATGCAAATGAGTTATGCAAATGAGTTATGGTAATGAGCTCCTGCACCTCTTTTTCTACGAAATGACCCCTGGATCTTCCAGTGGAAAGGAAGTAGAGTTGACAAGTCCCCACCCCCACCCCGGCCACCAGCGGGGGATAGAGGGTTGCCAGCTCCAGGCTGGGAAACTACCGGTGATTTGGGTGCGGAGCCTGGGGAGGACAAGAGTCCACCTTCCAAAGCAGCCATTTCCTCCAGGGGAACTGATTTTTGTAAGTCTGGAGATGAGCTGTAATTCCAGGGGATCCCCAGGCCTCACCTGGAGGCTGGCATCCCTAAAAACAAGCCAAAGTCCACTGGGGTTTGGGGATGAGAGGACTTGAACCCAGTTCTCTAGAGGTGGAAAAAAACAGGATGCAACATTTTGATGCCCAAAGGGTTCCACGACAGGAAGAGAATGACATCTTACAAACAGGACGACAAAGAGGTGTGCAATTCTGGCCACCACACCTCAGAAAGGACATTATAAGCATTGGAAAAAAGTGTAGAAAAGGGCAACTAGAATGATAAAAGGGTTGGAACCAGTGTTCCCTCTAAGGCGAGTTAGTGTGAGCTAGCTCACAGTTTTTTAGCCTCCGGCTCACGTATTTTTGTCTTAGCTCAGGAAGGATGGCTCCAGAGTAAACTAATTTGTGCGGTAGCCAATTCGCTCACTCACAACTTGAATGCCAGTAGCTCACAAAGTAGAATTTCTGCTGACAAGACTCCACAGCTTTGAGGGAGCATTGGTTGGAACACTTTCCCTATGAAGAAAGGTTAAAGCGCGCGAGGCTATTTAGCTTGGAGAGACGACGGCTGAGGGGCGACATGATCGAGGTTTACAAGATTATGCAGGGGATAGAGCGGGTAGAGAAGGGAATTTCTCTACCTTTCTCACAATACAAGAATTCGTGGGCACTCAATGAAATTGCTGAGCAGTCGGGTTAGAACGGATAAAAGGAAGTCCTTCTTCACCCAAAGAGTGATGAACATGCGGAATTCACTGCCACAGGAGGAGGCGGCCACAAGCATGGACGGCTTCAGGCGGGACCTGGATAAACATCTGGAGCAGAGGTCCATCAGTGGCTATTAGCCAGAAGGTATCGCCTCGGTGTCTAGTCATGCTGGCCACATGATCACGGAAACGTCTTTGGACAGTGCTGGCTCTTCGGCTTGCAAACGGAGATGAGCACTGCATCCCTAGAGTCGTATTCGACTGGCTTTCGAGCAAGAGAAACCTTTACCTTTACTATAGATAGGAACTCTCGGTCTGGGGCAAGTGATGCTCTGTATTCTTGGTGCTTGGGGGGGGGCAACAGTGGGAGGGTTTCTAGTGTCCTCCTGGCACCACTGGTGGAACTCCTGGTGGCACCTGGTATTTTTGGCCACTGTATGACAGAGTGTTGGACTGGATGGGCCATTGGCCTGATCCAACATTGGCTTCTCTTATGTTCTTAGGAGGGCGATGGGGATGAGTTTGCGAAGGCAAGAAAGCCAGAGCTGTACAAAAGAAGAGAAGAGATTGGATTGATACCCCGCCCTTCACTACCCAAAGGAGTCTCAGAGCAGCTTACAAACTCCTTTCCCTTCCCTTCCCCACAACAGACACCCTGTGAGGTGGGTGGGGCTGAGAGAGCTCTTTCCCAAGCTGTCCTTGAGAGAACAGCTGGTACAGAGCTATGGCTTGCCCAAGGTCACCCAGCAGGTGCAAGTGGAGGAGTGGGGAATCAAACCCGGTTCTCCCAGATTAGAGTCTGCACACTTAACCACTACCCCAAACTGGTATAGATTGCTCGATCTCTGTCGAGCTGCTTGCAAGAACTCAGCTGCTTTGCCACGGCGTCCAGGGGACCAAGCAGAGCTCCTTGCAAGACCTCAGCTGTCCTGATCTCTTGCTCATCCAAGCAGAATGAGGCCATGGACTCCGAGCTCAAACTTCAGACGACATACAAGGAAGGAAATCTTTCTTCTGCTCTCCAGCAGAGAGCTGATAATTTGCTCATCGTCTGCTTTCCTTTTCTTGGCTTCCTGCTTTGGGGGGGAGAGGGAGACCAGTCAAGGAATTAAATTCCAAGTATTTTTTGCAGGAATGGAGGATACGTCCACTGGGGGCAGGGGTCAGAACAAGGTTCTCTAACACGGCACCCATGCTACCCGCCGTCACCTTTCTTGATGCTCAGCAAGTGTTTTTAGAAAATAGGTGGGACCAGGTGGGACTTTTGCCCAGCAAGGCTTCTGATTGGCTGTGCAGATTTTTAAAAAATCTGGCAGCAGCTGCCACCTCAGCACAAAGACCTTCACGGCAGGCCTGTAGCCAGAAATTTTGGACTGGTGGGGCATGGGGAAATTTTGTGGGGCGGAAGGGGAGGGGTCGAGGGTTGGCTACATGCCTTCCCTAAACACCAAGCGGCAATTTCACCACCTGGAGTTCAGGGGAGGTGTGCGGCTGCCTCTCTCCCTCCCTTCCAACAAGATTTAAAGGGCCCTCCAGCTGATTGGCGGGCCACGTGCTCCTGCCGATCAGCTGGGGGTCCCTTTAAATGTCACAGGAGGGGAGGGAGGGGAAGGGGGGGGAGAGGGCTGTCGTGGGCCGTGCCTCGCATTTGAGGGTGCGGAGCCCCGAAATGCCGCACTGTCACTATGGGCCAGCTTCATGGTATGACTGGAGGTAAGCAATGCTCCCTCTAAGCTGTGGAGTCTTGTCAGCAGAAATTCTACTTTGTGAGCTACCGGCATTAAAGCGGTGAGCGAGCCATTTGGCTGCTACATAAATTTGTTTGCTCTGGAGCCATCCTTCCTGAGCTAAGACAAAAACATGTGAGCCGGAGGCTAAAAAACTGTGAGCTAGCATACACTAACTCAGCTTAGAGGGAACACCGGGGGTAAGCCATGGCAGCCATTCTGTAACGGGCTGTTCTAGAAGTCTGGAAACAGGACAGGCTCCACCTCCTGCAGCGGCCATTTTACGGCAGCCATTTTGTGGCTGCGCCCACCGCCCTAGGCCAGAATTCCAAACGGGGCTGCATGGTCAAAAAGGTTGCGGACCCTTGGTATGAAAGCTGAGAGACAATATTTCTCCCAGCGGATGAAGAATATGGAACTCACTGCCTCAAGGCGATGGCCACACTTAGGAGAAAGCTGCTGAATGGCGAGACAGTGGAAACAATCAATTGTGTATGTGGGGGGGGGGGGTTAGGGATGCCAGCCTCCTGGTGGAGCTATATATATATTGAAAATATATATACTGCAAGAAAATATATACTGCAAGAAAATATATACTGCAAGAAACTTTTGTCGATTAACGTGTTCTATTTGTAACTTATAATTCTATAAAGTGCATTATGTGCTGTTTATAACATCCTTGTCGGGTTCATATATTCAGTACATTCAGTATAACAATAACATTCAGTTCATTCAATTTAACAACTACCAGTTCATTTTGCATCAGCATTTCAAAAATCAAGCCCCAACGGGAGTTTCCAGAATTACAAGCCCACTTCTACTTCCACAAAGTCTTCCAAAAAAGGGGGGGGGGGAAGCTTTCATTTATAGTTGTGTTGATGCTTATTGCCAGTCCTACAAAAGACACGTTGTGCAGCTCCCGTCATTCCCGTTGGGGCTTGACTGTTAAAATACAAAAGAGGGTTAAACTCGATTTTAGTGTAGAATGGGGGGGGTGGGGGGGGAAACCCTGGATTAAAAAGAAGGCTGAATTCGATTTTAGTGTAGAATTGCTTGGAGGACACCACAGTGAACATGAAGTTAAAGGGCAGTGCAGAAAGGGCCAAGGTCTCAGGTTGCAGGCGTTAGGAAGAGCCACTGTAATCTGAACTAAGCAGGGGTCATTTTGTAGAAAAAGAAATGCAGCTCATTAGCATAACTCATTAGCATGCCTCATTTGCATATGCCACCCCCCCTGCATCACCGGAAGTGTGTCCAAAGGCAACACCCACCATTCAGGCTCCACCCCCCCAAATCTCCAGGTATTTCCCAGCTCAGAGCTGGTGAGCCAGCTTTACACTTTGACTAAAGAACACTTTAGGTTTCTTTTGCTCTTGCAGGGAAGCCGCCCTACAACAAGCATGAAAATACAGATCAAGTTAGTATACTTTTGCTTTTTTACACAGTGCATCACCATATGTGCCCGCTCCTGGGCTTGTTACTCCCCGAACGGCGTTCCTGCGCACAATGACGCCTGGAACTAAGTGATACCAAGCCAGAGAGACCCACAGCTGATTCTGCATTGGCTTTTCCCTCCGTTGTTTTAGCAAACCCACTTTGGAAGAGAAATTCCCCTCTGCATGCATGCCACTTTCACTTTCTTTGATCATTGCATTTTATGGTACCCTCTGCACCGCATACTGCTTTCACTTTCTTTGATCGTCGGGTTTTATGGTGCCTTCTGCATCGATTTATGGCTTTGCAGTCAGTACAGCATTGCTCCCATGGTATCTGAATGCGGTTTTGAGCTGCCCTTTTCCCTCCCCGTTGAGAAAACGTGGAGCAAATGCTAGATGCAGAATCGCCCCACGTTCTGACTCGGTATGAGGCAGACTGATGTTTCACAGGAGGGAATTTGACTGCGGTTTGATTGTTGGCACACAAGAGTATTTAGTGGTCTACAGATGACAGCCCAGGAGATCTTCTGTCAAGCGCCTGACATGACAAAACATCAACAAGCGTTAGAATGTTAGCAACAAGGATGTCAAGGGAGAGTCCGAGTGTCAAATTCGAAACCTGGGCGATGCGTTATAATACCTGGCAAATTTCAACTTTGCCGAAGAAGAAGAAGAAAAAGAAGAGGAGGAGGAGGAGGAGGAGATTGGATTCATACCCCACCCTTCACTACCCGAAGGAATCTCAGTGCGGCTTACAAACACCTTTCCCTTCCCCTCCCCACAACAGACACCCTGTGAGGCAGGTGGGGCTGAGAGAGCTCTGAGACAACTGTCCTTGAAAGAACAGCTCTGACAGAACTATGGCTTGCTCAAGGTCATCCAGCAGCTGCAAGCGGAGGAGTGGGGAATCAAACCCGGTTCTCCCAGATTAGAGTCCGTGCACTTAACCACTACACCAAACTCGCATCAGAGCGGACGCATAGGAGAGATCAGGCAGAGACGCTTACCTTGTAGGCCTCCCGGGCCAGGCCATCGTTGGCGTCCCCTCGTCGCCAGGGGAGCTGTCGGTCGGGGAAGTGGGAGCCCTGCAGGCTGACCCCATAGAGGTCGATGTAGAAGAAGGCATACTCGCCCGTGGTGAGCCCCTCACGATGTGCGTAGAGCATGATTTCGCGGAAGATGCCTGGGGTGCAGCAGACATAGATGACTGCGAGGCAGAGAAAGGGGAGGCTGTCGTCAGTGGGGCGACCATTTTGATTTGTAGACGGTTGGGCGCCTCAGGCTTACAGTCTGAACAGCGCCGGCCCTATTTTGGTAAAAAACACTAAACAGGTGACAAATCTCTTTATTCCTGAATCTACCATTGGGCTGCGGCCGGCTGCCTCAGTGTGCCTAACGGGAAGTATCCTGTCAGAAAAATAACCGACCCTGGAAATTCTCCACAGGTGCCCCTCTCCGCAACATAAGCAAAAGGCATGTGCGGAATTTACTGATTTGCAGAACTATACAATCTCTCTCTCTCTCTCTCTCTTGCTCTAAACTAAAATAATAATTAAAAAACCTAAGATCATGGCATCCGGCCCCACCACTCCTTGGCAAATAGAAGGGGAAGTCATGGAAGCAGTGACAGACTTCACCTTCCTGGGATCCAAGATCACTGCAGATGGTGACTGCAGCCATGAAATTAAAAGACACCTGCTCCTTGGGAGGAAAGCGATGGCAAGCCTAGACAGCACAATGTAAAGTAGGGAGACATCGCCCTGCCAACAAAAGTCCGTATGGTCAAAGCGATGGTATTCCCAGTAGTGATGTATGACTGCGAGAGTTGGACCACAAGGAAGGCCGAGCGCCAAAGAATAGATGCTTTTGAATTATGGTGCTGGAGAAGACTCTTGAGAGCCCCCTGGACTGCAAGGAAATCAAATCAGTCAATCCTAAAGGAAATCAACCCTGACTGTTCCCTGGAAGGCCAGGTCCTGAAGCTGAAGCTCAAATACTTTGGCCACCCAATGAGAAGGGAGCACTCCCTGGAGAAGACCCTGATGCTGGGAAAGACTGAAGGTCAAAGAAGAAGGGGACGGCAACAGATGAGATGGTTGGACAGTGTCATCGATGCAACGAACATGAAATTAAGCAAGCCCCAGAGCATGACAGAAGACAGGAGGGCCTTGTGTGATGTGGTCCATGGGGTCGCGAAGAGTCGGACTCAACTGTGTGATTGAACAACAACACAATCCCTATAAAAAGGTCCCCATTGTGCTGTGCTATGTCTCGGAAGTTCAATCAAGATCTTAACATTAAAATACCGCATTGGGGTGGATGCGGCCTTTCTCGTGGCTGCCTCACACAGCAATGGAAACACCCCCCCCCCCTTCGATCTTGGATACTCACTGAAAGCATAGTCTCTCCGCTCTGGGATTATAATATTAGGGTGGTCCATTTTTTTTTACCAGTATCTGCTACGTTGCCAACTCCAGTTTGGAAAATTCCTGGAGATTTTGGGGTGGAGCTTGTGGGGAGCACCGTTTGGGGAGAGGTGGGAGCTCCATAGAGAGCTCCATAGAGTCCGTGCGTCGAAGCAGCAGTTTAAAAGGGGATTGGACAGATTCACAGGGGACAGGTCTATCAGTGGCTACCAACCATGGTGACTAAAGGGAACCTCCACGTTCAGAGGCAGTCGGCCTCTAAATCCAAGCACCAGATAGGGGCGCCAGCCTCCAGGTGGGACCTGGGGATCTCTTGGAATGACAGCTCATCTGGAATGACAGAGCCAGTTTGGTGTAGTGGTTAAGTGCGCGGACTCTAATCTGGGAGAACCGGGTTTGATTCCCCACTCCTCCACTTGCAGCTGGCTGGATGACCTTGGGCAAGCCATAGCTCTGTACCAGCTGTTCCCTCAAGGACAGCTTGGGAAAGGGCTCTCTCAGCCCCACCCACCTCACAGGGTGTCTGTTGTGGGGAGGGGGAGGGAAACGAGTTTGTAAGCCGCTCTGAGACTCTTAAGTGAGTGAAGGGCGGGGTATAAATCCAATCTCTTCTTCTTCTTCTTCTCTTCCTCTCCAGACTACAGAGATCAAGTTCCCCTGGAGAAAATGGATGCTTTGGAGGGTGGACTCTGTGGCATTGTGCCCCATTGAGGTCCCTGTCCTGCCCAGGCCCCATCCCCAAATCTCCAGGAGTTTCCCAACCTGGATCTGGCAACCCTACTCCCCCATCCCCTGCCAGAGGCCAAAGCAGCCATTTTCTCCAGGGGAACTGATCTTTGTCGACTAGAAGAAGAAGAAGAAGAAGAAGAGATTGGATTTATACCCCGCCCTCCACTCCCCAAGGGAGTCTCAGAGTGGCTTACAAACTCCTTTCCCTTCCCCTCCCCACAGCAGACACCCTGCGAGGTAGGTGGGGCTGAGAGAGCTCTTTCGAGAACTGCTCATGAGAGAACAGTTCTCACAGAACTGTCCAAGGTCATCCAGCCAGGTGCAAGTGGAGGAGTGGGGAATCAAACCCGGTTCTCCCAGATTAGAGTCCGCGCACTTAACCACTACACCAAACTGGCTCTCTAGAGAACTAGAGAGAACTAGAGAACTAGAACTAGAGAACAGTCGTAAGCCTAGGAGAACTCCAGACTCCACCCAGAGTTTGGCAATCCCACCCACTGCATCTGTGCCATGAACAGCAACTTAATATGTGAGTTTATCATGTTTGCTTTAAATTATTATCTGCCTTGGTGGCGCTTGTGAGGGCAGAAAAGGGGGGTACAGGTAAATAAATAAAACGAATACAATATGCAGCGATAGCAGATGGGAATGCTTAATAACTCCATGTTCAGAAATACTTCATCTTCTGAATCTTGCCTAACAAGCTGCTGGTTAAAGGCACAAGAGCAGGATAGGGCCCTCTTTGAGGTAAGCTGGCAACCCAGTGTATTATGGGGGCACATGCTGGGGAAAATCACGTGTCTAGGTTACTTAGCAACTAGCGGAGAGAGGAGATATGAATACAGGGGGAATTCTTCAGACTTTGTTACCAACATTTGGTTGGGAAATTCCTGGAGATTTGAGAGAAGAGCCTCTAAATGGCAGGGTTTGGGGAAGGGGGGGAGATGGAAGACTAAAGTCAGAGGGGCAGATAAAGATTGGTTGATTGTTGGCTGGGAAGGAGATAGAATTGCCACCTCCAGGTTGGGAAATTCCTGGAGATTTGAGGGGTGGAGCCTGGAGGGGGTGGGGTTTGAGGAGGGGGACCTTAGATAGGTACAATGACTGCACCCTCCAAACCAGCCATTTCCTCCTGGGGAACCATTGGTGCCAATCTCCAATTGAGGGCTGGAGATCACTCAGAATTACAACTGCTCTCCAGATGGCAGAGATCAGTTCCCCTGGAGAAAACGGTACGCTCTGTGTCATTATACCCTGCTGAGGTCGCCACAAGAAATTGATGCTGAGTGCCCAAGGCCAGGGCACCTGCCCAGAGCCTCTCTCTAGAGCCCGTTGTATTCATTTCCGCAACGGGCCTTATTCCTAGTCAGGGAATAATTCCATGAAGTCTGTCCTTCAAAGCAGCCATTTTCTCCAGGGGAACTGATCTCTGCCATCTGGAGACCAGTTGTCATCCTAGGAGATATCTGGGACCCACCTAGAAGCTGGTAACTCTCACCCTAGCTCTAAACGCAAGTGGCATTCTTAGGATTCCTGAATGGGAGTGGAGGAGGAGGAGGAGGAAGAGGAAGGGACAGCCCCACTAGCAACAAAGAAAGGCTGCCTCTAGGCAAGGAGAAATGCCTAGGAAATTGCAGGTGGACTGTGCCAGAAAAGGAAGGGAAGGGGTGGAGATGCTGGAGGAGGGTCCTGCAGAGAGAGAGACCCCCCCCCGGCCCCTCTGGTTCCAGCACGCTCTCTCTACTCCGGTGCCTTTCCTGACCCCGTTGCCCCCATTCTGGGAGAGGAGTGACCCCAAAGCCTTTTGGGTTTGAAGAAAGAGCTGCATGGGCTACAGGCTGCACCGCTGCAATCTCCTCCCCCTCCCTCCGCTCTGCGAGTTCAACTCCCCCCCCCCAAGGGGTTTCCGCATCCACTTTTCTCTAGATTCTTTCCTCTCTGAATCCGAAAGGAAAGAAACAATCTCCTCTCCCCCCCCCCCCCCAAAAAAGAAACTGGGCTCTGCAAACCCCAATGCCTCGCCAAATCCCCTCCGCCAGGAGCCATTAACACCAGGAGGAGGAGGTTGCGAAATGAGGCCTAGTTGTTCGGAAAAAGGCAAGTTTCACAAGCCCCCCCCCCCCAAGCCACGAATCACCCTCTCCCTCCCAGCAAGAACGGGCGCCAAGCCCGGCACACAGCAAGTGCTGACAGAGTCACACACACTTAACCTCCCTCAGCACGAGAAAAAAAACCCTCTCTCGAAATCTAGAGTGTGCACTTTCTTCCACTTGAACCCGGGAACTCTGGCTCACGAAAATCTGGCGTCGAAACTCCCCGAATGCTTTTGTTGCAATAAAGGTTGTTTGTCTTTCAGGTGACGCTCTCGGTTCCTTTTTTAATTTGCGCCCCATTCCCTTCGAGCCACTCGCTCTCCAACTGTGCGCCGGAACACACAGGAAGGCAAACAAATTAAATCATTTAAAAGGTTCCCAGCCGGACCCGGAGTACCAGGCCGCAAAGGAGGCTTGCCACTGTGTCTCTGCTGGATCCACTGACCTTCGGCCTCCTCTCGGGATTGAGGAATGTTTCTGAATCAGGTGAGCCTGAATTGTTCAATCGCTGCCCATGGAAAGACTCAAGAGAATTACATAGCGAGGAGGCTGCATGCTGTGTCTCTGTGTGATCCACTGCTGTGGCCTTGCGACTTAACAAGCAGCTTCCGTACAGGTGGGCGGTTTTGCTACAGTTCTGTATCGAACGTGCTTACGTAATTTACTCACTGACCTGATGTGGAAGGCCCAAGCTAGCATGATCTCATCAGATCTCAGAAGCTAAGCAGGGTCAGCTCTGGTTAGTCCTTGGATGGGAGACCACCAAGGAAATCCAGGGTTGCTATGCAGAGGGAAGCAATGGCAAACTACCTCCATTTGTCTCTTGCCTTGAAGAAAAGAAGAGGGGTTGGTTTTATACTACACCCTTCACTACCCGGGGCTTACAGTCTCCTTTCCCTTCCCCTCCCCACAACAGACACTCTGTGAGGTAGTTGGTGCTGAGAGAGCTCTGAGAGAACTGGTCTTGAGAGAACAGCTCTGAGAGAACTTGTGACTGACTCAAGATCATCCAGCTGGCTTCATGGGGAGGAATGGGGAATCAAACTCAGTTCTCCCAGATTAGAGTCCGCGCTCTTAACCACTACGTCAAACTGGCGCTCAAAAACCCTACAGGGTCGCCAGTCCACTCACTCATGATGTAGAGATTCATAACCTCTGCCTTCAGAAGAGGCATAGCCAGAACAGCAACTCGTGCAGAAACACGGTAGGGTTACTCCTTTCAGGGTGGGTAACCATGTCTTTTATATCCTCTAAAAGCAAACCTTTCTCGATATGAAAAGTAAAATGTGTCGCACATGCGTATTTCTGGTGGGGGGGAGACCACTTAACCCACGTTTTTGAACATGCGGCTGACTTTGTAATTCTAGCGGGCGCAGACGCCAAACGGCTGCCATGAGACGGCTGCTGCAGGAGGTGGAGCCGGCCAGGGCTCATTTCGTAGCAGGAGCTCCTTTGCATATTAGGCCACCCCCCCCCCCCCCGATATAGCCAATCCTCCAAGAGCTTACGGTAGCCCCTGTAAGAAGAACTCTGTAAGCTCTTGGAGGATTGGCTACATTAGGGGTGTGTGGCCTAATATGCAAAGGAGCTCCTGCTACGAAAGGAACCCTGGAGCCGGCTACAAAAACGGTTGCACCAGTTTACCTTCAGCCGTACAGCGAACCTCCTTGCGCTGCGGTGGTTCGGGTTGCCAGCTCTGGGCTGGAAAATGCCTGGAGACTTTGGGGGCGGATCATCCAGGAGAGGGTGGGGTTTGAGGAGGGGCGGGGCCTCCGCATGGTCCAATGCCGCCTTAGAGCCCACCCTCCAGAGCAGCCATTTTCTCCAGGGGAGCTGATCTCTGTCAGCTGGAGATCAGCTGTAAAAGTGGGAGATCTCCAGGCCCCACCAGGAGGCTGGCAACCCTAGGGGTGGTAGCTGCTGCCAAAACAATGTTTATTTGTTTTTTTAAAAAAATCTGTACCTCCAACTGGATCTCCAGGGTGCCAATCAGAAGCCTTTCTAGGAAAAAGCCCCACCTGCTCTCTAAAGACACTTGACAGGTGCCAGGAAATCTGTCGACAGACTCCATGGCGCCCAGTGGGCACCACGTCGGAAACATGTGACCTAAGCTATCAGAAGAAGTTTGGGGATATTGCCATGCTGAGATCACCCCGGGGCCTGGTCACCTCTGGCGAGGGAGACAACCAGTTCTGAAATCTTTTGCCGACTGCAACAGAGAAGAAGAGGAGGAGGAGGAGGAGGAGGAGGAGGAGATTGGATTTATACCCTGCCCTTCACTACTCAAGGGAGTCTCAGAGCGGCTTACAGCCTCCTTTCCCTTCCCCTCCCCACAACAGACACCCTGTGAGGCAGGTGGGGCTGAGAGAGCTCTGACAGAAACTGCTCTTTTTCAAGGACAGCTGTGCCAGAACTACGGCTTGCCCAAGGTCTGCAAGCGGAGGAGTGGGGAATCGAACCCGGCTCTCCCAGATTAGAGTCCGTGCACTTAACCACGACACCGCTAATCCTTCTTCCTGCTCTTCAAACTTTCAAGGTGTCACACGTGACAAATGTGTTTCCTGGTTGCTGGGAAGACCATTTCCAAGAAGTTTCGGCAGGGAAGACGGACAGAGCGCTCGGCCGCGATAAAAACCCTAGCAACCTGGCTTGCAGTGTGGGCCCCCTCCCAACTCGGCTGACCTCAGGATAGAAGAGGTGTTTGTGGCCAGGCATATCGGCCGGAGGAGGGAAAGGATCCGCCTGATCGAAGGAGGGGACGTGTGCAGGTACCACTGGTCATGGGCCTAAGGGGGGGGAAAGCAAGAATTCCTTCTTCTACGTCAAAGATCCTCCCTTTGCATCGGTTCACTTGGCACCAAGACCGTGGATCACAAGCCAGGCTCCATGCTAAGCAGATGTGCTTGGGCCGAGGCATGGAGGAGCGAGAAGAGCAGCAGGGAACGTCTCCAGCTGGGCTTCAAGCTGTTTGGGGGCAGAGGAACCCCACCGGGAAAAGAACATGGCAACCTGTTATGTACTGGGATTGAATCGTCCCTGACTGAATCACCCCAGAGACTGGCTGAGCTTGGAGGAAAAGAACAATAGCCGACCAGGACTCTGGATTAAACCAGTCAAGTAGTAATGTTTTGTAAACAGCCTATCATGGGGAGTGTGTGTGTCTGTGTGGGGTTGTTTTGTATGCATATAAGCAGGGCTTTGGCCCTGCTAGTATTATCTTGTTCTGGCTTAACTCACTTAATAAACTATGAGCTGATCATTCTGCACCAGAGGTGGCCAAACTGTGGCTCAGGAGTGGCTCTTTCACACATATTGTGCGGCTCACCATCTATTTGCCTCCTTCATTTCTTTTTCTCTCTCTCTTCCTCCCTCCCCCCTGCTCCCTCCCCCATCTATCTGCTTTCTTTGTTTCTTTCTCTCTCTTCCCCTTCCTTGCTCCCTCCCCTATCTATTTGTTTTCTCTCTCTCTCTCTCTCCCCCCCTCTCTCTTAGACAAATAAATATCATTATCAAACAAATAAATATAATTGGACAAACATCACCATCAGTATCTGTTTTTACCCCTTTTGTTTTTATTTTTGGCGGTCTCGTTTAATGTTCATAAAATGCAAATTTGCATATTTTTCAACAGAAACACGTGTGTGTGGTATTTCTTCATGGCTTGCGGCTCTCAAACATCTGATGTTTATTCTGTGTGGCTCTTAACGTTAAGCAAGTTCTACACGTCTGAACCTAGCATAGTTCACGGCCTCCGGCCAAGAGACATCCTGTTATTTTCCGGCTGCGTGTCCTTCCCGCACCGGCAGCCGAGCTCAAGGGACACGCTCTGTCCACAGGGCGGGGTCACGGCGTGCTTGGCCCCCCTGAGCCAGCACTTTCCTGTTTTGCTGACACACCATCTTCTCCTCCCACCGAAGCGACTGCAGCCGGCAAAACGGCCTACCGTGCCCCAAAGCCCCCGATCAGCTACAGGTCCTAACCGCCACGCCATCGTTGGGCCAGCAGCAAGCACCCACGTCACCTCTACAAGATCCGGCCCTTCTCCTAGGGTTGCCAGGTCTGACTCGGGAAATATCTGGGGACTTTGGGGGTGGAGCCAGGAGCCAGGATGTGACATCACTCTGGGAGAAGGGGAGGGAAGAAGCACAATTGAACTCCAAGGGGAGCTCTGGCCGTCCATGTTTAAAAGGAACACATTCCTTTTAAATGCCTCCCCTCCCCTGGAAATAATGGAGGATGGGGGCACCTTCTTTGGGGGCTCATAGAATTGGACCCCCAGTCCAATCTTTTTGACGCTTGGGAGGTTTCTTGAGGAGAGGCACCAGATGCTATGCTGAAAATTTGGTGCCTCTAACTCAAAAAAACAACAACACAACAGCCCCCCCCCCAAGAGCCCCAGAAACCAGCGGATTATTTATTTGTTTGTTTGTTTATTCCATTTATATCCAGGCGCAGGGCGGCTTACCCTGGGCGGTAGAAGTACCGTCAAACCACATAAAAACATTTACAACATTCCAAAACATTCACCATGCTGGCTCTTGGAAGAGAACTCACAGCCACCCGATAAAGGAGGAGGAGGAGGAGATTGGATTTATACCCTGCCCTTCACTTGTAGTCTCAGAGCGGTTTACAAACTCCTTTCCCTTCCCCTCCCCACAACGGACACCCCGTGAGGTGGGTGGGGCTGAGAGAGCTCGGAGACAACTGTCCTTGAGAGAACAGCTCTGACA
Source organism: Lepidodactylus listeri (assembly GCA_029233225.1). Lineage (NCBI taxonomy): Eukaryota > Metazoa > Chordata > Lepidosauria > Squamata > Gekkonidae > Lepidodactylus > Lepidodactylus listeri. Next base: position 156,563,915 of record JARCFY010000003.1, read on the forward strand.
GAACTATGGCTTGCCCAAGGTCATCCAGCAGCTGCAAGCGGAGGAGTGGGGAATCAAACCCGGTTCTCCCAGATTAGAGTCCGCGCACTTAACCACGACACCAAACTGGTGTAGGATGGCGTGATATATGATGTAGCAGCAAACAATTCCCGACTCGATGATCTTCAGACGTCCGCGAGGGTATAACTTGATCTCAAAGCTGGGCCGGCCTATACCCTAGATGTTGGTGGTAGTGGTGAAGGTGGCTTGACTGATTCTCTGTCATACCCTAAGGGGACCAGTCTCCATAAAGTATAATGAAGCACCCACCGGACATTTCCCTCCCCCCTCTGCTTTCTAATAACCCTGAAATGGGGGAGGGCCTCCAAACCAGGGGATCCCCTGCCCCCCAACCTGGGGACAGGCAACCCTAACTCCTCCGCAGCATGGATTTGCACAGAAGAAATGCAACTTACGAACATAAGAGAAGCCAATGTTGGATCAGGCCAGTGGCCCATCCAATCCAACACAGTGGCCAAAAACACCAGGTGCCCTCAGGAGGTCCACCAGTGGGGCTAGGACTGTGTGTGGTATGGGCACAATTGTAGACTGGGCAGCTGCTCCCTCTTTGGCAGGGACAGTCCCTATTTTCTGTAGGGTTGCCAGCCTCCAGGTGGGGTCTGGAGATCTGGAGCCAGTCTGGTGGAGTGGTTAAGTGCGCAGACTCTAATCTTGGAGAACCAGGTTTGATTCCCCAGTCCTCCACTTGCACCTGGCTGGATGACCTTGGGCAAGCCATAGCTCTGTACCAGCTGTTCTTTCAAGGACAGCTGTCTCAGAGCTCTCTCAGCCCCGCCTACCTCGCAGGGCGTCTGTTGTGGGGAGGGGAAGGGAAAGGAGTTTGTAAGCCGCCCAGAGACTCCTTTTGGGTAGTGAAGGACAGGGTATAAATCCAGTCTCCTCCTCCTCCTCCTCCTCTTCTTCTGGAACTACAACTGATCTCCAGGTGACAGAGATCCTTTCCTCTGAAGAAAACAACAGCTTGGATGATGGACTCTATGGGATTTTAACCCGCTGCGGTCCCTCCATTCCCCCCAACCCCATCCTTCTCAGGCTGCATCTTTTCTTCTGAAGTAAAAAGTTCTGAACACATTCGTCTTTTCTTGTGAAGAAAGCACGCCTCCTCCCCCTTGGTCCTTCCAATGCCGCATCCTTCCATAAAGCATTGGCAAGTGGTATAATTTATGTTATCAGAACAACAGACACCCAAGAGCCCTGTCAGCAATGACCAAGGGCTTATTCCCCGCGCCACGAGGGGTGGCTCTCCATTTCACTCGGTGGTGAGAAAGTCTGGGGAACATTCTTGACGGGAAACGGAGCCGCCCCAAAAATAGCTGCCGCCGAAACAACAACAGAACCCTCGCCAGGCGAAGGAAGCGATCCCAGCCGAATGGGTGGTCGTGGTGGGTATCTGTGTGTATGGGGGGAGAGAATGAACAACGAAAGCGGGAGAAGTCCCCCATAGCGGATTCCCTCTCTCTCTGCCCTGTGTGGTTGCTGATTTCCAGGTAGGGCCTAGAGATCTCCTGGAATTACAACTGATTTCCAGACGACAAGAGATCAGTTCCTCTGGAGGAAATGGCTGCTTTGGAGGGTGGACTCTATGCCACTACACTCCACCGGCTCATCCCTTCCTGCCCTTCCTCTCCCAACCTGACTAAATTCGCAGAATGAGCATCCCTGTCAGATGGCTACCGAGCCTCTGTTTGAAAACCTCCAAAGAAGGAGAGCCCACCAGCTCCCGAGGAAGCCTGTTCCGCTGAGGAACCGCTCTGTCAGGAAGTTCTTCCTAATGTTTAGCCAGCAACTCTCCTGATTTAATTTCAATCCGTTGGTTCTGATCCGACCTTCTGGGGCAACAGAAAACAACTCTGCACCATCCTCTATAGGACAGCCCTTCAAGGACTTGAAGATGGTTACCATATATCACAGGAGAACATAAGAGAAGCCACTGTTGGATCAGGCCAATACTCTTGTCACACAGTGGCCAAAAATACCAGGTGCCCTCAGGAGATCCACCAGTGGGGCCAGGACACTAGAAGCTTGGTGCTTGGGTGGGGGGAGAAACAGTGGGAGGGCTTCTGGAGTTCTGGCCCCACTGCTGGACCTCCTGAGGGCACCTGGTATTTTTGGCCACTGTGTGACAGAGTGTTGGACTGGATGGACCATTGACCTGACCCAACATTGGCTTCTCTTATGTCCTTATGTTCTTATCACTTGCCTCTCAGTCGTCTTCTTCCTAGGCCAAACATCCCCAGCTTCTTCAACCTTTCCTCATAGGGCTTGGTCTCCAGCACTGTTCCCTCTAAGCTGAGTTAGTGTGAGCTAGCTCACAATTTTTGGAGCCTCTGGCTCACACATTTTTGTCTTAGCTCAGGAAGGATGGCTCCAGAGCAAACGAATTCACGCAGCAGCCAAATCGCTCGCTCAACAATGTTCCCTCTAAGCTGAGTTAGTGTGAGCTAGCTCACAGTTTTTTAGCCTCTGGCTCGCAAATTTTTGTCTTAGCTCAGGAAGGATGGCTCCAGAACAAACTAATTTATTCAGCAGCCAAATTGCTTGCTCACAACTTTAATGCCAGTAGCTCACAAAGTAGATGTTTTGCTCACAAGACTCCACAGCTTAGAGGGAGCATAGCTCACCACTTTTAACGCCTGTCGCTCACAAAGCAGAATTTTTGCTCACAAGACCCCACGGCTTAGAGGGAGCCTTGGTGTCCAGACCCCTCACCATCTTCGCGGCTCTCCTCTGGTCACGGTCCAACTTGTCAAACATTGTCCATTTTATTATGTCCCTTTTAATTTGTTAGCCGCCAAATAGGTGGGCTATCGTTTTTGTAAAATGCATTTCAAAACCGAAAGAAACCCCACGTCCAAAGTGAACCGACAAGATTGAAACCGCCCCCATCCCCCCTTTGGGGAATTGCACTGGAGGGATTGTCCTTGCTTCTCTTCCGCACAATCATTAACAGACATTAATTAACGCAGCTTACTGCTTTCTGAAAACACCATGTACTGTCCGTTTCGTCTTTCCTTTACAAACCCTTCCTGCCAGCTGAGCTCTGCCAGGGGGCTGGTGACCCATTAGTGAGGGAAGGGCAGTAGGGTTGCCAGCCTCCAGGTGGGGCCTGGAGATTTCCCGCTTTTATAACTGATCTCCAGCTGACAGAGATCAGCTCCCCTGGAGGAAATGGCTGCTTTGGAGGGTGGGCTCCAATGCTCCCTCTAAGCTGTGGAGCCTTGTGAACAAAAATTCTACTTTGTGAGCGACTGGCGTTGAAGTTGTGAGTGAGCAGTTTGGCTGCTGCATCCATTAGTTTGCTCTGGAGCCATCCTTCCTGAGCTAAGATAAAAATGTGTGAGCCGGAGGCTAAGAAACTGTGAGCTAGCTCACAGTAACTCACCTTAGAGGGAACACTCTATAGCACTGTACCCTGCTGAGGCCCCTCCCCTCCCCGCCCTGCCCCACCCCAAACCCCGCCCTCTCCTGGATCCACCCCCAAAGTCTCCAGGGGTTTTTCAACCCAGACCAGGCAACCCTAAAGGGCAGTCTGTAGGGGCTCAGAACTGTCCCTTTTGAGCTTCTGTTACTCTGGAAAACGTTTATATCGCACCCTTCCAGCAAGGAGCTTATGGAAGTGCGCGCTGCTCTCCCTCCATTTGGGGTTGACAACGTGGGGTTGCCAACCTCCAGGGAGGGACAGGAGGTCTCCCAGAATCACAGCTGACCTCCAGACGACAGAGATCAGTTCCCCTGGAGGAAATGGGTGTTTTGGCGGATGTGCTGTATGCCATTATACGCCACTGGGGTGGCTCCCTTTTCCCAAGCTCTGCCCTGGCGATGACCCATCATTAAATCTCCAGGACTTTCCCAACCTGTTGTTGGCTCCCCTAAGGAGAGAGGGACTGGACAACGGTCACCCAGTAAGCTTCGTGGCTTTGTGGGGATTTGAACTCGGGAAGAAAAAGAGGAAGAGGAGATTGGATTGACACCCCATCCTTTACTACTTAAAGGAGCCTCAGAGCGGCTCACAATTTCCTTTCCCTTCCCCTCCCCACAACAGACACCCTGTGAGGCAGGAGGGGCTGAGAGAGCTCTTTCGAGGACTGCTCCTGAGAGAACCGCTCTGAGAGAACTTGTAACCGAACCGAGGCCACGCCAGCAGCTGCATGCGGAGGAGTGGGGAATCAAACCCGGTCCTCCCAGCTTAGAGTCCGCGCTCCTAACCGCTACACCAAACTGGCTCTCCCACAGGATGACCCACAACTCGCTCTAGGCCGCACTGGTTCTCGCTGGGCGCGTTCATACATGAACTTCGGATCCCCAGAGCAGCCGCCACCGGAGCCCTCTCAGCCTCCCGCTTATCCCGCCCCCCAACAATCTTGGCTATCTTTCAAAGAAAATAAGATACTGGAGCCAAGCCCTTCCCCAAATACGGCCCCTTCAGAACTCCCAAACCAATCCCAAAATCCACACCCCCTCCTTGGAGACGTCTCCTCTTCCAACGGCTGTCATTCGCAGCCGGCAGTGAACACCCCTCCAAAGTCGGGACCCTTGTCGCTATTCAATCTCCCATGGGCAATTCAGGAGGAGCCCTACCTGAAGCAGTTTACTGCTTGTCATCCTCTACGACTGAACTGTCTCAGGAAGATGGGGGGCCCATGGCATTCCCCTGGGCCCTGGGCCCTGGCAGACATCCCAGCCGGGGCCATAAGCAGGGTTTTGACCAATCCAGATCCCCTTTCAGTTTGGTGTGAGAGCCAGTTTGGTGTAGTGGTTAAGACTCTAATCTGGGAGAACCGGGTTTGATTCCCCACTCCTCCACATGCAGCTGCTGATGTGGCCTTGGGTCAGACACAGTTCTCTCAGAACTGTTCTCTCAGAGCAGTCCTCGAAAGAGCTCTCTCAGCCCCACTTACCTCACAGGGTGTCCGTTATGGGGAGGGGAAGGGAAAGGGGATTGTAAGCCCCTCTGAGATTCCCTCGGGTAGTGACGGGTGGGGTATAAACCCAATCTCTTCTTCTTCTTTCGCTTGTTTCCACTGCTGGTTCTCAGCTTTAGAACGCAAAGCAAAGGAATGGGAAGAGGCATCTGTCTCCTGAGCATGTACAGAGTGCCCTTCCCTCTGGCCAATCTCCAGGTTGGGAAATTTCTGGAAATGTGTGTGTGTGGGGGGAAGAGTTTGGGGAAGGACCTCGACAGTATATAATGCCAGAGAGTCTCCCCTCCAAAGCAGCCCTTTTCTCCAGGGGAACGGATCTCTGTCATTTGGAGATCGGTTTCAATTCCAGGAGGTCTCCAGGCCCCACCTGGAGGTTGGCAACCTGTGATCACTGCCACCAGGTCCCCCCCCCCCCCCGGGGGAGCACCTACTTATTGGGGATTAGAGGACAGGGTTCCTACACTAGACAGATGGCTTCCAGACAGTCTTGGGCCTCTGTGTTTTGGACATTAATCACGGCAAGGCAGATCTTTGGATGCCTGGACTTCCAAATGTGCACACCCTGGCCACCACTGATTCCATGACATCATGTGTAAAAACCACTCCGCCCGCCTCCGCTGACCAAAGGGCAGAAGGCAATAAATTGAGATGCGTTATCAGCTAGCCGTGGAAGAGACCAAGCTAGGATGCCTGAAATCTCCTCTCCCCTTCAGGGTCAAATCTCATTTCAGCCGTTCAGGGCCGAGGTGACCCTAGGTAAACGGACATCTCTGACCCCAGACTTCTCTAGACGCCGCACTGACCTGCCTCGCAGGGCTGCTGTTAAAAGGACGCCCGCGACGCCGACGCCCGCCGAGTTTTTAAAAATGCAATTTCCCATCTGTTATCCGAGCCACCTTTTCCCACCAGAAGCCCGTTGTTTTATTTCTCAGCTTCCGACACGCCGTCTGTTAAGCGGAGGTAGTGATGTTGGCCTACCTAACAAGGCTGTTCTTAGGAGGAGTGGAAAATATATACACGAAGGGATGTGTACCTGGGAATATTTGCCACGGGAGGGTGTGGGGGGGGGGGAACTGAGGCTGCAGTCACACACCCTAAATAATTCACTTCCAACGCACTTTCAGCGCTCTTTCCAACCGAATTTTACTGTGCGAACTGGCAAAATCCACTTGGAAAGTGCACTGAAAGTGGATTGGATTATTTCGGGGGTGTGACCGCAGCGATAGATTCTCTTTCTGTCCCTTTCCCTCTCTTCCACCAAATTCCACAGATGGTTCTCATTTCAAGGCAAACCCATGAGTTTATGATGCGCCCCTACGTCGGACATACCCACAAGGCTCGAAGTTCAATCAGATGTAAGTGGAACCCCCCTTCTTCTCCACACCATCCACCCCCCCCCACTCGAAGACACTCCTTCCCCTGTCCAGCTGCCGACACCTCCCCTCCCACGCATTTATTCAATAAACAAATACCTCGCCAGCTACAAAAATGCCAAGCCTCAAGACACGCGGGAGTGATTCTGACCACGGGAAGTCCCTCTTACATAACCTTAGATAAGTCCTGCACATCTGGGTATGGCTGATCGGGGAAAAGAAGCCCTTCTGATGCCCAGTCACGCACCCTCTGGTTGCGGGATGGCTCAGCCCTTGCATGAAAAACGGTTGTTTGAGGATTGCAACTTAGGCCATAAGAAGAAACGCAGGAGTTGGTCCCCAGAATTCTCCCTTGGTCTGCTTAACCTCCAAAGGATCCACAGTGTCTATACACTAGAAGGGAACAGCCAAAGGCTCGAGAGCGGTGAAAGAGCCAGTTTGGTGTAGTGGTTAAGAGCGTGGACTCTAATCTGGGAGAACTGGGTTTGATTTCCCCACTCCTCCACATGCAGCTGCTGGTGTGGCCTTGGGCCAGTCACAAGTTCTCTCAGAGCTGTTCTCTCAGGAGCAGTTCTCCAAAGAGCTCTCTCAGCCCCACCTGCCTCACAGGGTGTCAGTCGTGGGGAGGTGAAGAGAAAGGAGATTGTAAGCTGCTCTGAGACTCCTTTGGGTAGTGAAGGGTGGGGTATAAATCCAGTCTCTTCTTCTCCTTCTCCTTCGTCCCGTACTGCACCGTCATGTGGAACTCACTGCCACTGGATGCAGTGACGGCTGTTGAGTCAGAAGGGGGGGGGGGTTGGAGAAGAGCTCTATTCTGGTGGGTGAGCGAGGACAACTAGATGGAACCTCCACATTCCAGTGCAATGTATCTCAAAATGCCAGGTACTGGGGACTGTTATGGGAGGGTGGTGTGGCGCTGACGCCTTCACCCCCTGCTGATGTGGTGGAAAGTGCCGTCAAGCCACAGTTGACTTATGGCGACCCCATGGGGTTTTCAAGGCAAGAGACGTTCGGATGCAGTTTGCCATTGCCTGCCTCTGAGTAGCGACCCTGGTATTCCTTGGAGGTCTCCCATCCAGATACTAGCCAGGGCCGACCCTGCTTAGCTTCTGAGATCCATCAAGTATGGGTGGCCGATTTGGGAACATTCAGCAGAAAATTCAGCATGCTATGGAGTAGTTTGGGGACTGAACTGTACGGGACGGGACTTTCTGAGGTGGAAAGAAAGGGGTGACACCAGCAGAAGATTCTTTGAATGAGTAGTCAGAAGGACTACGAAGGGTTCAACTCTGCTGTTTCTAAACTGATACGTGCTGGGGAAGAAATCTGTTTCAAATCAGCCCTTAACCAGGCTCGTAGCTACAGGGGGCATCCCCTGACTTCCTAGCAAGGCCCCCTGACTTCCCACCCAACCCAGGACATCATAGCCTTCTGCCCCCCGGAGGGGCAGCTCCAGCCAAGGGCCTCTGGGGAGGAAGGCAGGTGTCAGCTAATGCTGCCATCTCCTGCCCGGGAGGTGGGATGAGTGAACCCTTCACATTGGGTCTGTGGAATGTTATGTTATATTTCTCATGGCATGCTTATCGCTCTTCGAGCTGCTCTGACCTTGAGAGACTACTGGTGCCTGCCCACGTATCTCTTCTCCTGTAAACCAGTATTTTGAGCGCCTTTTCTCTGACATGGTGATTGGTTGCAATTCCTTACCAGACCCCTTTTTGAATTCTGTATAACTGTCTTGCTTGGGGCTTTGTCAGCCATTACTAACACAAGAAGTGTAGATGACCATAGCAGACCTTTCTCAATAAAGCATTCCTGTTTAAGGACACTTGTTTGTGACTGACTCTGTAGGACTCTCACAGCAGGCTAGATGCTCACAGCGGTGGGAGGGAGGCTCGAACTTGCCAGTGGCCGGAGCAGAGACCAATGCAGCGTGGGGTTCCTCTGCCCCACTTTTAAATTAAATTACCTTTTATTTGATTAGCTGGTGCCCCCTAAGAAATGTAAATGCCCCCTGACCAGTGTTCCCTCTAAGCTGAGTTAGTGTGAGCTAGCTCACAGTTTTTTAGCCTCCAGCTCACACATTTTTGTCTTAGCTCAGGAAGGATGGCTCCAGAGCAAACTGATTTATGCAGCAGCCAAATCGCTCGCTCACAACTTTAATGCCAGTAGCTCACAAAGTAGAATTTTTGCTCACAAGACTCCACAGCTTAGAGGGAACATTGCCCCTGACTTAAGAAATCCCGGCTATGGGGCCTGCTCTTAACTCTAAAAAGTTATCCCCATTCGTCCCGGAAATGAGGAAGCCAGTTGTGGGTACCTGGTGGCAAAGGAAAGGTTTTCAGCACATGCTCAGAGACACTCTCATCGGCATTCTGATTGCACATGCCCTGGCTCTGGAAAAGGATTGAGGTTTGGATGAAGACCCGGTGGCTGGGGGCCGGGGGGGGATGGTGTTCCACAGAGGACCCAAGTTGGGGACGGAGAAGGCGTATTGTCGATGCTGAAATTCGGGGCTCCTGCCAATCTGGAGTATAATTCTATAGAGCATGATGCCAAGATTTCAGTGGCACCTCCAAGACGAGCGCAATTTATCCCAGCAGAAGCTTTTGTGAGTCAGACGTCGCTTTGTCCGATGTTCAGCCACTCGGCAGAAGGATTTCTGCTCAAAACATTTCGGTGATCTCTCCCCCCACCCCCCACCCCCTGACATCTTTCTACCGTCTGCAACTCTGAACAGAAATATCTCTGTCGATGGGATGCATGTTTTATGTTCGCTGCTTCTCAAAAGCTTCCGTGGGAATCAATTTTGCAAGGCTAAGGGGCCCCCTGGACTTCTGTTTTAGAAAGAAGGGCATGCGTCTGAGCATAAAACGAGAGCTTTTCTCTCCTCATGTAAACCATAGCCAGGCTCTACCCATCTGGGGTGAGTCAAAAGGCCTGCTGTACCCCCCAGGGCTGTCTCTTTTTAAAAATCAAAATCTGGACAGGGAAGGGGGGTAGCAGAGGGAGATGGAACTCACTCCTCGCCTTCGTCCTGATGTCCCGGATCAGCGCGCTGTAGTTCACCTCCGAAAAGGGGTTCTCCTCCACCGTGATATTGATCACGTCTGGCAGAATCACGTAGAGCCCTTCCACGGCGAAGTAGCACGGCCGGTCGTCTGTCTTATTGTCCCGGTAAAGGAGAAGGGCCCGGCTGGTCCAGTTGAAGTGCTCGTGGAGGTACACGGCAAACTCGCCTAACTTGCCGTGGCTGGGGCCGGTGCGCGTGGTCGAGCCGTACTCGCCTTTGTCGCCGAAACCCACCGCCTCGGCCCCGGCGGTCACCAGCGGGATCTTCCAGTGCCTGGTGAAACGGGCGATGGGGGCCGAGGTGTAGACGCAACCGGGGCCCATGAAGGCGTCCGGGTCATAGCCCATCTTGAGGTCCACGGCCGACAGGGGAGCCACGGCGTCGGAGCAGACGCCACGGTCGTCCTCGCTGGTGTTGAAGATGGACCACACGGTGTGGTTGGGGAGGAGGTCGGGCTGGCCGTTGATCTTCCGGATGGCCAGCTGGATGGCGGGGCCCACCCGTGGCCAGGCCCACGGGTACGTCGTGTTGTGCTGCGGCAGGACCACGGCAATGGTCAAGTTGGCCCCGGCCGCTGTGCCCAGCTGGGAGAGGGCCACGAATAGCCACAGCATGACCTCACGACCTGTGCATGGGGGTCCCCCTGGCAGACATGCTCGCCGCAGCCGGGACCCGTGGAGAACCACACCCCTGGCGCCTCCTCGCTGGCGCACGGCCCTCATTCCCCGATACGTGCCCGCCTGGCACTGCCGAACTCCCACGGTTTAGGACGCCTTGACTGAGAATCCGCCCTCCTTGGCGGCCTCTTTCGAAGCAGGGCCTTCTTATCTCAGCCCCCCAACCCACCCCCCAAGAACTACTCTAATTCTAGACGGCCCCTCACACAGAAGCACCTTTCTAAATCCACACGGAATTGGCAGAGAAGCATTTCGCTAGGACTCTGTGCTGGCACACCCCCTGGCACCCCCTGGATCGCCACCTTTGCCACAGCTCTCCGGAGATCATCCTTCTAGCTCCCCTGCGTCTCGCAAACTGCCTCCTGGCTCTCTCCAAGGAACCTCGGGGACTCCCCCCCCCCCCAGATTACCCACTTATGCCTTAAATCTGTCTCTGTACAACCCCAATGCCTCTTCTGGCTTCTGATCCCCTTTCCCTAAATCTAACCTCCCTTATCCCTGCTTTCTACCAACTTTTCCCGCTCCCCGGATGTCCCAGCTGTGCCGCCCTGTCGGGTCCCACCCGGAGTTCTCCAACCTCTGCAAGAGCTGCCTGCTCGCCTTCTTCCCTTAGCCCAGACGGTGCCGGAATGAGCGCAGCAGTGGTGGGAAGGTTTATCTACACAGCCCCGAGTTGCTTTTCCTTCCCCTCATTCAATGACAAAAAGGCTGTTATCACCGACAAAGGCGGCTTAACTCCTTCTTGCCCGGGACTTCTCCTCCTTGGGATTAGAGAATCCACAGCAAGGTGCGGGGTGGGGGGGGGGGGGGACACACACATGTATGACCCTACAACGATCAGTCCAGACTGCAGAATAATTCCAGGCCGCCAGATGTTCGCATGTTATTAATTATTGTCATTCTCAGCGGCGGCAATAATTACTTTTAATGCAATCGCAGTCCAGCACCTGGTTTCAAGATTCGGTAACGGGCATTTTTTTCTTTTCTCTTCTTGTTTCTTAAGCAACAAGGTACACCGGCATCCTACAGTGTATTCCATTATTTAAAGAAAGAAAGAAATCAACTAAAATTGTGTAGAGGCTGTATGATATTTTTTTTTTTAAAAGACACACCCACACCCACCCTGCAGAAGAGCCAGTAAATCAAGCAGGGACACAAGCAAACAAAATCAGTTATGGGTCCCTGCCCCAAGGTGCTTCCAAACTTAATTTTTTGCTGGTGGGTCTGGGCAGACAGACACACAGACGCACACGAGACAGGGAGGGAAAGGGCGAGAGGTCCAGCACCCGGTTTCGAGATTCTTTAACCAGCAATCTTTTCTTTTCTTGTTCCTTAAGCGACAAGGCACACCGGCGTTTTACAGTGTATTCCATTCTTTAAAGAAATGAATAAATCAACTAAAATTGTGTACAGGCTGTACAATTTTATTTTTAAAAAGAACCCCCTTGCAGAAGAGCCCGTAAATCAAGCGGGGACACAAGCAAACAAAATCAGACTGGGTCCCTGCCCCAAGGCGCTTCCAAACTTAAATTTTAACAGGTGGCTCTGGACAGACAGACAGACACAGACACACACGAGACAGGGAGGGGAAGGGAGAGAAGATGGAAGAGTGAGGGTTGCCAACCTCCAGTTGGGGCCTGGAGACCTCCCACCATTACAACAGATCTCCATACAGCCAAGATCCATCCCCCTGGAGAAAGGGTTTGCTCTGGAGGGTGGACTCTATGGCATTATACCCCGCTGCTAGGGTCCCTCCCCTCCCCTCCCCTCCCCAAACCCTCCCCTCCGCAGGCTTCACCATCAAAATCTCCAGGTATTTCCCAGAATGGAGCTGGTAACCCTGGATAGAGGGCAGGGGGGAAATCACGTGCGAATAGGAGGTACCCTTAGGTCTGTAATTCCACTGGGGGGGGGGGGTTAGAGTTAAAGGGTTAAGCCAAAGCCTTGGTGGGGGGGAGGAATTAATTCTGAGAAGGGATTTGGAAGAAGAAGAATGGGGCAGCCCCACAGCACGTGACACTCAGCGGGATCCCACTGAATTCCTCGTTTTGAGAACCCAAAATAAGGGAAATGGGTAGGGGGCCAACTGGAAGTTCCAGGAAGTGACATCAGTGGGGTGGGACTGTCAGATGCCAGCGATTATGGCAAAACAGCCACATTGAGGTAGATGCCATGTTAACAGTCGGACAGCTCCCCCCCCCCCCCTTCTCAAAAAAATTATTCTGAAGGCAGACTCCCATTGCTTGAACAGACTGCATTGCTTTTAACATACAAGATCTATTTCAATCACACAAAAAAGAAAAAAAGCCTATATAGGTCTAACTCAAACAGTGATGTTTGAGTAATCAGGAGGGAGGGAGGAAATTGCTCCCCAAACTTTTTAGGTAAATATTTTGTCAAGAAGAGGAGGAGGAGGAGGATTTATACCTCGCCCTTCGCTACCCGAAGGAGTCTCAGAGCAGCTTACAATCTCCTTTCCTTTCCCCTCCCCACAACAGACGCCCTGCGAGGCAGGTGGGGCTGAGAGAGCTCTTTCGAGGATTGCCCTTGAGAGAACAGCTCTAAGAGAACTTGTGACTTGCCCAAGGTCACCCAGCTGGCTGCATGTGGAGGAGTGGGGAATCAAACTCGGTTCTCCCAGATTAGAGTCCTGGCTCCTAACCCCCCACACCAAGCTGAAGAGCACAGAGACATCAAGCAAAGGGTTGCCAGCCTCCAGGTGGGACCTGGAGTTCTCCCCGAATCTCAGCTGAGCTCCAGACTACAGAGATTCCTTCCCCTGGAGAAAAGGGCAGCGTTGGGAGCCAGCTTCTATGGTATCACATCCCTGCTGAGCTTTCTCCCTTTCCCGGGTTTTGCTCCCAAATCTCCAGGAATTTCTCAAGCGGAGTTGGCAACCCTACAGGAGATCTGTGAACCCTTCCACTCCCTTATTGTGCAATCGATAGTTTCCCCTCTCAGCCTGACCTACCTCGCAGGACAATTTTTGTGAAATGAGGGTAACGGTTCTGAGCACCTTTGAGGAAGACTTGTGTGGGGCCAGGTCTGGGAAATTCCTGATTTTAGGGGCAGAGCCTGGAGAGGGTGGGGCCTGGAGAAGAAAGGGTCGTCAGAGAGATATAATGCCATAAAGTCCACCCCCCCAGCCCAGGCCAGCCCGATCTCGTCAGATCTTGGAAGCGAAGCAGGGTCAGCCTTGGCTAGTATTTGGAAGGGTGACCTCTAAGGAATACCAGAGGCGGGAGGCGGGGGCAGGCCATGGCAAACCACCTCTGAAGCGTCTCTTTCCTCAAAAACAAGTCTAGCTCGCCACCTAGTGGCGCATAACGCAGAAAGAGCTAGAACTTCTGGCTGCCAGACAGTCTTCGGGTCTCCTGGCTGGGCTACACACGATGGGATACGATAATATTAATACTAAGTCCACCCTCCAAAGCAGCCATTTTCTCCAGATAAACTGATCTCGGTCGGCTGGAGGCTAGTTGGAGGTTGGCACGCTTAGGAAAGAGTGAGATGAAAACTTAAAAGACAGAGAAATGATTTTTTTTGGGGGGGGGGAACATAACCAATGTTTTGGTCCCTTTTTTTCAAATCGGTACACATAAATACAGGGTGATAAAGTAAGTCAAATCATCAGGAACTTCTTTCCAGACAACTGTTTCCCGCCACTGTTGTAGAATTCTGCAGGAGACTGTGAACTGAAAGAGGGAACAAGGTTTGCAGTGATTTCCCCCCCACCCACATTTTGGTTCCAACCTGTGACTATCCACAAGAGTATTCCTGAAGGCTTCAGCCCAAGGCTCAGAGAGTCACAGAGTCGGAAGGGACCTCCACGGTCATCTAGTCCAACCCCCTGCACAATGCAGGAAATTCACAAATACCTCCCCCCAACACCCCCAGTAACCCCTGTTGCATGCCCAGAAGATGGCAAAAAACCTCCAGGACCCCTGACCAAACTGGCCTGGAGAAAAACTGCTTCCTGAACCCAAAGTGGCGATCGGCATTACCCTGGGCGTGCCAGAAAGGGCTGCGAGAACTAAGCACTGAGGCAGCCCTTCCTGCCCTCCCTCTCATGATCTGCCTGAGTTCACAGAATCAGCATTGCTAACAGGTGGCCATCGAGCCTCTGCTTGAAAACCTCCAAAGGAGGAGGTTATCTGTGAGTAAATTTAGAACAGATCAAAGGAAGTACTTCTTCATCCAAAGCGTTTAATTTAACACGAGGAATTCACTGCCACAGGAAGTGGTGGCAGCTACAAGCATGGACAGTTTCAAGAAGGGTTAGGATAGACATACGGAGCAGAGGTCCATCAGTAGCTGTTAGCCACAAAGTAGAGGTGGAACACTCTGTCTGGGGCAAGTGACGCTCTGTATTCTTGGTGCTTGGGGGGGGGGGCAACAGTGGGAGGGCTTCTGGAGTCCTGGCCCCGCTGGTGGACCTCCTGGTGGCCCCTGGGTTTTGGCCACGGTGTGACACAGGGTGTTGGACTGGATGGGCCATTGGCCTGATCCAACATGGCTTCTCTTATGTTCTTAAATCCTGTTGAACTTAGCAGGACTGACATCAGAGTAAGCATGCACCAAGGGAGCTCTGATCCTAAGCATACTTATCCAGAGTAATAATTCTCACAGGAGAGTCGCTTAGCATGCCACAGGTTTTAGGTGGCGCTCCGGATACTCCAGGGGTTTGCTTGCAAGTAAAGACACGTTGTGGAGAAACGCCCTGGTCACAAGTTACATTAGGGCTGCCAGCTCCAGGTTGGGGAGTTCTTGGAGATTTGGGGGCGGAGCCTGTAGAGGGTGGAATTTGGGTAGGGGAGGGATCTCAGTGGGTCATAATGCCCTAGAGCAGGGGTGTCGAAGTAATTTGTTATGAGGGCCGGATCTGACCATGTGTGTCATAAATGTAATGCCAGGTAGCGGAGATATAAACTTTATAAGGGACACAAACAGAAAGATTTTTTTTTACTTAAAATTAAAACATGCTTAAAACATTAGCACCCTTGCAATATTTTGCTGATTTAAGTATCTGCTAGCGGACACTTCTTGCTCTGAATTATTGCATCAAAATGTCTGTGCTGTTGCAGTCTTTGAATATGCTGCTCAGGTGTGTACCTGGAAGCTGCAAACCTACTTTTGATTTATTGACATTCACCACAGGAATCTCATGCTCAGAGTTCTGAGGCTAGGACCCAGGGGAAAAACATGAAATGGCTGAGCAATTGAGAGAGTCTGGCAAAGTAAGTGATGATGCAGCAGCAGCAACAGAACTGGAAGCGGGAGATGGCCAGTTTCAGGGCGGGCCTGATAGAAGCCCTCCGGGGGCCTAATCCGGCCCCCCGGCCGCATGTTTCACACCCCTGCCCTAGAGGTCATCTCCAGGGGAACTGATTGATCTCTGTTGTCTGGGGATCAGTTGTAATAGTGGGAGGTTTCCAGGCCCTTCCTGTAAACTGTCAACCTTAGTCACAGTAAACTGTGAGAATGTCCCAAGAGATATTATCCACAACAGGTCTCATGAAGCAGCAAGTCCTTTATTTGCAGAGAAGATCACTGGAGTCAAACACTTTCACTGTTAGTAATACTGGGTTTAGGGATTACAGGTATTGATATACTGGATATGAAATATGGCTTCAGGATATTCTACCAATCACTAGGCAGGGTTTTAGGCGCTCAAATATACCGGCTTAGAGTTCCCATGGAAAACACGGGAAAAGGGGTTCCCAGAAAATAATGATGTTGAACATCTCTAAAGTTCAGTTCTCAAGGCATGGATAAGAGGAATACAAAACACCGGTGGGTTTGGCTTTCACATAGTTGCCAGCATTTCCTTTCAAGGACAGGGCACAGAGATAACAAAGAAGAGCAAAGCACTGAGACGGGCACGCACAAGCCGAGCACGCGCAAGCCAAGCTAAGCAAGCAAGCGAAGCAAAGCACACGTTCCTGAGGAGGGAGTCATGGCCCCGTTGAGAACTCCCGCACGGGACCTGTCACCAAGTAGGAGGAAAAAAACAAATGAAAGCCAATAACCTTTTCAGGGGTCATGTAAATACACTCAGTAGCAGTAACACAGTTATTGAACAAAATTTATGGCAGTTAACTGACATAGACACAAGTACATCTTACCTATACACGTGGACATCTGTTTGTACATTCAGTTTAGGAATGAAACCAACTTGTGATCTCTGTATCACACGTTCAGTTGAACACGAGCCGACTGTAACATGAAAATTACTCAACAAAGAACAATCAAGTGTACATTGTACGTGGATTGTATGTGTGTTCGTTGAAGGGCTGCCACGTCCGCAATGGCCACCAGCAGAGTATGGAGCACAGGGTTGTCAAATCCAGGCTGGGAAACTCCTGGAGATTTGGGGATAGAGCCTGGGAAAGACAGGGACCTCAGTGGGGGACAACGCCCTAGAGCAGGGGTGGGCAAACTTGCTCAGCGTAAGAGCCACCTAGAACAGGGGTGGCCAAACTTGCTTACCGTAAGAGCCGCACAGAATAAACATCGGATGTTTGAGAGCCACAAGACATGAGCAAATATTACCTGCTTTTATTGGAAAATAAGCAAATTGGCTTTTTATTAACATTAAATGAGACTGCCAAAAATAATAACAAAAGGGGTAAAAGCAGATATTGATAATGATATCAATTTGTCCAATGATATTTGTTTGCTAATGATATTTAGCTTCCCCAGCCGCCCCGCCGGGAGCCACATAACATATGTGAAAGAGCCGCATGCGGCTCCCGAGCCACAGTTTGCCCACCCCTGCCCTAGAGCCCAGCCTTCAAAGCATCCGTTTTCTCCAGGGGAACTTAGAACGGTAGTCTGGAGGTAAACTGAAATCCTGAGGGATCCCCAGGTCTCACCTGGAGGCTAACGAAACAAAAGATAAACTGTGTACCCCTGAATTCCTTGTTATTATAGACTTCAGTTAAGTCTTATGTTTGTGCATTTCACACGTGCCGAACAGAACTACCCTCTGATGTACTATATTGGCTATCTGCCTTTTGTAATCATTTGAGTGGTTTTGCATTTGTTGTCTGCATTCCCAGTACACAGTTTTATCTTTTGCTTTGTTCTCTTACTGTGTGTCTTCCCTCTGGAATTTTGCTCACCTGGAGACTGGCATCCCTAGTTCATTGAAACTTGTGAACGTGGCTACAAGTGAAGGACTTGTGGTCATTCGTAGTGGCCAGTTGCGTTCCTCCCCTTCACAATGTTCTACCCACAAACTTATACCCAGAATAAAATTTTGTTGGTCTTAAAGGTGCCACTGGAGTCAAACTTTGTTCCGCCCCGGAATGGGAAATCTTTTGTCAGGGGTTGTATCCCTTCAGGCTACGAGTGGGGGTTCACAAAACGGAATGCCTCTTCATACAAAAGGGGGAAGAAACACATACGCACCCCCTCCCTCCACAAGGAAAGCTAGCACGTCAAAAGGGTTATAACCTAGCGCACGTTACACCAACTGTATTCTGTTCAGGTATCTGAAGAAGTGAGCAGTGACTCATGAAAGTTCTTATCCTACCACAAATTTTGTTAGTCTTTAAGTGCTACTGGGCTCTTACTCTTTTCTACAACTGTATTCTAGGCACACATGGGGCTGCGGTGGCTCAGAGGTTAAAGATGCTGAGCTGCAGACTGGAAGGTCCGTAGTTCGGCAGTTCGAGACCCGAGTGCCGTGTGACGGAGTGAGCTCCCGTCTCTGGCCCCAGCTCCTGCCAACCTAGCAGTTTGAAAGCAAGAAATTGCAGGTAGATAAATAGGTACCACTGCGGTGGGAAGGTAACAGCGTTCCGTGCGCCTCGGTGTTTAGTCACGCCAGCCACACGACCACAGAGAAGTCTTCGGACAGCGTTGGCTCTTCACCTTGGAAACGGAGATGAGCACTGCCCCCTAGAGTCGGATTCGACTGGCATTCGAACAAGGGAAACCTTTACCTTTTTTATTCTGGGCACTAGGATTTATTATGAATTCAGAATAACCCTGACACTTTAGTTTTCTATATGCAGGGATTTTTCTTTTAGGGTTGGGGAGGCAATATCCAGTCCCCTGCAATCTGATATGGACCCCCCCCCCCATCCCCGACCGGTAATCGGGACCTGGCAACCTGACATACAGCCCAGACTGAAATTTACACCACGGCGAGAGGTTGGCCTAAATTTCATAATTTAATATGACTTGCTACCATTTTGTTTTCTGTTTCTGGACTGCACCACTTCTGACTGTAGAGAGGCACTGCTCCTTTCTGCAAAATAATCTTCCGCACAAAGAAAACCCACAAGGAAGAGAGAAGGTGAGGCTAGAAATTTGTCTCTGATATGGTGGACCTCCTGGTGGCCCCTGGGTTTTGGCCACTGTGTGACACAGAGTGCTGGACTGGATGGGCCACTGGCCTGATCCGACATGGCTTCTCTTATGTTCTTAAGAACAGCGGTCCATCAGTGGCTCTTAGCCACAAGGTCTAGATGGAACATTCTGTCTGGGGCAGTGATGCTCTGTCTTCTTGGTGCTTTGGGGGGGTGACAATGGGAGGGCTTCTGGAGTTCTGGCCCCACTGGTGGACCTCCTGGTGACCTCTGGGTTTTGGCTACTGTGTGACACAGCATGTTGGACTGGATGGGCCATTGGCCTGATCCAACATGGCTTCTCGGATGTTCTTATGTCTGAGGCAGTGATGCTCTGTATTCTTGGTGCTTTGGGGGGGTGACAGTGGGATGGCTTCTAGAGTTCTGGCCTCACTGGTGGACCTCCTGATGGCCCCTTGGTTTTGGCCACTGTGTGACACAGCATGTTGGACTGGATGAGCCGCTGGCCTGATCCAACATGGCTTCTCTTATGTTCTTATGTAGTTCTCTAACTGGTGGGGATCTTTTGTGTGTGTTTAGGTTAGAATACTTCTGTGACATGTAGGGTTGCCAACTGCAGGAGATTCCTGGGGATTTGGGGGTAGACAATGAGGAGAGCGCGGTTTCGAAGAAGAAAGACGAACTGTTCAACTTTCAGGTGAGGTCTGGAGATCTCCCAGAATTACAACTGATCTTCAGGCGACAGAAAATGGCTACTGTGGGATGGTGGACTCCACGGCATTATACCCTGCTGAGGTCCCTCCCCTCCCCAAACCCCACTGTCCCCAAGCTTCACCCCCCAAATCTCCAGATATTTCCCAACCCAAAGTTGGCAACCCTAGGTATAATGCTGTGTAAAGTCCCATCCTCCAAAGCAGCCATTTTCGCCAGGGAAACTGATCTCTGTAGACTGGCGATTGGTTTAATTCCAGGGGATCTCTAGGCCTCGCCTGGAGGTTGGCAACTCCACTTCACATGCTAGTTTTCTCCACTGAGAGTTTTCTCAGAGTGTGTAAAGACATTCTGCCCTGACCCACAGACAGAAGTGGTTCAGCCCAGATATGAGCGTACCGCCTCAGTGACGGCTAAGCTACCTGTGATGCTGGCAGGCAGCCATTTTGCTTTTTTAGGGTCTGCCCCATTCATATATACAGTAGGGACAAGGGGGTCTGTGTTTTGGGGCATCTGAGACTGAACCTTCCCCTAACTTGCCTCCTCAAATGAGCTGGGGAGGAAAATGGTGGAAGTGACTGATGGAGTGTGGGGTGTTAAGATGGAAGAGAGAAGGGGTCAGGACTCTGGGTCATGCTCTTCATCATGGCATTGTCTTTTGGTGCAAATAGTAGATCCTTTCTCAGACCTGATTTATACGGGAGGGCCAACCACGGGGCAGAGAGGCCGAGGCCTTCCCCTCATAAGAACGTCAGAAGAGCCCTGCTGGATCAGACCAGTGAGGGTCCATCTAGTCCAGCATCCCGTCTCACACAGTGGCCTCAACCAGTTCCTCTGGAGGGCCAGCAACAGGGCAGAGAGGCCGAGGCCTTCCCCTCATAGAGATATCAGAAGAGCCCTGCTGGATCAGACCAGTGAGGGTCCATCTAGTCCAGCATCCCGTCTCACACAGTGGCCTCAGCCAGTTCCTCTGGAGGGCCAGCAACAGGGCAGAGAGGCCGAGGCCTTCCCCTCATAGAGATATCAGAAGAGCCCTGCTGGATCAGACCAGTGAGGGTCCATCTAGTCCAGCATCCCGTCTCACACAGTGGCCTCAACCAGTTCCTCTGGAGGGCCAAGAAACAGGGCAGAGACGCCGAGGCCTTCCCCTCATAAGCACCTAAGAAGAGCCCTGCTGGATCAGACCAGTGAGGGTCCATCTAGTCCAGCATCCTGTCTCACACAGTGGCCTCAGCCAGTTCCTCTGGAGGGCCAACAACAGGGCAGAGAGGCCGAGGCCTTCCCCTCATAAGAACACCAGAAGAGCCCTGCTGGGTCAGATCAGAGAGGGTCCCTCTAGTCCAGCATCCCGTCTCACACAGTGGCCTCAACCAGTTCCTCTGGAGGGCCAACCGCAGGGCAGAGAGGCCGAGGCCTTCCCCTCATGTTGCTTCCTGGCGCTGAGATTCGGAGGCTGGCTGCCTTTGGAGATGGAGGCATCCTTTAGTCACCAGGGCTAGCAGCCACTGATAGACCTCCCCTCCATGGATTTGTCTCGTTTCTTGAACTTTCAAAACTTTCAACTTGCTACAGCCTGGAAGTTCCTTCCATGGGTTTGGGCAAGTGGAATGAAGAAAGAAAAGAACAACATTGCCCCCTAGGGGTCTCGATGAGTTTTCACCCCCCAAGGGATTTCAGTAAAAAAAAGAAGAAAGGTCAACTTCAAGAAGGCAGTCTGGAGCGGACAAAATGGTGGAACGGAAAAGGGTTGAACATAGGATTACCAACCTCCAGGTGATGGCTGGAGATCGCTTGGAATTTGGAGATCTCCACCAAATAGAGATCAGTTCCCCTGGAGAAGATGACTGCTTTGGAAGCTGCTCCCTGGGGCGCGAAACCCTGTTGAAGCCCCTCCTAGGGTTGCCAAGTCCGGGTTGGAAAATACCTGGGGACTTTGGGGGTGGAGCCGGGAGAGGGCGGGGTTTGGGGAGGGGAGGGGCCTCAGCATGGTACGATGCCACAGAGTCCACCCTTCAAAGCAGCCATTTTGTCCAGGGGAGCTGATCTCTGTCAGCTGGAGATCAGTTGTAAAACCAGGGGATCCCCAGGCCCCACCTGGAGGTTGGCAACCCTAGCCCCTCCCCGCACTAAACCCTGCCCTCCCCAGGGTCATACCCCTCCAAATCTCCAGGAATTTCCCAACCCAGAGCTGGCAACCCGAATTGAACAGCCTCTTCTGCTCTTTCTCAATTCGGACTAGCAGCCTGCACAGCCTGCTTTTGGGGCAAAAGCAAACAACTGCGGAGGGAAAGAACATGAGGCCCTGTTGGCTGGGAAATACCTGGAGATTTTGGGGGCGGAGACTGAGAACGGCAGGGTTTGGGGGGTAATCCCACACAGTCCACCTCCTGGGCAGCCATTTTCTCCAGCTGAACTGATTTCCCTGCGGCCTGGAATTCCAGGTGATCTCCAGCCAACGGAACATATGATACACAGATCACAACCAATGCTCCCTCTAAGCCAGTTTGGTGTCGTGGTTAAGTGCGCGGGCTCTAATCTGGGAGAACCGGGTTTGATTCCCCACTCCTCCACTTGCACCTGCTGGACGACCTTGGGCAAGCCGTAGTTGTGGCACAGCTGTCCTTGAAAAAGAGCAGCTTCTGTCCGAGCTGTCTCAGCCCCACCTACCTGACAGGGTGTCTGTTGTGGGGAGTGGGAGGGAAAGGAGATTGTAAGCCGCTCTGAGACTCCCTTGGGTAGTGAAGGGCGGGGTATAAATCCAATCTCTTCTTCTTCTTCTAAGCTGTGGAGTCTTGTGAGCAAAAATCCTACTTTGTGAGCTCCTGGCATCAAAGTGAAGAGCGAGCGATTTGGCTGCTGTGTAAATTAGTTTGCTCTGGAGCCATCCTTCCTGAGCCACGACAAAAAATGGGTGAGCCGGAGGTTAAAAAAACCCGTGACCTAGCTCACACTAACTCAGCTTAGAGGGAACATCGCTGGCCACCCTACCCCACCAACAAATCTCCCTGACTTGCTTGACCTGCAGTTAGTAACCCTATTTCCAGGTTGACCAACTCTTACCATGAGCTTCCTTTCCAAGGGACATAGAGAGAGCTTTGTTCTGGACTGAAGAGTGCAGGAAACTGGGCTGTTGCATGCAGAGAGGGAAAGAAGCACTCGGGAGCAAAGCCCCCCCCTCCCCCCCCCCCCCCGGTACTTCTCCAGCGCTCTCCTCCCTGGGCCCTGCGTCCAGTCGTAGTACAGATAATGCTAATCTTGACAGACCAGCGGCTGGCCTCTGAATAAGGCAGCTTTGTATGTTCACTATGACTGCCGTGGAATTCTTCTGCAAAGGGAGGAAGGAGGTATCGGATTTGGCTCCACCGCCTGCAGCAGCCATTTTGGGGTGGCCTTCCTCGATCCCTCTCAAGATTCCTATGGTGCCCAGGATGGGGCTCAAAACTCTTGGGAGCCCCAGCTGCAGGTGAATCCCAAATTGCAAGATGTGACAGTCCCACTGTACACTGCGTTGGTCAGGCCACACTTGGAGTCGTGTGTGCAGTTCTGGAGACCTCGCTTCAAAAAGGATGTGGACAGAATGTGTGTGTGTGTGTGTGTGTGTGTGTGCGCAGAGGAGAGGAGAGGGAACGAGGACGATCGGGGGCCTGGAGACCAAGAAGCCCTGCGAGGAAGGGCTGGGGGACTTCTTGGGAATGTTCAGTCTGGAGAAGAGGAGGTTGAGGGGGGACAGGATGGCTCTCTTGAAGGATCTGAAGGGCTGTCACTCAGAGGAGGGCAGGGAGCTGTTCCTGTTGGCCGTAGAGGAGAGGACCCGCAAGAATGGGCTTAAATTAAGGGTGGGAAGGTACTGGCTGGATTTTAGGGAAAACTTTTTTGCAGTCAGAGTTGTGCAGCAGTGGAATCGGCTACCTAGGGAGGTGGTGAGCTCCCCCTCCCTGGCAGTCTTGAAGCAGCGGCTGGACAAATATTTGTCAGGGATGCTCTAGGCCAGTGGTGGCAAACCTAAGGCACGCGTGCCAGAGGCGGCAGTCAGAGCCCTCTATGTGGGCACGCACGCAGTTTGGGCGCTCAGTCTCTGAAAGGAAAAAGACGACACAGACTCGAGGCTGGGCTGCTCTCAAACTTACAAAGTATGAGCCAAGGTTAGACAAATTATCAGCATGCATACAACAGCAAAAATCACATTAATTGTTCAAAAGCAGGCCAAATGCAAACTTTTACCTTTCAATAAAAAGTTGTTTGTATAATTGAAAGCTCTGTTGTTGTGTTTTTCTTTTAAGACAAAAGATGTTAATGTATGAGTTCTTTCTTCTAAACTAAAACCTCAGTATTCAGGTTAAATTGTCGTGCTGGCACTTTGCGATAAATAAGTGGGTTTTGGGTTGCAGTTTGGGCACTTGGTCTCTAAAAGGTTCGCCATCACTGCTCTAGGCTGATCCTGCAGCGAACAGAGGGTTGGACTAGATGGCCTCTAGGGCCCCTTCCAACTCTGTGATTCTAGGATTCTAACTCAGCAGCAGCTTGCCAGAGTCCCCCCTTGAAACTTTACTGCTGAAGTACTGCGACTTAGGGGGCAGGGAAGCTCTTGGACCCAGACTGTTATGTCTGCGGACTGCCACTGGGCGCCAGCGGCAAACAGTCAGAGCTTTACTCCGAGAGGCAATAGGGATCCTAGACCACCACTAGCCCTCCAATCAGAACTCTGGCGGGAAATTCAAACCCGCCAATAGGACTTTGGGGTGTGTCCTAGGAGTTGTATAGAGTTGGCCATCTCGGCCAGGATTGCATGCTTGTGGTGTACTCAGTAAATCTGATCACTACGTCATAGTCCGGGCTTTCCATGCATCAAACCCAGTACACAATACAGACCTTCTGCTAGACCAAGGGTGGCCAACCTGTGGCTCGGGAGCCACATGCGGCTCTTTCACATATATTGTGCGGCTCCTGGCAGGGCGGCTGGGGAAGCAAAGGGGAGGCATGCTTTTTCTCTCTTTCTCCCTTCCTTCCTTCCCTCCTCCCTCCCATCTATTTGCTTTCCTAGTTTCTCTCTCTCTCTTTCTTTCCACTTCTTTAATTCTTTCTTTCCATCTCTCTCAATATCATTAGCAAACAAGTAATATCATTATCAATAACTGGTTTTCCTCGTTTGTTTTTATTTTTGGCAGTCCCATTTAACGTTAATAAAAAGCAAATTTGCATATTTAAAAAAATAAAAACGTGTGTGTGATATTTGTTCCTGTCTTGCGGCTCTCAGACATCTGACGTTTATTCTATGTGGCTCTTACGTTAAGCAAGGTTGGCCACCCCTGTGCTAGACTAACAGGTGTCAGCAATGGCCAGGCCTGCCTTTCACCGGCTGCAATGGTTGAGCCAGCTATGGCCTTTCCTGGGGAGAGGGAGAGATCTTTTGACAGCAGTGCAAGCTGTGAGAGTCCTACAGAGTCAATCAGCAAGGAGTGTCCTTAAAGAAAGGAAGTCTTTCTCAAGAAAGGTCTGTTGTGGTCATCTACACGTCCTGTGTTAGTAATGGTTGGCACGACCCCCTAGTAGGATAGTTATACAGAATTCAAAAGGGGTCTGGCGATGGCTTGTAAGCAATCATACAATCACATAAAAGGCGCTCAAATACTGGCCTGAGGTTCCCAAGGAAAAAGCGGGAAGAACCAGAGGCAGACAAAAGAAACGTTACACAGGCAGTCTTCCGAGGTCAGAATGGCGCAGGGAGCGATAAGCAAGCCACGAGAAGAATAACATAACATTCCACACTCCCGATGTCACCAGGGGCACGCATCCCACCTCCCAGGCAGGAGATGGCAGCATTAGCTGACACAAGCCCTAATAATAACACCTGCATTAGATTACTGCAATGGGCTCGGTGTGGGGCTGGCCTTGAAGACCATCCAAAAGCTACAGCTGGTACCGAATGCTGCAGCCAGAATGATAACTGGCATGGGTTGTAGGGACCATATATCATTCTCAACTTGTTCCATCTACTGGGACAGTACATGGTTCAGTGGAAGAGCCTCTTCTTTGCACGGAGAAGGTCTCAGGTTAAATTCCCAGCATCTCCAGTTAAAGATGACCAGGTAGTAGGTGATGGGAAAATCCTCTGCTCGAGACCTTGGAAAGCCGCTGCCAGTCGGAGTAGACAGACCTGACTCAGATGGACCGAGGTTCTGATTCAGTATAAGGCAGCTTCCTGTGTTCATGTGACCTTGATGGGCCGAGGGTCCAATTCAGTGTAAGGCAGCTTCAGGCGTGTACACTGGGTCCCAGTTTGCTTCCAGACCAAGGTACTGGTATTGACCTTTGAAGCCCTACACGTTTGCTGTACCCTGGGAGGTTTTGGAGACGAGGTATGGGAGGGGTGCCATTGGCCTGACATCATTTCTGGGCCAAACCTGGAAATGACATCATACCGCTCTAGGATTTGGCAGAGTGGTGTGACATCATTTACGGGTTACGCCTAAGTGTTATAGAGTCCACCCTCCAAAGAGGCCATTTTCTCCAGGGGGACTGAGCTCTGTATTCTGGAGATCAGTCATCATTCCAGGAGATTCCCAGGCCTCACCTGGAGGCTGGCAACCCTAAATCAGTGACAGAGTTCGCCCTACGATTCTAATCCTGTTCACCCTTTGGTGACCTCTTGTTACTGGTAAACGCCAGGTGGGGCCCAGAATTCTCCTGGAATAACAGCTACAGAATATCCAGGGAGGTGGAAATTCTTCCCCAGCTCACTGTCCATTTGGGCCGATAAACAGGACCGTAGAGATTAGTTCCCGTTAGGGTTGCCAGCCTCCAGGTGGGGCCTGGGGATCTCCTGCTTTTACAACTGATCCCCAGCTGACAGAGATAAGCTCCCCTGGAGAAAATGGCTCCTTTGAAGGGTAGACTCTATGGCATTGCACTATGCTGAGGCCCCTCCCCTCCTCAAACCCCGCCCTTTCCTGGCTCCACCCCCAAAGTCTCCAGGTATTTCCCAACCCAGACTTGGCAACCCTAGTTCCCGTGGAGAAAATGGCTACTTTGGAGGGTGCATTCTATTGTGTTATACCTTGCTGAGTTCCCTCCTGTCCCCAAACCCTCCCCCCTCCAGGAACTTCTCAACCCAGAGTTGGCAGCCCTGTACAATGGTGATCTTGCTGCTGGCACACTGATGGGAGCCCCTCCACTCTGAGAATGGGAGAGCTCCGCACACAGAATATTGGTACAGAAGGCACTGGGTGTGAAGGCTGGCTTTGCACTAGAGGGCTCAGCCCCCGCCCTGGAGCAAGGGAAATCACTCCACAGAGGAGAGAAGGGGGCACCAAATTCCCTACTTGTGCCGTCATTTGCAAGGGGCTGTCCTCTGTGCAGGTAGGATGCAAGCTGAATAGGAGTTTGCATAGGTTTATTTTTAAAAAAAATTAGAATAGTATTTATCTCTTAAATAAAAAGCCCTCGGTGCAACAACAAAATATATACATACACACACACACACAATATATATACAGAGAGACAGCTCGTTCCTCATTTTATCTCACTATTTGTATTCGATTTCAGTGTTACGTTTGTGGATTTTAAAAATACTACAGAACACTGTTTAAAAGAGAAATAATTTTCAAAAAGTAATTCCAGCTAGCAGAGGATGGTTTCGATCCATCGACCTCTGGGTTATGGGCCCAGCACGCTTCCGCTGCGCCACTCTGCTGCTTCTCTCTCGCAGTCCCCATTAAGGCTTTATAAAGGTTCTACAGGGCTACACACATGCGCACTAGTCTCTACCTCGTTGCTCTTTTCTCTCCGTTCCGCGTCCTTTTCTCCCCCTACCGGCCTCCAAGCAACAGCTCTTCGGAAAACACGCCTGCGCACTGATCGCCCGTGTGGTCGGTTGCTCCACCCCGTTCCTTCTCCTCAGCACCTCATTGGTTAGAGTTCCCGCTTCCGACTTTGCTATTGGTTGCCCGGCGCTCATTGCGTGCTTTACTGGGAGGAGATAATGTCCGCAAGGAGAGCGTGGTTTGAATGATTGATGGTTCGATGAGACCAATGGGACAAAAGAACCTCTCAGGGGAAGGCGGGCTGTTCGCACGCAACTGGCCGAGACGGGGGAGGCGAGCCGTCGGCCAATAGAGACGGCGCTTGTTGCCGGCGTTAGCCAATCACGGCGACGCTTGTTGCAGGGTGGGCGCCGAAGTAGGCCGGGCGGCTCGTCTCTCGTTTTTTTCCTTCAGCCGGAGCAGCGGCGGTTATTGTTCGGCGGAACCATGAGGCGAGGAGAGGGAAATGGAGGGCCTGGGCGGGAAATGGAGGGGCGGAAAAGGCGCTCTGGAGGTGGGGGAAAGAGGCCTTTGGCCGGCGGGAAAGCAGTGGCTGTTAGTCCCGATGGGAGCGACGGATGGAGCCTCCATGTGCCGAGGCAGTCTATCGCCGGGGCTAGAGGCAGGCAGCGTGATAGTCGCCGGCTTGAGCAGACCCGTTTTGACCCTCTCTGGTCTTGAGGTGGAGGAAGGGGTGCCATCTTTGGGACGGGAGATTCCTGGAGATCTAGAAGGGCGGGTTTTGTGAATGGGAGTGGGGTAGAGTGCCGTAGAGCCCACCCTCCAAAAGCGGCCATTTCCTCCAGGGGAACTGATCTCTGCAGTCTGGAGATCCGTTGTGATGCTGGGAGGTTTCCAGGCGTCGCCTGGAGGTTGGCATCCCTAGCGTGCTCTGGCAGGGCAGTCCTGTGCCGTGTTGGTTTTGAGTTCATTCCAGGAGGCATCAACTGGAGTCTCAGACAGAACCGAAGAGGGGAAAGAAACTTCACCCGATAAAATTGAATCGAGAACCAGAAAGGTAAGGGGAATGAAAAACCTGGTGGAGGCCCAATGGTTAAAACCTCATATGAACCTATTATAATTTGAAATACATGTATTTATTTTGAAAAAAGTTTATATTACATATATATAATATATATATTATGTAATATATATAACATACGCCCAATGAAAGTCTTGTCATTTGTAATTGTTAACAAGGCTTTTGTTGGACCCTCGTATGCTTTTTAACTTTTCTCAAAATAAGCACATGTATTTTTACTTATAATATGTTTATATGATGTTTTAACTGTTGGTCCTCCACCCAGTTTTTTTCCCCCTTACCTTTTTGGTCCTTGATTAAACGGGAGTATCTCTGTTTAGGATTATTCCGTGAGTACATTTCAGCATGTAATAATAAAAGTGAGGCAGGGTGTCTCTTTAGGAGCTGTGTTCACACAAACTGTAAGGAACATCTGTGCATCCAGTCTGTACACATCTGTTCCGTTTGCAACATTCTGTATGCTAGTTACAGCACACATGCACAATGATCTGTGTATGGGGGGACACTTGATTTTTGTTTATACATACACTGGGTAATTCTCGTGATTGAGTCAACGCGAGTAGAGCTGAAGATATAATACAGATCCCGCATTTATCCAGACATTGGCTTGCTGTTTCAGTTGTAAAATAAACATATATCGGCTCTTTCTTACAAACAGAAGTACACTTGTCCATGTACTAGATACACTTCTGTAGACAGTAACTTGTGAATAGGGCTTAGGAAAGAGCCAGCATGTGTTCACTTTGCAAGTGAAACTGGGGACCAGTACCTGGATAAATGTGGGGTTTGTATCACTCATTCAGCTGTGCATGCATTGACTATAACATGAGAATTACTTAACCCACATTGAAAAGCAAGTATACACAGATTGTGTGTGCATTCACTGAAAGCAGTTAGAGTGGTGGTGGGGGGAGTTTTCATAGTGTACATGTACACTTTTTTAGTTGAGTGTGGGGTGGGTGGGTAGGGTGGGACATGAGGGAGGTGGTGTGTAGGTGAGGAACTATGACAGAACTTTGGACCCCAAACTGCTGGCATTTGGGGGAGCAGTCTGGGGGATCCATGAGAAAATAGAGTGGTGTAGAGATTAAAAATGGGTAGCCTTTTCCAAGGAGAGTGCCTTGAGGCTTGTGGGTTCTTAGCAGCCCTTCAGGGACTGGGGAGGTGGCACCAAATGATGCAGGAGGAGTAAACGGGGAGGGGAATCAGCTGTCTATAAATGGATCCCTTGGGGGAAATACACCGAAGGATAGAGGATTGCAAGAAGGTGGGACTGCGAAGCATGTATGTTAACGGCATTCCTGCGGGACCAGAGAGGGAGTAAAGGGTACTGCATATTGCCGGAAGGAACATTATGGCTCCTGTTTGTTCTGAACCACACTCTTTCCTCCCCCCTCCCTGTTTTCCTTCAGGGGTGACAGAGGCCGTGGCCGTGGCGGGCGTTTTGGTTCCCGGGGAGGCGCCAGCGGGTAAGTCCAGCACAGGCCGTGTGGTTCCCCAGGAGCATAAAGCACGGCAGTTTGAAGCTCTGAAAGGCTCAGTGAGGCTTTTCCCACCACATACCACCCAAGGAAACAGTTTCCCCGATCACAGCAGGGTTGGGGTGCCACACAGCAGCAGGGATGTCAGTGCCACAAACCAAAGGAGACTGGTCCTACCTTTAGGCAGCTTTGTCCTCACCCCATCTGTTGCTTGGCTGGCACTGGAGCCTTGCAGGATGTGGGGCTCTCACTCTGGAGCTAGTGCTCCTGCTGAAGATGTGACCGCAGCTCCTTCCTTGGGGGGCCTTGGGAGGTATCACCTTCCCTTGACTGCCTGAAGCACTATTTATAACTTGCTGACCACCTGTTCCATCGCAATGCTTTTCAGCTGTGGCTGTCAGGCTGCCTGAGTGAGAAATCCCTGCTTGTTTGTGGGATGGAGGAGAAGAGATGAGGAGATTGGATTTATATCCTGCCCTTCACTCGGGAGTCTCAGAGCAGCTTACAAACTCCTTTCCCTCCCCCTCCCCACAACAGACACCCTGTCGGGTAGGTGGGACTGAGAGAGCTTTTTCCAGAACTGTCCTTGAGAGAGCAGCTCTGACAGAACTCCAGCTTGCCCAAGGTCATCCAGCAGCTGCAAGTGGAGGCGTGGGGATTCAAACCCGGTTCTCCCAGATTAGAGTCCGCGCATTTAACCACTCCACCAAACTGGTATAGGGCCCGCTCCCTTCCTGCCTCATATGTGCAGTTTCTGGTTAAAAATTAAGATAATAAACATGGTCTGGGTGATGTCCATATTATCCAGGCAGTATATTTGGCTGTTTGTAAATCCTTAAATACATTTTCCCATTATCACTTAGACAATTCCCAAATAAACGTGTACTCATTTTTGCTGTAACTGCAGGCTGATATTGATTTAAAGTGGAATACCCCCTTATCTGAAAAAGCGAGCGGTGACTCACAAAAGCTCGTCCCCTGCCACAACTTTTGTTAGTCTTTAAGGTGCTACTGGCCTTTTGCTGTTTTCTACCGCCTTAGAAGGTCTGCAGAGTTTCTTAACTATTTAATATTTTTTTAACTATAACTGGCGTGATGTGATCACGAAGAGCCGGACTCAACGGTGCAACTGAACAACAACAACGTAACAATAACCATTTAATATTTTTGTAATTTTGAAATAGCTACATTGCAGTCCAGTAGCACTTTAGAGACCAGCCAGGTTTTTAAGTTGAGAACTTTTGGAAGTCAAAGCTTCATTCATCTGGGGTGATATGCCAGTCCTCAGCCTCAGTATGAAGCCATAACGCAAAGGGCCCTGATTGTCCTGCTGTCTGATGACTGACAAAGACAGTTTCTTAATCTGTTCTTTTTCTGCAAGGGAAAGTAGTTTTGCAGCATTTATTAAAAAGCTCACGAGTTCAGTTTCAAGTGACAGCGTTTGCAGTAAGCTCAGATTTTGCTATGAATATCTTATTTTGAAAAGAGGTTATACCTGAAACTTTTAAAAAAACACACAAGTAAGATCAATTTGACTAAGATGGGTAGCTGTGTCAGTCTGTAGCAGTAGAAAAGAGCAAGAGTCAAATAGATAGAAACAAGTGGAAACCCACAAGAAACTTGCGGGATGGTTATCCCACTCCTCACACCTTTGCTTCCTCCCTTCTTCCCCTACCTCTCTCCACTCTTTCTCCGTTCTGCCCCCCCATTCTTACTCTCTCTCCTCCATGTATGTTACTTCCTCTCTCTCTGACCCATCATCATTCTCTTTTGTTTTTCTGCCTCCCCACCTCATCACTCTTTCTCTTTCTGCCTCCCACCTCAAATCCCACCCTCCCCAGGCTCCACCTCTCAAATGTCCAGGAATTTCCCAACCAGGAGTTGGCAACCCTTTTTCCTTCCCACCAGCTGGGCCTACCTGAGTCATGCAAATCAGGTGGGATCAAGTCACACAGAGGGTGCTGCCTAGGGATGCCAGCCTCCAGGTGGGACCTGGGGATCCCCTGGAGTTACTGCTCATCTCCAGAGTACAGAGATAACTTTCCATGGAGAAAAATGGATGCTTTGGAGTTTATGGCATTGTACCTCACTGAGGTCCATGTCCTCTCCAGGCTCCACCCCCAAATCTCCAGGAGTTTCCCAGCCTGGCTCTGGATCTGCTGCTGGTGGCCGGGGGGGGGGGGTACTTGGCAACCCTAGACTGCTGCCAGTAAAAACCCTGCTTTTTTACTGACAGAAACAGTTAGAACCTCCCCCCCTCCCCCGAACATTCTAATCTCCTCACAGTTGACGCCTGGAGCTGATGCCATTTCAAAAGGTATTTTGAGGAATTCAATGGTTCCTGAAGTTTTTTTTAACTTTTCAGATTTTTGTGCAGACCAAGGAAGGGGCCTGACTATGTAGGAAAAGCTGTTGGGGGAGAGTGAGCTCTCTTTCGGCAGAAATAAGCATCCACACAGGAAAAAAAACCTCTCGGAATTAGTATATAGATAAACAGTCAAATAGAAAAGAACAAGATTTTAGTAGCGCCTTAAAGACTAACAAAATTTGTGGCAGGGTAGGAGTTTTTGTGAGTCACTGCTCACTTCTTCAAATACTCTGAAGAAGTGAGCAGTGGCTCCTAAAAGCTCCTACCCTGCCACAGATTTTGTTAGTCTTTAAGGCGCTATTGGACTCTTGCTGTTTTCTATCTATTTGGCTGTTTATCCATTTAGTAAAATCTTATCCCACCCTTTTTCCAAGTCTTATCAGGGTGGCATACATTGTTTTTAGCTTCTCTGTTTTATTCTCAAAACAGTTCTGCAAAGGTAGGTTAGGCTGAGAGACAGGGACTGTTACAAGCCTCATGGGTGGATGGAGATTTGAACCTGGGTCACCCACATCCTAGCTCTGACATGCGAACCAGTACACCACACTTCGAAAATATTTTTTGTCTGTCCCATCTGAAGAAGTCTGTGTGTACATGAAAGCTTATACCTAGAATAAAACTTCGTTGGTCTTAACGGTGCCACTGGACTCGAATTTTGTTCTGTTGCTTCAGACCAGCACAGCTACCCACCTGAATTTTGCATATCCCGATTCTTTTGACAGAACCATCCTCAATCCTGTTTCTCTCAGTTCGGCATTCTTCTATTCCAGTTACAGAAGGAAGAGACATCTGCCGCTTAAGTTACCTTTGTGCAGATCTAGAAACCTTTACTTTTTGTGATATGTCATTTTGTGGGTTAGAAAGCAGGGCTGCAAACCGGTTGATTGGAAGGATCTTTTATTTACAGTGAACAGTGTTGAAACGGTCCACTGCACAAGAGTTACAGCACTGCTGGTTCAGCAGTTCTTTTTGTGGTTGGGTTTCTGTGTGTGACGAATCAGAAAATTCTGATTTCCCCCCCCCCTCCCAGCCGTTGGCGGACTGGCAGAATGATTTTTTAGTTTGCTCTGCCCCCTTTCTTAGGTTAGTGCAAGACGGGTTGTTGAATCACTGTCGTAAACTTGGCGGCAGTGGACAGTGACTGGGTCCGGAGGCAAAAACGAAACTGCCTGAGTGGGCGGTCAGAGTACTGGGCTTGGACACTCGTCTTGTTCTCAGCGAAGTTCACTTGGATGCGCAAGTTCCACTGCTTCCAGGCCAGCACGTTCATGAGGAGGCCCCACTGAATCGAGAGAATCGTGTCTGAGTAGACATGCACGGGGTCAGGCTGTCGGGTTCAAACCCTCCCTCACGGTGAAGGCTCTGGATGAGTCCCTGTTCTCTGGTTTGACCTGCCTCAGTGGGTTAGGAAGGTAACCGCGTTGTGTGTAAAACCCAGCCTGGTCTCACCCCTTTTTTTCTTCATTCCAGGTTTCGACCCTTTGTGCCTCACATCCCATTTGACTTCTATGTGGTAAGTGTGCCTGATATGCATGCTTTGTGCTCTTGGTTTGGAACGGTTTACAGCAAGGGTGTATCCCCCCCTCCCCCGGCCTTTTCTTGGGAACTTAAAAGCAGGGGCCTCTGGGAAATCCAGGAGCGGTCTGGATAGAGTCAGAGTTGCCGCGTCCTTCTCCCTGCTTTCCATGGGAAGGCCTGATTGTTTCAGGAAAGAGTTTTGGATAGCAATGGAACAAGCAGTGGCGGGCTAGCAGCTGAGCTAGGGAATCATAAGAACACAAGAAGAGCCCTGCTGGGTCAGACCAGTGAGGGTCCATCTAGTCCAGCATCCTGTCTCACACAGTGGCCTCAACCAGTTCTTCTGGAGGGCCAACCACAGGGCAGAGAGGCCGAGGCCTTCCCCTCATAAGAACCTCAGAAGAGCCCTGCTGGATCAGACCAGTGAGGGTCCCTCTAGTCCAGCATCCTGCCTCACACAGTGGCCTCAACCAGTTCCCCTGGAGGGCCAACAACAGAGCAGAGAGGCCGAGGCCTTCCCCTCATAAGAACACAAGAAGAGCCCTGCTGGATCAGACCAGTGAGGGTCCATCTAGTCCAGCATCCTGTCTCACGCAGAGGCCTCAACCAGTTCTTCTGGAGGGCCAACAACAGGGCAGAGATGCCGAGGCCTTCCCCTGATAAGGACATAAGAAGAGCCCTGCTGGGTCAGACCAGTGAGGGTCCATCTAGTCCAGCATCCTGTCTCACACAGTGGCCTCAGCCAGTTCCTCTGGAGGGCCAACAACAGGGCAGAGAGGCCGAGGCCTTCCCCTGATAAGAACATCAGAAGAGCCTTGCTGGATCAGACCAGTGAGGGTCCATCTAGTCCAGCATCCTGTCTCACACAGAGGCCTCAACCAGTTCTTCTGAAGGGCCAACCACAGGGCAGAGAGGCCGAGACCTTCCCCTCATAAGAACACAAGAAGAGCCCTGCTGGATCAGACCAGTGAGGGTCCATCTAGTCCAGCATCCTGCCTCACACAGTGGCCTCAACCAGTTCCCCTGGAGGGCCAACAACAGAGCAGAGAGGCCGAGGCCTTCCCCTCATAAGAACACCAGAAGAGCCCTGCTGGGTCAGACCAGTGAGGGTCCATCTAGTCCAGCATCCTGTCTCACACAGAGGCCTCAACCAGTTCTTCTGGAGGGCCAACAACAGGGCAGAGAGGCCGAGGCCTTCCCCTCATAAGAACACCAGAAGAGCCCTGCTGGGTCAGACCAGTGAGGGTCCCTCTAGTCCAGCATCCTGCCTCACGCAATGGCTTCAGCCAGTTCCTCTGGAGGGCCAGCAACAGGGCAGGGAGGCTGAGGCCGAGGCCTTTCCTGATGTTTCCTCCTGGCACTGGCATTCAGAGCTTTAATGGCTAGTAACTACTGGTAGACCTATCCTCCATAAACCTGTCCAGTCCCCTTGCAAAGCCATCTGTGCCCGTGGCCATTAGGTTTGGAGCGCTAGCGTCAGCGTCAGTGTTGATTTGTTTTTAATTTACTTGAAATAGTTTGTATCCTGGACTAAAAAACAGTTCAGAGCAAAGCAGTTTGACACCACAGCCACTGAGTGGTCAGGATGCATATGAGAACTCTGCAGTGATACAGCCGGACACCCACTTAGCGGTGTGTGCATCTCTGTGTTACTGTGGTGGAGGAAACCACCATCCACGCACTAGCCAGAGCCGGCCCTGCCGAGCTTCTGAGATCTGACGAGATCAGGTTAGCCTGGGCCGTCCAGGTCAGGGCATGTGTTACTGTATATTCGTAATAAAAGTCTTCTCCCGCCTTCAGTGCGAGATGGCTTTCCCGCGTGTCAAACCGGCCCCGGATGAGACCACCTTCAGCGAAGCCTTGCTGAAGAGAAACCAGGATCTTGCTCCAACTTCAGCCGAACAAGTGAGTCCTGCCAGGCTGCTCCCAGGAGTTGATGCTCTGAGGCTTTTCTTGTGCTCGTGGCCAGTGTTCCCTCTAAGCTGAGTTAGTGTGAGCTCGCTCACCGTTTTTTTAGCCTCCAGCTCACAGATTTTGGCCTGAGCTCAGGAAGGGTGGCTCCAGAGCAAACTCGTTTCTGCAGGAGCTGAATCGCTGGCTCGCAACTTGAATGCCAGTAGCTCACAAAAGGAGAATTTTTGCTCACAAGACCCCGCAGCTTAAAGGGAGCATTGCTCACGGCAGCCTGGCCAGCGGTCTTGGGTCACTTTGATTACTTTGCAAAGCGGCTGGCTTGCTTTTCCAGTTCCTTTATAAGACTACTCAAAGAGTTGCACATAGGGGAAACCAGGAGCCCACTCTCCGCGGGCCTGAAAAGTTTAAAATGAAGAGGGTGTTTCCAGGGACAAGCCTTAACTTTAACAATGTTTTTTGGGGAAGAAAACGTGTGCAAAAGTGTCTCCCTTCTGGTCTCCGAGGTGTTACCTTGAATCTAGCTGTTCCACTGCAGACTGGATCAGTTACCCTCAGGCTCTCTCATATGGGCTGTTGTTGCATGAGACGTGAGATGGTTCTCATCTTAAACTCCTATTTAGCTTCTTTGTTTTGAGCTTTTTGTAATAACCTAGGGAGACCCAGTGTGTTGGATCTTGTGGGCCCGTTTCACGAGCGGGGGCACTACCCTTCTGTGAGAGAAGCCTTTGTTGCTCCTTACACCAAGGGAAAGCGCTGCCGTTGATGGAACGGATCCGTGGGGTGCAAGCCAGTTTTTAATTCATTAGTTAATTTGTCCGTTTCCGTTTATATCCTGCCCTCCCCGCCAAGGCAGGCTCAGGGCAGCTGACATAACATCGTGTGAAATACGATACAATTAAAAATCTATCAGTACCAGTTAAGCAAGTCACTTAAAACAGCAGTAAATTCAAGATGTGCCTAAAAGCACTGGAACATATCTAAATAAAACAAGAGCAAACAGTCTTTACGGCCCGGCTTAGGTGGCCGTCTAGTTCCAATAGATTCCACACCGGCTTAGTTCTCTCGCTTATTGCGCGGTGGGCACAGGCTGGAGGTAGCGCTGGTACACCAGGGCGTGGCTGGAGATAAAGGAGGTAGAGCCAAGGCACAGGGACGCTCCTTGGTATATAATGCGGCTCCTAACCAAATGGCCGGCGGAAGAGCTCCGTTTTACAGGCCCTGCGGAATTTTCCAGAAAATCAGGAATGAAGGCCAAATGGTAATAATCTAATGCCTGTTTCTCTCCCCCCCCCCCCCCCCCAAGGCCTCAATCCTCTCTTTGGTGACCAAGATCAACAACGTGATAGATAACTTGATTGTGGCTCCTGGAACATTTGAAGTGGTGAGTCTGTTCCCCCCCCCCCCCCCCCCAACTAGGAATATTTGTTGGGAGTCATATTTTGGAAGCTAAGCAGAGCCGGCCCCGGTTAGTACTTGGATGGGAGACCACCGGGGAGGTCCAGGGTTGCTACGGAGAGGCAGGCAACGGCAAACCGCCTCCGTTCATCTCTTTTCCTTGGAAAACCTGTGGGGTGGCCATAAGTCAGCTGTGACTTGCTGGTACTTTACACACAAGCACAAATCCGTCCTGTTTATGAAGAACTGCATAGTACTTGCAGAAAAGAGCGAGAGTCCAGCAGCATCTTAAAAGACTAACAGAATTTGTGGCAGGGTTTGAGCTTTTGTGGGTCACTGCTCACTTCTTCAGATCTGAAAAAGCGAGCAGCGACTCACAAAAGGTCATCCCCTGCCACAAATTTTGTTAGTCTTCGAGGAGCCACTGGACTCTTGCTTTTCTCGACTGCTACAGACAAACATGACTGCCCATTTTGATCCATCTACGTAGAAGAATACAGAGCATCGCTGCCCTAGACAGAGTGTTCCCTCTATATCTTGTGGCTAAGAGCCAGGGATGAATCTCTGCTCCAGATGTTTATCCAGTCCCCCCCATGGAAGCTGTCCAGAAGAAGAAGAAGAAGAGATTGGATTTATACCCTGCCCTCCACTCCCCAAGGGAGTCTCAGAGCGGCTTACAAACTCCTTTTCCTTTCCCCTCCCCACAAAAGACACCCTGTGAGGTAGGTGGGGCTGAGAGAGCTCTTTCCCAAGCTGTCCTTGAGAGAACAGCTGATACAGAGCTATGGCTTGCCCAAGGTCAGCCAGCCAGGTGCAAGTGGAGGAGTGGGGAATCAAACCCGGTTTTCCCAGATTAGAGTCCGCGCACTTAACCACTACACCAAACTGGCTCTCACCTGCCAGTCTATGCTTGTAACCGCCACGACTTCTTGCGGCAGTGAATTCCATGTTTTAATGACTCTTTGGGTGAAGAAGTATTTCTTATTATCTGTTTTAAACCTACTGCTCATTAATTTCATTGAGTGCCCTCAAGTTCTCATATTGCAAAATGGAGAAAAGTACTTCTTTCTTTACCTTCTCTGTCCAATGCATAATTTTGTAAATCTTGGGGCCTCATGATCTAACCTGAGGGCTCATGGATCAAAGACCGCTGCTGTACATACTTTACTTTGAAGCTACTGCTCTTAACGGCCAGTTCGGCTTTGAACAGTATCCCACCAAGACTAAAAAAAAGAAGGAAATTTAATACATGTATTTATATAATATCAAAATTTAATGATTTTTAGTCTTTATCGACTGAGAAAAGGACTTGGCAACTGCCAATGTAATATTAAAATCCACTCCTGCTAAAACAAACCTCAAATTATCCAGTTCATACCTCGAGTCTTGGATATAAGGTTTTATCCAACTATCTTTACCTTCTCAGTCCCGTGCATAATTTTGTAATCTATTTTAATTTTTAATTTTTTTTATTGTTTATATTTGTATCCCGCCTTGCCGGACAAGCTGGCTCAAGGCGGCTAACGAAGTTAAAATATCAGAAAACAATGAAAACAGCAATTAAAACAGTATCAAGTTACAGGTAAAAACAGACGGGTGATGGCGGTATTCAGATCGTACCCAGTGGTGGGTGCAGCGACCCATAGGTCCCAGGCCAGAAGATGTTCCACCGCCACATTCATCAGTGGCGGCTCCAAATCGAAGGCCTGGTGGGAGAGCTCCGTTTTACGGGCCCTGCGGAACTGTGAGAAGGTCCCGCAGGGCCCTGACGTCTTCTGGGAGCTCATTCCACCAGCGTGGAGCCACCGCTGAGAAGGCCCTGGCTCTGGTGATTGCCAGCCTAGCTTCTTTCGGACCAGAGGGAGTAAACCTTGGGGCCTGAGGGATCACGGATCAAAGACAGCTGCCATACCTATCAGCATCCTGGATTGCTCCGTTAGGGTCAGGAGGCCGGGCTCGAGCATGCCGTGTGAGTGGAATCCTCCGCAGCCTGTGAGATAAAGCCACTCCGGAGCCAGTCTGGTGTAGTGGTTAAGTGCGCGGACTGTAATCTGGGAGAACCGGGTTTGATTCCCCACTCCTCCACTTGCACCTGGCTGGATGACCTTGGGCAAGCCATAGCTCTGGACCAGCTGTTCTCTCAAGGACAGTTGTCTCAGAGCTCTCTCAGCCCCACCTACCTCACAGTGTCTGTTGTGGGGAGGGGAAGGGAAAAGAGTTTGTAAGCCGCTCTGAGACTCCCTTGGGGAGTGAAGGGCAGGGTATAAATCCAATCTCTTCTTCTTCTTCTTCTTCTTCTGTCAGCCTGGCCAAGCTGTGCCATGGCAGATCAAA
The DNA here is from genome assembly GCA_029233225.1 of Lepidodactylus listeri. Classification (NCBI taxonomy): domain Eukaryota; kingdom Metazoa; phylum Chordata; class Lepidosauria; order Squamata; family Gekkonidae; genus Lepidodactylus; species Lepidodactylus listeri. The sequence goes on from JARCFY010000003.1 coordinate 156,602,897, forward strand.
ACCCGGCCCTCCCCAAACCCGGCTTCTGCTTTCTCCTTGCCAGCAAATCGAAGAGGTGCGCCAGGTGGGGTCCTACAAGAAGGGCACCATGATGACTGGGCATAACGTGGCCGACCTGGTGGTGATCCTGAAAATCTTGCCCACACGTAAGTGCGCGCACGCCGTGGCCGGAACGATGGGGCGGCGGGGCGGCCGAGCACCGATGGCCTCCTGACTGTTCTCTTCCTCCCCCCAGTGGAAGCCGTGGCCGCCTTGGGAAACAAAGTCGTGGAGAGCCTGAGGACACAGGATCCTGCCGAAGGTTGGTACAGGATGGTCCAAAACCGTGCGCTTTCTCTCCTCTCCTCCCTCTCCCCTGCCTGACGCCCCTCTCCCCCAGGTGTTTGTTTGAAATTCTTATATATTTCTTTATTATTTATATTTATATCCCGCCTTGCCGGACAAGCTGGCTCAAGGCGGCTAACAAAGTTACAATATCTTAAGACAATAAAAACAGCAATTAAAACAACACCAACGTACAGGTAAAACAGACAGGCGATGGCGGCATTCAGATCACACCCAGTAGGCCAGTCAGTAATTAGGACAGTTTGTTTGGAACTAGCATAAAAGACCCGTCGGTCACATCAGCAAGAGCAGAAGGAGCCCAACCAGGCCCAGTACAGAAGGGGAAGAAGAGAAGAGGAAGAGATTGGATTTATGCCCCACACGGCACTCCCCGAGAGAGTCTCGGAGCAGCTTGCAGTCCCCCTCCCCACAACAGACACCCTGGGAGGTAGGTGGGGCTGAGGGAGCTCTTTCCCAAGCTGTCCTTGAGAGAACAGCTCTGAGAGAACTATGGCTTGCCCAAGGTCATCCAGCCAGGTGCAAGTGGAGGAGTGGGGAATCAAACCCGGTGCTCCCAGATTAGAGAGTCCGCACACTTAACCACTACACCAAACTGGTGTCCCAGATCCCGCCCAGAAAACAGAGCTGTAGGTTGAAGGACAGTCTTAATCTTTTTGCCATTAAGCCCGAAACACCTGAGCTGGACTGGACTGCAAACTGTTGGGAAGCTCGTAACCGGTATTTCCCAACCTGTGGGTCAGGACCCAGAAGTGGGTCATGAAGCCTCTGAGCGTGGGTCATCAGCCAGCCCTCCCTAGTGGCAGCCTCTGTCCTGTTTGGCGTCGTGGTTAAGTGCGTGGACTCTAATCTGGGAGAACCGGGTTTGATTCCCCACTCCTCCACGTGCACCTGGCTGGATGACCTTGGGCAAGCCATAGCTCTGTGCCAGCTGTTCCCTCAAGGACAGCTTGGGAAAGAGCTCTCTCAGCCCCACCTACCTCACAGGGTGTCTGTTGTGGGGAGGGGAAGGGAAAGGAGGTTGGAAGCCGCTCTGAGACTCCCTTGGGGAGTGAAGGGTGGGGTATGAATCCAATCTCCTCTTCTTCTTCTTTCTTCTTTTTTTTTGGTGTGTTTGTGCGTGTGCGTGCACTTGCATGCCCGGAAGTCATGGTGACTTCTGGCTTCCCCATTGGGGTTTGGACGTTTCCGAGAGGTGGCTTGATTGCCTGCGTCTCGGCCCTGATATTCCTTGGAGATCTCCCAATTACTTGCCAGGGTCAGCCCCGCTTAGCTTCTGAGATCTGACGAGATGGGGCTTGCCTGGGCTATCCAGGTCAGGGCTGCCTCGGTCCTTTGGTGTAGTGCAGGGGTGGGCAATTGTTTTGGCTCGGGGGCCGCTTTGTGGGAGCGGAGGTGAGCGGAGGGCCGCACCTTTTGAAATGATGGCATTCATTAGCTAACTTTGCATTTCAGAAAAGGTATAAATTGTATCCTAAAAATCCATAAATATAAATTAAATAAAATAGTGGTAGTTTTATTCAAGTTATTTATTGTGCTAATTTCATATCATCTATAGCTGCAAGCACACTTAATTTCAGAATCAGTTTAATGAGGCAAATGTACCCCATCACACTTTTCTACAACTTTTTTGAAATCAGGAGTGAGATTGCTTGTTGAGATTCTCATCACAGCCTGCAAGTTAATGTCTGTCAAAGAGCATCTATATTTATTCTTGTTGATCTTCATGCAAGAAAAACTTTGCTCACAAATATATGTAGACCCAAATATAGAGAACATTTTCCCAGCAAATTTCTTCATACATGGACATTTTTTCAGCAGACAAAGATTTGTAAAAGTCAACTAATGTCACAGCATTAAACATTTCTTTCACAGTGTGATCTGACTGCATGTCAGTAAGTTCAAGCAGCAGCTCCTCAGGTGCTGCATCAATATCAGCAGTGATGGGATAAGAGCAAATTGAATTTAGGCTCCATTTTCTTGAAGTCCTGAAATCTTCTTGGCGGGCCACAAAAAACTCTGTGGCGGGCCGCATGTGGCCCCCGGGCCGCAGTTTGCCCACCCCTGGTGTAGTGGTTAAGAGTGCGGACTCCGATCTGGGAGAACCCCTGCTCCTCCACATGCAGCCGCTGGTGTGATCTTTGGTCAGTCACAAGTTCTTTCAGAGCTGTTCTCTCAAGGGCCGTTCTAAAGAGAGCTCTCTCAGCCCCACCTAACCTTACAGGGTGTCTGTTGTGGGGAGGGGAAGGGAAAGGAGATTGTAAGCCGCTCTGAGACTCCCTTGGGTAGTGAAGGGTGGGGTATAAATCCAATCTCTTCTCTTTCTTTTGTATTTTGGAAACCGAGACGTGACCCTGGAAACAATATTTTCTGTGCATTAGTTGGCTTGCCCCCCCTTCACTGTGTATACATGGTGATCAAGTAAAACGTGTCCTGATGGTTACTAGAGTGCGTTTCTTAGAATCTTAGGGGGGGATTAGAGGGAGTAATGGAGAAGGAAAGGGTGTATGTATGTATTTACTTATTAGGTTTATATCCTCCCCTCCCCGCCAGGGCATGCTCAGGGTGGCTAACAAGGCCATAGGCATTATAACGATAAAACAGTAAAAACAATTTAACAATTTATGCAATTTGAAACAATCAGACCATTTAAAAAAAATATTGCGTATGTTGGAATGCCACTTGCTTCAGGTTCACAGTGGCGGCATCTGCCCTTTGTGCGATGTTCGTTGGTTTCTCAGAATATCTGGTTAGCCGTTGTAGAAAACAGAAAGCTGAACCAGATGGGTGCCCAGCCCATAGTTTGCCAAGGGTGCCAGAAACCCTTGGGCCAGCCCTGCACGGGTCACCGTACTAAGTAAATTTGGATTGGTGGGTCACCATCCCGAAAAGGTTAGGGGCCGCTGCTCTTAAGCAACACGAAATCCAAACAGAATGTCCAACCACGGGCACTGGCCAATCTGACCCGGAGAAGAAAGCTGTCCCACAGCCGCTGTTACTTCTCCCTGTCTCCTCCCCCGATAATATGAACAGACGGGGGGAAATAAAGGAACCTTTCCCCAATTGTGCGGAAACGTTTTGTCTTCGCTTCCCGAGTGCGAAACCTAGACCCAAAGCCCTGGCGTAGAGCGGACAATCTGAGACTGAAAGAAACCTGCTCCCTGGGTACTGGAATCCGTGGCGCCTCCATAACTAACGTGGGTCTGGTCCTCCCCTCAGTGCTGACGATGCTCACCAACGAGACAGGCTTCGAAATCAGCTCCGCTGACGCGACTGTGAAGATCCTGATCACAACCGTGCCGCCCAACCTCCGCAAGCTGGATCCGGAGCTCCACCGTAAGGAAATCCCGGCGCTCAGCTCTTTGGAGAAGGGGGCGGTCCGGGGGAAGAGCTCACTGCTTTACGGCAGCAGTTGCGTTGGGGTAACAGAGGAGAGGAGGCTGGTCGGCGGGGGGTCCGCGCCATTTGCGGCGCCTCGGGGAGTGCTCCTCCCCAGCATCGAAGGCGGGGGTCTCGCCCTCCTGAACTGGCTGTGATTTGCACTGAACTCGCTCTCCTGGTTTTTTTGTCCGTGTCTCCTCCTCCCCGCCCCGCAAGTGGACATCAAAGTGCTGCAGAGCGCCCTGGCAGCCATCCGGCATGCTCGTTGGTTTGAGGAAAACGCCTCTCAGTCCACGTAAGTCTCGGTTCCCTTTCACGGGCTGGGGGAGCTGGACAAGCTTCTGCGGAGCAGGATTGGGGAAAATGGCTTTTCCGCCGCTTCCCGGTTGGCATGGAGTGTGTGGGTGGGGGGGTCCCAAACAGGGTGAGCTAAGCTGACTGTAAGCTTAGTTAGCGTGAGCCAGCTCACAGTTCTTTAGCCTCCGGCTCACACACATTTTTGCCTCTGCTCGGGAAGGACGGCTCCAGAGCAAACGCATTTATGCCACAGCCAAATCGCTCACTCAGTTTTAATGCCAGTCACTCACGAGGCAGAATTTTTGCTCACAAAGACTCCGCACCTGAGAGGGAGCATTGCTTGTTGGGCCTCCAGAGTGCCTTTGGAATTCTGAGACGGCATGGTGGGCGCAGGCACAAAATGGCCGCCGCAGGAGGCGGAGCCAGCTGCAGAATGCCCGAGAGCAAAGCTATGCGGAACTCGAACAGCAACTCTTCCAGCATTGCTGGTGGAACCTCTGCCTTTTTAAATGAACGTCTTGCTTAAAAATGTTTTTTTACTTACACACGAAGTGTAGATATTTGGCTCGTTGGAAACCCCTCACCTGCAGCACCTGTCCTCCTCTTCCAGTCATCCGGCATACTTACCCTACTTATTGCAGGAGCTGGATGAAAGCCCCACCTGGCCCCTCCCACTTAGTGGGTGCCCGGAAGGGTGTTGGCAAGTGCCAGGCTGCCCACAGGCACCGTGTCGGGGCACCTCTGGCGCACAGACTAGAATATTTCAGGCCACGCTTCCAGCATTCTCCTCCAGGCGTAAATGCCGAGGCTTATTTTTCAAGAGCCTGAGCCGGTCTGGCCTGGCCTCCCCTGCGGTTTTCGATCCAATTCTGTTTGTATCGAGCTTGCATTCAGCTGAGGGACTTGGCTTCTCTGACCCCTCAGCGCAGAGATGGTTGAGCCAAAAGGAGGAGGAGAGTCGGTGTGTCTTGTGCCACTTCCACAAACGCACATCCCGGCACTGTTAATTGGTCTGCGACAGCGACGGACGTGTCACGGACCAGGGCCCGCACGCCACTTTTCTGATCCTCATGCTGTCTGTCGGGCAGCCGCCGGCTCAGTTGCAGCACCAGCCCAGGGGAGCAGGGCCTGACCAGAGAGCGGGGCCCATTTGAGTTCCAGGCTGGAACCCACCCCCACCCCCCCTGCGCGTCTTCCCTTTCCCAGTGTCCTGTAGTTGAAACCGGGAAGACAAAAAGCGAAAAAGGGGGGGGACGACCTCAACCTAAAAAATAGCTGTGAACCGGAAAGGGTCAAGCTAACAAAAGAATAATTATTAAAAATATAAACATTTATTAGGGTGTACACATAAATAAAACATAATACAATTAAAAGTTGCCATCAAGTTGCCATCAGAAATGATATTGTGGAAGCTTTTATATGTTTTAACTGTATTTATGTGAACATTTATTGATTTTATAGATTTTAATGTTTGATTGGCTGTGGGCCCATGTGAGCCGCCCTGAGCCCACTTGCAGGGAGGGCGGGATATAAATTCCAAAATAAATAAATAAAAAATAAAAGAGACAGTCTAAATATCAGATAATTAAAGCTTGGTTCATTAGGAACTGATTACAGTACATATCAAACTGATGGATAAAACCTTTGACCTAAGGACCATACGCATCTTGGCCCCCATGGGTCTTCCTCAGTGGTCAGTATTCCTTATTATACAATGACACACATACAGAAATACATGCATTCAGAATTTTGTATATACATATATACATGGGTCCTTTGGGGCCGGAGCGAGGCGGAGCACTGCTCCACCAGCTCAGGAGTGGGCTGAATCAGATTCTCTGATCTGATTCGGCCCGCCGCCGAATTGCCGCCAAAATTTGGCGGCAGCTTTGGGGAGGGGGTTTGAGGGAGAGGCTCCAAACTTGAGGGTAGCTTCTGGGACCTCTACCCAAAAACACACCAAGTTTCAAGAAGATTGGGGGTCCAATTCTACAGGTCTCCAAACAGGTTGCCCCATTCCCTCCATTGTTCTCTGTGGTGGGAAAAAAGTAACGTTTTTCCCACCATAGAGAACAATGGAGTGGATGGGGCAACCTGTTTGAGGCCCTGTAGAATTGGACCCCGTGGTCCAATCTTCTGGAAACTTGGTGGGTATTTCCGGGAGAGGTCCCAGAAGCTACCCTGCAAGGTTGGAGCCTCTCCCTCAAACCCCTTCTCCTCCAGCCTATGAGTTTTTGCCATTGACTTCAATGGCCCATGGGGTATAATAGGGCTGAAACTAACATTCGGCCAGTTATGCTAATAGGTATACTAATGAGCTCCTGCACCTCTTTTTCTACGAAATGACCCCTGCATGTATATAAACGAGAGCAGGTGTTGCTTTCTTAAATGCTACGTATTTGCTACAACTAGTAAAATGAGCCTGTGGTAGCTGTGCAAATTCTCCAGATTAGTCTGGTATCAAATGTCCCATTCGTCAGGATGTGTGTCACCTCCATCAAGTGTAATAGTCAAGTCCTTGTAGGATGGACAACCTAATAAGTGTTTTATATTTTTTATAATACTTTTGTTAGCTTGAAATTGGGAGGAGCCAGCATCCAGCCCAGCGCCTGCCAAAAAGTGGGCGGGCACCTAGATGGGTCCCTCTGGCTGGCAAATTTATTTCTAGTCCGTCTTTCTCGCCGAGACTCAAGGTGGTTTACGCAGCATACGCAGTGCAGTCAGTAGGATGAGGAGACATCTGATAAACCGTGAAACGGGACTCAGATTGCAGACATCGAGACAAGGCATAAATGTTAAACGTCACGTGCTTTAACAATGTAAGGGGAAATGGTATTATGTAAGTAGTTTGGTGTAGTGGTTAAGTGCGTGGACTCTAGTCTGGGAGAACCAGGTTTGATTCCCCGCTCCTCCACTTGCAGCTGCTAAATGACCTTGGGCAAGCCATCGTTCTGTACCAGCTGTTCTCTCAAGGACAGCTTGGGAAAGAGCTCTCTCAGCCCCACCTGCCTCACAGGCAGGGTTCCCTCTAAGCTGAGTTAGTGTGAGCTGGCTCACCGTTTTTTTTAGCCTCCAGCTCACAGATTTTTGTCTTAGATCAGGAAGGATGGCTCCAGAGCAAACTAACTTATGCAGTAGCCAAATTGCTCACTCACAGCTTTAATGCCAGTAGCTCACAAAGTGGAATTTTTGCTCACAAGACTCCACCGCTTAGCGGGAGCATTGCTCCCAGGGTGTCTGTTGTGGGGAGGGGAAGGGAGAGGAGTTTGTAAGGCACTCTGTGACTCCGAGTGAAGGGCGGGGTATAAATCCAATCTCTAAAGCATCAGATAATACAGGGGTGGGCAAATTGCGGCCCGCGGGCCACATGCGGCCCACCACAGAGTTTTTTGCGGCCCGCCAAGACAGTCTGAGTCTGTCTCTGTAGAATTGTAGAAAAGTGTGATAGGGTACATTTGTCTCATTAAACTGATTCTAAAATTAAATGTGCTTGCAGCTATAAATGATTGAAATCAGCACAATAAATAAATTGAGTAAAACTACCACTATTTTATTTAATTTATATTTGTTGATTTTTATGATACAATTTGTACCTTTTCTGAAATGCAAAGTTAAGTAATGAATGCCATCATTTTAAAAGGTGCGGCCCTCCGCTCACCTCCGCTCCCACAAAGCGGCCCCCGAGCCAAAACCATTGCCCACCCCTGAGATAATACATAGCAGAGGAATAGTGCACAGTCCTGTTTTTCCTGTGTTAAAATGTCTTCCTGAATCATTGTCTTATAACGCAGCCCTATTTCCTTTATAAAAAGCCAGTTTGCTGGAAAGGCGGGATAGAAATGTGACAGACAGACAGACAGCCAGACAGACAGATAGATAGAAATGGCTTCCTGAATGTTTCTAATCTACCTAGTTTGCATCGAAGCTTTCCTGACCACCTCGGGCGGGCTGTCCCGCAGAGCAGGGGCCGCTACGGAGGATGCCTGTGTGGGGGGGGGGCGGGGGTTAATCTTGCTGCTCCCCTCTGACCGCTGAAAGTTCTCTGCCTCCTCCTGCCAGGGTGAAGGTCCTGATCCGTCTGCTGAAGGATCTCAGGATGCGGTTCCCCGGCTTTGAGCCCCTCACACCCTGGATCCTTGACCTACTGGTACGTGGAGGGGGGATGTCCATTTTTTCCTCTCTCGCTACATATCACTATAGTACTTCCTCAGTCGGTCTGCTGGAGCTGGGGACGCTTGGAGGGGCGTGGGCAGAGGCTGAGTTTCGCTTCTTTTCCTTCGGAATCGTCTTGAATGGGGGGAAAGCATGTGGGTGTGTCTTTTAATCAAGAACACAGTGAACACAAAGCGGGTAAAGAAGATGGCGGGGGGGAGAGATGCGGAGATTCGAGAGTGTCGGACCGAGTCGCCAATGGGGGACAGCGGGGGGAGGAGCAAAGTGTTCGGATCCCATATTGCTGGACTCTTTAACGGTGTCCTCGTTGTCTCTAGGGAAACTACGCTGTGATGAACAACCCGACCCGGCAGCCCTTGTCTCTCAACGTTGCATACAGGTATGGTTCTGATGAACGTGTCGTGTCCTGTCTCCTCCGCCCCTCCCCTCTGAAGGTCATAAGCACCGGAAAGGAGATCTCTCTTCAGCTTCTCAGAAGGAACAGTGCCTTGCTGCCTGTTCTGTGCTGGTTTCCAGCGAACACGCTGGAGTTGTCAATTCCCTGGAGGACTCTCGGTCCTCCTGTGGCTGCCGCTTGGCTGCTTGGGGTGTGTGTGTGTTGTTATTTATTTATTTTATTTATTTCTTAGAATTTATATCCCGCCCTCCCCACCGAGGTGGGCTCAGAGCGGCTCACAACATACAAATAATACACTCCGTTAAAAATAATTTCAATAGTTAACATATTCTATCGCAAAATCGGCGGCGTTTCAGATTTTTCATCCGGGTGGATCAAGGCAGCACTCACATATGATCCTTGCGTGCATGCACACAGGCTGGCCGATGGCATTATCAGGGCCAGGGCTGAGATGTTCACCTTAGGCGCCCCCTACTTAAAAGCCTGGTGGAAGAGCTCCGTTTTGCAGGCCCTGCGGAACTGCATCAAATTCCGCAGGGCCCTGATGTTCTCCGGGAGCTCATTCCACCAGTACGGGGCCGCCACTGAAAAGGCCCTGGCCCGTGTTGTTGCCAGCCGCGCCTCCTTCGGCCCTGGCAGGACCAGTCGGTTTTGGGATCCAGATCGTAGTGCTCGTTGGGGAACATATGTTATTTTGAATCTTTGTCTTGCTCCACACTGCCCACCCCTTCGCCCACAATTGTGTGGAAAGCTAGACTTTTGGCTCAGGAACTGACCGTATGCCACTGTGTAACTCGTAGCTCGGTATTCCTCCGTTTGTGCCCTGTTTCTAACTCCCCACCCACCCACCCACACACACCATCCCTCCATTATCTGCTCCTTGTACACCCATGTCTCAGTGTCGGCCCATCTCCAGTCTTCTGTCCTGGGGCCCACTGGAGTTGGAGGCTAGGTGGGAGGGCTTGTTCCTCCGCGACCCACCAAGAGGGGAACCCGTTGAGCTTGATTCCACGTGACTAATGACGCGGAAGACACTCGGAAGCAGTCAGGTTCAGCGCCGTGTTGAGCTTTGTCTTGGTTGGGGTTCACACAGCCCTGGTCATTCAGGCAAGAAGAGGAAGAGTTGGCTTTTATACCCCACCCTTCACTACCCAAAGGAGTCTCGGAGTGGCTTACAGTCGCCTTCCCTTCCTCTCTACACCAGCTTGGTGTAGTGGTTAAGTGTGCGGACTCTGATCTGGGAGAACCGGGTTTGATTCCCCACTCCTCCACTTGCAGCTGCTGGATGACCTTGGGCAAGGCGTAGTTCTGGCAGAGCTGTTCTTGAAAAAGCAGTTTCTGTCAGAGCTCTCTCAGCCCCACCTGTCTCACAGGGTGTCTGTTTTGGGGAGGGGAGGGGAAAGGAGTTTGTAAGCTGCTCTGAGACTCCAAGTGAGCGAAGGGCGGGGTATAAATCCAATCTCCTCTTCTTCTCTCCCCACAAGAGACACCCCGTGAGGCAGGTGGTGCTGAGAGAGCTCAGAAAGAGCTGTGGCTGCCCCAAGGTCACCCAGCACGCTTCATGTGGAGGAGGAGTGGAGAATCAGACCTGATTCTCCAGATTAGAGTCTGCCGCTCTTAACCAGTACACCAAACTGGCTTGGGGCTCGACCCTTGGCGTTCTTAGGTCTCCCGCCAGACTCTTAAGTGCTCACCAGTAAATCCTGGTTGCTTTGTCACCATGCGGGGAAGGGGCCGTGGCTCAGTGGCAGAGCATCCGCCCGGCATGCAGAAGGTCCCGGGTTCAGTCCCGGGCATCTCCAGTTAAGAAATCTGGCAGGAGGTGATGGGGAAGCCCTCCGCCTGAAACCCTGGAGAGCCGCTGCCCGTCGGAGCAGACGACGCGGACCTCGATGGGCCGAGGGTCTGGTTCAGTAAAAAAAAGGCAGCCTCGTGTGTTTGTGTGACTTCAGTTGCGTAGCGGCTGACCCGCACAGTCTCTTGACACCGATCCCGTTGCTTACCCGGCAGGCGCTGCCTTCAGATCCTGGCAGCGGGGCTCTTCCTTCCTGGCTCCGTTGGCATCACGGACCCCTGCGAGAGCGGGAATTTCCGAGTCCACACAGTCATGACCCTGGAACAGCAGGTAACCCCGATCCCAGGCTGCCCTTGTCGCTCAAGACATGAGTCGGGAGCCCTCTGATCCTGTCTCTGCTACAAACTCACCGGGCGGCCTTGGGGCAGCCGCTCTCCCTGCAGCCTTTGCTCCCCCCGTCTCCCTTCCCCTCCCAGATCAGCAGCATAGGCTGGGATTCTGGCCTGCGTTACAAGGCTGGTGGCGGAAGGCGCTGCCAAGTCGCAGCTGGCTCATGGCGGCCCCCTAGGGCAGGGGTGGGCAAACTTGCTCAGCGCAAGAGCCACCGAGAACAGGGGTGGCCAAACTTGCTGAACGTAAGAGCCGCGTAGAATAAACATCCGATGTTTGAGAGCCACAAGACACGAACAGATATGACCTGCTTTTATTGGAAAAGAAGCAGATTTGCTTTTTATTAACATTAAATGAGACTGCCAAAAATAAGAACAAAAGGGGGAAAAGCAGATATTAATAATGATATTAATTTGTCCAGTGATATCTGTTTGCTAATGATATTTAGCTTCCCCAGCCGTCCCGCCGGGAGCCACGTAATGTATGTGAAAGAGCCGCATGCGGCTCCCGAGCCACAGTTTGCCCACCCCTGCCCTAGGGCTTCCAAGGGAAGAGGCGGAGATTGTATGTCATTGCCTGCCTCCTGGAGACCCAGTCCTCGGAGGAAAGGCTGAGGGACATGGGAACATTCAGTCTGGAGAAGAGAAGGTTTGGGGGGGGGGGACACATGGTGGCCCTCTTGAAGTATCTGAAGGGCTGTCACTCCTAGAGGAGGGCAGGGAGCTGTTCCTGTGGGCAGCAGAGGAGAGGACTCGCAAGAACGGGTCTAAATTAAGGGCAGGAAGGTACCGGCTGGATCTGAGGAAAAGCTTTTACAGTAGGAGTTGTGCAACAGTGGAACGGGCTGCCTAGGGAGGTGGTGAGCTCCCCCTCCCTGGCAGTCCTTCAGCAGTGGCTAGACAAACACGTGTCACGGGTGCCCGTCTAGGCTGATCCTGCATTGAGCAGAGGGTTGGATTAGATTGGCCTGTGTGGCCCCTTCCAACTCTGTGGTTCTTTGATACCATGCAGCAACCCTGGATTTCCATCCAAGGACGAGCCAGGGCCCACCCAACAACCAGGGGAGGAGCCACGGCTCTATGGTAGAGCCTCTGCTTGACGTGCAGAAGGCCCCAGGTTCCATCCTTAGCAGCCCCAGTTAAAAAGGACCAGGCAGTAGGCGATGGGAAGGACCTCTGCCTGAGACCCTGGAGGGCTGCTGCCAGTCGGAGTAGACAATTCTGACTTGGATGGAACTGTGGTCTGATTCAGCAGAAGGCCGCTTCAATGGTGCGTTCATGTGTGTCGCTTCTGAGAGCTGACCAGGTCAAGTTAAGCCTTGAGGCAGCGCACACAATAATTATATAAATGTCCAGTGTCACTACTTTTGGAGCGAGTGCCTCGAGAACGGCACGTAGACCCCTCCGGCTTTGCTGCAGAACTTGTGATCTCTTGTTGAGAAGCCTGCGTTTTAGAACGTTTCTCTAGCCCACGGGCCCCCCAACCCGGATAGCCGAGGCTAGCCCGATCTTGTCAGATCTCGGAAGCTAAGTAGGGTCGCCCCTGGTCAGTATTTGGACGGGAGGCCACCGAGGGAGTCCGGGATCACTACGCGGAGGCAGGCAGTTAGCCAACCGCTTCTGAACGTCTCTTGCCTTGAAAACCCCCACGGGGTCATCAAGTCAGCTGTGACTTGATGGCAAAAAAAAAAAAAAAGGTGTTATGGCCAAGAGGCACCTTTGTAAATGCTGGTGACGTGCGAATTTGGGGCCTGCAGAGCTTTCCCTGCCTGCTTTGGTGACACTGTCCCAAGTTATAAAAGCAGCAGGTATAATCGATGTGTGCCATCAACTATACAAGAGGCAGAATGATAGCATTGGGAAAAGTGCAGAAAAGGGGAACTGGAATGAGAAAAGGGTTGGAACGCTTTCCCTATGAAGAAAGGTTGAAGCGCTCGGGGCTCTTTAGCTTGGAGGAACGACGGCTGAGGGGTGACACGATCGAGGTTTACAAGATTAGGCATGGGATGGAGCAGGTAGAGGAAGAGGTCCTTTTCTCCCTTCCTCACAACACAAGAACTTGTGGGCACTCCATGAAATTGCTGAGCAGTTGAGTTAGAACAGATAAAAGGAAGTCCTTCTTCACCCAAAGAGGGATTAACACGTGGAACTCACTGCCACAGGAGGTGGTGGCGGCTACAAGCATGGACGGCTTCGAGAGGGAATTGGATAAACCTATGGAGCAGAGAGCCAGTTTGGTGTAGTGGTTAAGTGCGAGGACTCTAATCTGGGAGAACCAGGTTTGATTCCCCACTCCTCCACTTGCACCTGGCTGGATGACCTTGGGCAAGCCATAGCTCTGGACCAGCTGTTCCCTCAAGGACAGCTTGGGAAAAAGCTCTCTCAGCCCCACCTACCTCACAGGGTGTCTGTTGTGGGGAGGGGAAGGGAAAAGGAGTTTGTAAGCTGCTCTGAGACTCCCTTGGGGAGTGGAGGGCGGGGTATAAATCCAATCTCTTCTTCCTAAAGTGGCTATTAGCCGCAAGGTATAGATAGGAATTCTCGGTCTGGGGCAAGTGATGCACTGTATTCTTAGTGCTTGGGGAGGGGGGCAACAGTGGGAGGGCTTCTAGTGTCCTGGCCCCACTGCTGGACCTCCTGAGGGCACCTGGTGTTTTTGGCCACTGTGTGACCCAGAGTGTTGGACTGGGCGGGCCACTGGCCTGATCCAACACTGGCTTCTCTTGTGTTCAGACGCATGTCTCTTTGATTGTATATACACGCTTGGCTGGGCATATGCCGCTTGGCTTCTAAGCAGAGTGTATGACTGGGTCAGGATGATGTCAGCCATCCATCTAAGAAGCCCTTGAAAGGTCCCCCCCGGACAGGTGTGGGAGGAATGGATGCTCATGAATGACGTACATGTTTCTCCCTCCCCACAACACCTGTAGGACATGGTGTGCTACACAGCTCAGACCCTGGTCCGCATCCTCTCTCACGGGGGCTACCGGAAGATCCTCGGGCAGGAAGGAGACGCCAGCTGTAAGTAGGAACCCCAGGAGAAGGCGGGGGGGGGGAGGGAAGCCTGGCAGGGCTAGGGAGTCAGTGGGGGGGGGCCTGTCTTTAACAGCTGTATTTACTTCTAGGTTAGGTGAGCTGGAGCTAGGGAAAACGTAGTTCAGGGTAGATTCAGGTGGGCAGCCGTGTTGGTCTGAAGCAATAAAACGAGCTCTGAGTCCAGTGGTACCTTTAAGACCCAGCAAAGTTTAATTCTGGGTATCAGCTGAGCCCGTTCGCAGGGAGGGCGGGGTAGAGATATTGAATGAATGAATGAATGAATAACAAATAATCTTTCGCGTGTGTGCACGCTGTATCTGGAGAAGTTTAGGCCAAGGTCATGAGCGTGCATAGTAGAGCAGCTACTCTGGGTCTGCGCAGACTTTGGGGAGCTGAGGAGCTGGGGGGGGGGTGCCGCCAAGGTCAGGGGAGAGCTCTCCACTGATCGCTTTTGGGTGCTCCAAAAGCCATGTTGTATCTAGAGCTTCCGGGGGGAGCAAGCGGCAGCCGGCAGGATTAACCAGCTGGTGGTCTGCGCACTTGATTTGTGGTATTTCAGTCCCTAATTCCGACTGCATCTTTGAACTGATGAAGGAAACAGGCACTGCATGTTAGAAACTGGCCTAGAATACAACCACAGCCTCTGAGCGTGTGGGTCTTCAGTCTTTCCCAGTGCTCAAACCAAACTTGAGAACTGAACTGGAGTGGCTGTTCTACTGTGCATGCACATATACCCAGAATTAAACTTTGTTGGGTCTTAAAGGTGCCCCACTGGACTCAAACTTCTACAGTTAAAGGGTCTGTGTGTGTGCCTGAAGCATCACGGACTGCCCCTTGGCTCTCCAGCCCTCAGACAGCTGGAGTTGTCCGTCACTTTCCTGGTGTGTAAAGTCTGACCCATTTTCATGCTTAAGCCTTGCCAGTGCATCCAGGACTTCAGGGGTCTGTGTGGCCTCTCGAAATGAACTTGTGGGGAAGACCCCTTAGTAAAGGAGGGGCACGACGGCTTATTCAGCGGTCTTCCTTTTCCTCCTGTCCGTTGGAGGTGACAGTGGTGGGTCAGGTCTTGGTGTGCGCTTTCATCTCCCTTCCCAAAGTAGACAGCTTTAAAGACTGATTCGATCCATGGCTACTACCCATGGTAACTGAGGCGAACCTCCACATTCAGAGGCAGTCAACCTCAGTCCCAGAGCAAGGAGGCAACATCAGGGGAAGGTCTTGGTCTGTATGCCCTGTTGCTGGCCCTCCAGAGGAACTGGCTGGCCACTCTGAGACGGGATGCTGGACTAGATGGACCCTCACTGGTCTGTTCCAGCAGGGCTCTTCTGGTGTCCTTATGAGGGGAAGGCCTCGGCCTCTCTGCCCTGTCGTTGGCCCTCCAGAAGAACTGGTTGAGGCCACTGTGTGAGATGGGATGCTGGACTGGATGGACCCTCACTGGTCTGTTCCAGCAGGGCTCTTCTGATGTCCTTATGAGGGGAAGGCCTTGGCCTCTCTGCCCTGTTGCTGGCCCTCTGGAGGAACTGGATGAGGCCGCTGTGTGAGACAGGATGCTGGACTAGATGGACCCTCACTGGTCTGATCCAGCAGGGCTCTTCTGATGTTCTTACGAGGGGAAGGCCTCGGCCTCTCTGCCCTGTGGTTGGCCCTCCAGAGGAACTGGTTGGGGCCACTGTGTGAGATGGGATGCTGGACTAGATGGACCCTCACTGGTCTGATCCAGCAGGGCTCTTCTGATGTTCTTACGAGGGGAAGGCCTCGGCCTCTCTGCCCTGTTGTTGGCCCTCCAGAGGAACTGGTTGGGGCCACTGTGTGAGACGGGATGATGGACTAGATGGACCCTCACTGGTCTGACCCAGCAGGGCTCTTCTGATGTTCTTACGAGGGGAAGGCCTCGGCCTCTCTGCCCTGTGGTTGGCCCTCCAGAGGAACTGGTTGAGGCCACTGTGTGAGATGGGATGCTGGACTAGATGGACCCTCACGGGTCTGATCCAGCAGGGCTCATCTGATGCCCTTACTGTGCTGTTGATGCTTGTAAGCTGCTTTGTGAGTACCCATTACCAAAATATCCATGAGTAAGATTATTCAGCTCTCACTGCGGTTCTTGACGGTTCCCAAAATAAATGCTCCAACCCGGTGGTGCTTCAATCTGTACTCGAGGCAGATAAATTATCCAGCAGCAGCGTGGCATCTTGTGCCCCCCCTTCTCCCCCAGCCCCCGAAGGTTCTTGTCGCAACCTTTGTTTTGCTTTGCAGACCTGGCGACTGAGATGTCTACTTGGGACGGGGTGATCGTGACCCCCTCGGAGAAGGCCTACGAGAAGCCCCCCGAGAAGAAGGAAGGGGAAGAGGAGGAGGAGAATCAGGAAGAACCCGCTGCCGGGGAGGAAGAAGAGAGCATGGAGACCCAGGAGTGACATGCCAGGTGCGATCTCCCAGGCAGCAGGGCCTCTGCCGTGGTGGCTCTTCTCTTTCCACCAGCTTTTGGCGGCCAGGTGCTCCTTCTGTCACTTTGCATTTCTCAGGCCCTGACCGGCCTGCTCATTCCACTGATGTGTCCCCCCGTCCCTCTTTCCCCCAGTACAGGGGTGGGCAAACTTGCTCAGCGTAAGAGCCACCTAGATCAGGGGTGGCCAAACTTGCTGAACGTAAGAGCCGCGTAGAATAAACATCAGATGTTTGAGAGCCACAAGACATGAACAGATATTACCTGCTTTTATTGGAAAATAAGCAAATTGGCTTTTTATTAACGTTAAATGAGACTGCCAAAAATAATAAAAGGGGTAAATGCAGTTATTGATAATGATATTAATTTGTCCAATAATATTTGTTCGCTAATGATATTTAGCTTCCCCAGCTGCCTTGCCAGGAGCCACATAATATATGTGAAAGAGCCGCATGCAGCTCCCGAGCCACAGTTTGCCCACCCCTGGCCTAGTCCAGGGGTGGCCAAACTTGCTGAACGTAAGAGCCGCATAGAATAAACATCCGATGTTTGAGAGCCACAAGACATGAACAGATATTACCTGCTTTTATTGGAAAATAAGCAAATTTGCTTTTAATTAACATTAAATGAAACTGCCAAAAATAACAGCAAAAGGGGTAAAAGCAGATATTGATAACAATATTGATTTGTCCAATGATATTTGTTTGCTAATGATATTTAGCTTCCCCAGCCGCCCCGCTGGGAGCCACATAATATATGTGAAAGAGCCGCATGCGGCTCCCGAGCCACAGTTTGCCCACCCCTGCCCCAGGCCAACTTAATCTTTGTCCCCCAGAACGGCCAGCCAGGGATCCCTCCCCAGCCACTCGCAAACAGCCGGCGCCCAGTTCCCAATCCAGGCTCGTCCGGCCTCAAATAGCAGAGAGCTGGTCCTGCTCACCCGGCCTTCAACGGAGGCGCACTGTTCACTGATGCGGGGAACGGGGCCGGGGGCAGAGGAGTGGGTCTGAGGGCTCTCTGCTTCTGTCTTCCAGTTTGGTTGCTTCCCGTCCCCCCCGTCCTGGATGGCTGAACCAGTCTGAAGCTGCAAGACAGGACCAAGCCGGTGTCCTTCCCACGTTTTGTTTAATTGTGTTGTTTTTATAGCTCTTGCCATTAAAAAAAAAAAAGTCCCCCCCTTTTAAATGCCGCCGTCTGTGTCTCAGTTACTGTCTTCATGGTTCATTTGGAACCTCCTCGACAGGGATCGAATCATCACAGGAAACGGCAAACATGTTTTAAAAAGCAAGATACTGATTTTTTTTTAATTAAAAAGTTAGCAATTGTGTATCACTTAGCCGATTCCATCCAGCAGCGCTAGCCCTGTCAAGGTTTTCATACGCCACGCAGCCAGAGGAAAGGGTGACTGGTTGGCACATCACCATGTTCCAAAAGGTACGAAGTAAAAGTCAAGGTTTCCCTTGCTCGAAAGCCAGTTGAATCTGACTCTAGGGGACGGTACTTGTCTCCGTTTGCAAGCCAAAGAGCCAGCCCTGTGCGAAGACTTCTCTGTGGTCATGTGGCTGGCATGACCGGACGCCGAGGCGCACGGAATGCTTTTTACCTTCCCACCAATGCGGTACCTATTTATCTACTTGTAATTTCTTGCTTTCGAACTGCTAGGCTGGCAGGAGCTTGGACCAGAAACGGGAGCTCACTCCGTCACTCGGGTCTCGACCTGCCAAGCTTCAGGTCTGCAACTCAGCATCTTAACCTCTGAGCCATCGTGGCCCCTGCCAAAAGGTACTACACTGATGTAAAAAGATCTTGGGTGGCAGCTAAACACTCTCAGGATAGCTTCTTGCGAGGGGGTAGAAATCACCTGTCTACTTCCCTCCTCGTTTTGGGATAAGCAGAGAAAAATACACCTCCTAGGAGTTTTCCCCTAAGCCGGCAACTTGCAACTTCTTTCCTCCACATCTAATGCCTGATATGTCCAAAAGCTGACAAAAAAGGAAGCTGGTTCATTCGAAGTGTTGTGTTGGAGGGGAGTTTTACGGATACTGTGGACCACCGAAAAGACAAAATCAGTGGGTTCCAGATGATCAGATCAAGCCCGAACTCTCCCTAGAAGCTGAAATGACTAAGCTGAGGCTGTTGTGGTGTGGTCACATTATGGGGAAGTTGGTAATGCTAGGAAAAGCAGAAGGCAACCCAGAAAGACGAAGACCCAAGAGGAGATGGATTGACTCGACTGAGAAAGCCACGGCCCTCCGTTTGCAAGACCTGAGCAAGTTAGGTCATGAGATTCTGTGAACGTAGGCAGATCCTGAGAGGGAAGGGAGGAAGGGCTCCCTCAGTGCTTAGTTCTTGTGGCCCTCTGTCTTACATGCCCTGGGAAATACTGATTGCCATTTTGGGGTCAGGAAGCCATTTTTCTCTAGGCCAGATGGCCAGGGATCCTGGAAGTTTTTTGTCATCATCTGGGTCATTGGGGTGTGTGTGTGTATTTGTGACTTTCCCGCATTGTGCAGGAGGTTGGACTAGATGACCCTGGAGGTCCCTTCCTACTCTATTATAGATTCTTAATTCATAGGGTTGCTGTAAGTTGGAAGCAACTCAATGGCTCTTGATAGACACACAAAATCATACCTTTGTACTGTCTTGCAACACAAGGTAATGCTTACAGTCCTGTCCCCCCCCCCCCCCCCCCCCCGGGGTTCTGAACTGACCAAGCAGCTTAGCGTATTCTGCTCTGGGACCACAGTTAACATACTCGGCTGCATTTTTTAGCTTTGTTCTTGATCTCCTACCTTTTCTCCCATCAGAAGTGCAGCAAGTTGGTCTTGTGTGTGTGTGTGGGGGGGGGGGGAACCTGTGAAATTCAGCCGGGGGATGGGTGGGTATCCCATCTCTATATCGGGAATTATACCCCCCTACAAACGGGCGGGTGGCTGTTTTTAGCATCACTGTGGCCTCAGTCCACAGACTTCGATATCCGCAGACGGGGACCAGACTTTGCTATCTGCTCTTTCGCCAGAGGCCGCTCACAGAATGAAGCCACTGGCTGCGCCTCCTGCGGCAGAGAAGTGGAAAGCCCCACTGTTGGCTATGGAGAAAAGAGAGCTGGGTCTTGCAGGGGTTAGTAGCGATCTTTTATTGCGCCAGCATCAAGCATTCTTCTTCACTCTCCAGAGCCATAACCGCACAAAGTCCACATTGCCGTGCAGCCTGTGGGAAAGTGCAACCAATGCTGCCTCTCCGCATGCCAGAGGAAAAGGGCCCTGGGGAGAATCTTTTCGTTACTGCGTGATCCAGTGCTGTCTCCCATGTTCACCCCCAGCTCCTGTGTGATCCCCTCCAGTCTGCTCACAAGCCGCTTAGCGCCTGCGAGCAAGAAAGCTGCGGTCCAAAAAACAGCAGGCGGGCATCTCTCCTTTTGTCGGAAGCAGCGCCCTCGTTCAGCCCTCACTTGCTGGGGGAACCTTGCGGGTAACTTCCAGTAGCCTCGAGCATGGCCTTCCGGCGGGCGGTCTCCTTGGCCACGCTGTGGTTGAGTCTCCTCAGGCGTTCCTGCGAAGAATGGGGGAAATGTATTTCACAAAGGGCTCCCGCTCAGCCCCGCCATTAAAAGTCTGGTTACATCGCAACTCCCGCGTCTGTATAAAATGTGGACAAGTTGCAGCCGATTTGCAGCCACACTGGAGGGATTTCTAGGCCATTGCCTGCCTCCCCGTGTCACCTCTGGGACTTCCTTCGCGGTCTCCCACCCAAGTACTAACTAAGGCTAGCCCTGCTTAGCTTCCAGGATGGGACTGGCCTGGGCCATCCAGGTTGATCTCAGCGCCATGCCCCCAGTGTATTTCTTGCATTAAGAAAGGTAGCACACATATAACCAGCCGGCATAGGGGTTGGTAGACTTTTCAGCTGGAAGGCCACATCCGCATCCAGGTTCATGTAGTGAAGAAGAGAAGCAATCCCGCCCTTCATTTGGAGTCTCAAAGCGGTTTACAAACGCCTCTCCCTTCCCCTCCCCACAACAGACACCCTGTGAGGTAGGTGGGGCTGAGAAAGCTCTATCCTTGAGAGAACAGCTGGTACAGAGCTATGGCTTGCCCAAGGTAATCCAGCGGGTGCAAGCGGAGGCGTGGGGAATCAAACCTGCTTCTCCCAGATTAGAGTCCGCGCACTTAATCACTACACCAAACTGGCGCTCAGTGGTTAGGAGCCCAGACTCTAATCTGGGAAAACCCGATTTGATTCCCCGCGCCTCCACATGCAGCTGCTGGTGTGACCTTGGGTCAATCACAAGTTCTCTTGGAGCTGTTCTCTCAAGAGCTCTCTCAGCCCCACCTACCTCACAGGGTGTCTGTTATGGGGAGGGGAAGGGAAAAGAGATTGTAAGCTGCTCTGAGACTCCTGCGGGTAGTGAAAGGGGGGAAACAAATCCAATCTCTTCTCTCTGCATCTCCCCTTGTTTTTGTGGGCTGTTAAGTTGGCACCAGAAACGGGAAGATGCAGCGTCCACCCCTGAGCCCTCCCAACTGGCCCTTCCTCCCGCAAGATACTTTTCAGTTTTTCAGACGGCAGTTTGTGGGCTGATACTCCCAACCAATCGTTAAAGCGGCTGGAAAGCTGGGTGTGGCCCCCTGGGCCATTGTCTGCCCACCTCCACGGGCCCACCTGTTTCTCACCTGTGTGTTCTGCAAGATATTGTTAACCAGGACGACTCTGCGGCGGGCATTGAGCAGTTTCTTGACGTAAGGGTCCAGGTCGAGAGCTACTTTTTGGTCTTCGTTGATCCGGCAAAGCTCTGAGCGGGGAGCAGAAAACAAAAGAGTTGGGGCCACTTGCTCCCGGGGCTTGGGCCCAGGCAATTTCAGTGCCTGCCTACTGCGTAACCCCAGAGAGCCAGCAACAGAGGAACGGAATGGGGATTGGGCAACAACCCTTTTATGCTCAGAAGGGACCATGCAAATTAGGGTTGATCCAGCTGCTTATACTGGCAGTTGACTACTTGTGTGCTCACAGAAGGCAGTGAGAGTACACAGCAGGTACAGTGAGGTTATGCTTAAGAACCTAAGAAGAGCCCGGCTTGATCGGACTAGTGCGGGTCCATCTAGTCCAGCATCCCGTCTCACACAGTGGCCTCAGCCAGTTCCTCTGGAGGGCCAACCATAGGGCAGAGAGGCCGAGGCCTTCCCCTCATAAGGACATCAGAAGAGCCCTGCTGGGTCAGACCAATGAGGGTCCATCTAGTCCAGCATCCTGCCTCACACAGTGGCCTCAGCCAGTTCCTCTGGAGGGCCAACAACAGGGCAGAGAGGCCGAGGCCTTCCCCTCATAAGCACCTAAGAAGAGCCCTGCTGGGTCAGACCAGTGAGGGTCCATCTAGTCCAGCATCCTGTCTCACACAGTGGCCTCAACCAATTCCCCTGGAGGGCCAGCAACAGGGCAGAGATGCCGAGGCCTTCCCCTGATAAGGACATAAGAAGAGCCCTGCTGGGTCAGACCAGTGAGGGTCCATCTAGTCCAGCATCCTGTCTCACACAGTGGCCTCAACCAGTTCCTCTGGAGGGCCAGCAACAGGGCAGAGAGGCCTCGGCCTTCCCCTGATGTTACCTCCCGGCTCTGGGTTCCAGAGGATGAGTGCCTCTGAATGTGGAGGTTCCCCTCAGTCACCGTGGCTTGGCAGCCACTGATAGATTCATGTCTGTCCAGTCCCCTTTTAAAGCTGCTTATTCCTGTGGCCATCGCTACACCCTTGGGCAGTGAATTCCACGTTTTAATTACTCTCTGTGCTCCTGCTACGCTCAGGCAAGATATAATTTCAGCAGCTGTAAGATACAGTGGGGGCGGGGGCGAATCCCCGCTCCCAGTCAGAGTGGCTCAGTTATTTTTATTATTTCTGTGAATACGAGGATCCTCCTGGGCAGAAGCGGACAAGTGGCCGTTTCCTCGGCAGCATCACCCCGACTCCCATTCGCCCAAACGGGGGAGAGCGCACGCATGAAGCTGCCGTATACCGAACCAGATAACTGGCCCATCAAAGTCAGTCTCATGTATTCAGACTGGCAATGGCGCTCTAGGGCAGGGGAGTCAAACATGCAGCCCGGGGGCTGGATCAGGCCCCCGGAGGGCTTCTGTCAGGCCCTCAGTGGAACTGGCTGCCTTCTGCTGCATCGTTGTAGGTTTGCAGCTTACCGATACACACCTGAACGGCACACTCGCGATTGCAACAGCACAGAGACTCTGATGCAACAATTCGGAGCCAGAGACGCCAATTATCTGACCACGTTAAATAAACAAAATGTTGCAGGAGTGCTCATGTTTTAAGCATGTTTTTTATTTTAAGTAAAAAAAAAACCCTTTGTTTTTGTGTCCTTTATAAAGTTTATATCTCCGCTACCTGGCATTACGTTTTATGACACACACGGTCCGGCCCAGCAAGGTTTCATTTACGTCAGATCCGGCCCTCGTAACAAATGAGTCCGACACCCCTGCTCTGAGGTCCCAGAGGTCTTTCCCATCACCTCCTGCCTGGTCCTTTTAACTGGAGATGTCAGAGGACTGAACCCGGGACCTTCTGCATGCAAAGCAGGGGCTCTTCCACTGAGCCGCAGCTCCTATCCTGCCTGGGCTGGCAACGCAAAACTCGATCCCCAGGGGAGTTCCTGCTATACTAGTACAGGAAGGGAGATGGTAGCACTACTCAGAAGAAGAGGAGCTTGGCTCCATACCCACCCTTCCCTCGGAGTCTCAGAGCAGTTCACAATCTCCTTTCCCTTCCTCTCCCCGCAACAGGACACCCTGTGAGGTAGGTGGGGCCGACTTTACCTGTGGCCAGACTATCGATATGTTCTCGGAGCTCCACTTGACTCTCCCTGCCAGAGAGGAAGGTTTGGGGGGGGGGGGGGGAGGGAGGACAGAGAAAGAGAAGATATGCATCAGACAGCCTCATCCAATTTTAAATTATGCAATTCATTGGTACACCACTGTTTACCCCAATGGGGACCCAAAACGGCTTACATCGTTCTCCATTTTATCCTCACAACAACCCCGTGAGGAAGGTTAGGCTGAGGAATGTGACTGGCCCAAGGTCACCCAGCGAGTATCCATGGCACAAGTGGGCATCTGAACTTGGGTCTCCCCCGATTACTAGTCTGGTCCCCCCCCCCCAATTTTTTAATTTCACATGTAAAAGAAACAATAGATAGACAAACACACATAAATACACATTTGGGGAAGATTCATTGGATCTTATTTTTTAACATAATCATTTGACCTCAGAGCCAGTTTGGTGGAGTGGTTAAGTGCGCGGACTCTAATCTGGGAGAACCGGGTTTGATTCCCCACTCCTCCACTTGCACCTGCTGGATGACCTTGGGCAAGCCATAGCTCTGTACCAGCTATTCTCTCAAGGACAGTTGTCTCCGAGCTCTCTCAGCCCCGCCTACCTCACAGGGTGTCTGTTGTGGGGAGGGGAAGGGAAAAGGAGTTTGTAAACCGCTCTGAGACTACAAGTGAAGGGCGGGGTATAAATCTAATCTCCTCCTCCTCCTCATGCTGTAACCAAAGAGTTCACTTCCCCCTCCACCTTATAATTTTAATATACCCATCATAGTTAGATACATTGTTCCTATTTCTTTCTACTTCGGTTTAAGTCTAGGAATTTTATCTATGATATTCTTCTGTCCATTTGTAAACTCTTGACCACGTGTCCTCAAAATCTTCTTTATTACTTCCTCTCAAGATTGAAGTTTGAGTTCTCCATCTCCGCTGTTTCTAACGCCCCTCCAGCTCTAGCAGCCCACACGAAAAAAAGATTTGCTAGCCTTTGGCTGCCACAACAGTCCTCAACATACAAAGCTGTAAGTGCTCCAGCGGCTTGTGGATCTACAAAGGGAAGGAGAGAGGGAAAACGCTTGTTCTGGAGTCTCTAGTTCTGCCCCCCCCCCCCCAACCTCCAGGTGCGCTTGTCCCCCCACCTGCAGCTGTCAGAAGCCATATGGGTTCGTGTGGAACTGTAAAAAAGTTTTGCCAAGAAAGGGCAGGGATTTACCTGGGGGGCAGGGCAGGGGGTTAGACCTGGAGGGTGGGGGGACGGCCCTACTCCATCCCCACGTCCCACTCTGCCCTGCAACTATTACAAATCCTAAAGGCAAATTTGAGAGCCAGGGGGCAGGGACTGCAGCGCCAAACTACAACCTGGGTGGGAGGAGGATAGATTTATACCCCGCCTGTCACGACCCAAAGGAGTCTCAGAGCGGCTTACGAACTCCCGTCCCTTCCCCTCCCCAACACAGACACCCTGGGAGGTAGGTGGGCTGAGAGAGCTCTTTGTGAGAACAGCTGAGAGAACTTGTGACTGACCCAAGGGCACACCAGCAGCTGCAAGTGGAGGAGTGGGGAATCGATCCCAGATCAGAGTCCGCACACTTAACCACGACTCCAAACTCAAGGGGGTGTTGTGAGGGCAAAACAGAGAAGGGAGACCCATCCATGCCACTCTGCCCTTCTCGGAGGAAGGGTGGGATGCAAACCGGTGCAGGTGGGGCAGTGACAGTGTGAGATTGTGCCAATAGATGTAGTCCACAACAGGTCTCCTTATTTGCAGAAAAGTCCTTTATTTGCAGAAAAGGTCTTGTTGGTCAAATACACTTCTTCTGTTACTAATGCCAAAGCATGGGAATACAACTATAATTATACTTAATATGAAATATGCCCCCCTTAGCATCCACCAATCAACTGGGAGGATTATTGGCGCCCAAATATACTGGCCCATTGTTCCCAAGGAAAGCGCGGCAAAATAGGTTCTCAGGAAAAGTTACTGTTCAGATTTTTTGGGGCAGATGTTCCCAAGGAAAAGCAAGCAAAGGAACTCATAACACCTGTGAACAATATAACACATAACAGGAGGGTTTCAGCTCAAGGCCACAAGCTAGGGAAAGGCGAACCAAAGAGAAGAATGGAGAAAAGCTCATGAGCAATGAGCATGCGCAAAGTGAGCAAAGCGAGCGAAACACGCCTTCCGAAGGTGAGAGTTGAGCCACCGATGCCATCTCCCGTCCGGGACCTAGATGAAGTGCAAGAGCGCTGGAAAACTAAAATAAGCTTAACTGCTCAT
This sequence comes from Lepidodactylus listeri, assembly GCA_029233225.1. NCBI lineage: Eukaryota > Metazoa > Chordata > Lepidosauria > Squamata > Gekkonidae > Lepidodactylus > Lepidodactylus listeri. The sequence continues at coordinate 156,628,259 of JARCFY010000003.1, forward strand.
TAAACAAACAAGAACAACCTGAAGCATTGACAAGTGAAACAAACGCAGCATTCTGAATGATCCTAGCAGTCTGCAGAACTTATGGCTGCGCTAACTGACAGACAGCTCCACCTGGTGGATTCCTGCCTGCCCGCCCGGACGGACTCCCGCCTGCGCCGCCCACCTGACTGCGTGGACGTGGCTGTCCAGCTGCCGCACAGCCGGCCGCAAGAACTCGAGGAGCCCTTCCGCAAAGAGGTCTCTGGCCGCGGGGCCCGCCGGACTCCCCGGCCCCGAAGGAGCGGCCAGCCCGGGCGTCGCTGCCGCCGCCGCCGCAGCCATCGCTTGGCCTGACTGGCCGCAAAGCCTGCCGGGAGAACTTTGGTCAAGGCACCGAGCCGGAGAGAGAGCAAAGGCTCACGGGAAGGTCCAGGAGAGGCTATAGAGCTGGGGCTGGGATGACACCCCAATCGCAGTTCCGGCTTCGGGGGGGAAAGCGGAACACCGCCCGCTCCTCTTCCCAGACTCAGAGTGGTGCCGCTCTGGGCCAAGAACGTTTTCTATGGTTAATCCTCCCCCCCCCCCCCCCGGGCATGTTTTGCAATTGGATGTGGAGGGCGGGGTTGCCAGGGCGGACCGGAAGTGCCGGCGAGCGCGGCGATTAGTCGCTCTAGCCGCGTTCTCCTCTATGTTGAAGAATCCCGGTGAAGGACGGCCAAAGGACTCAATACTGGCCGGAAGCCGTCGCGCACGGGTTGCTGGGAAATGTAGTCCTTTCCTTAGTGCCGGCCGTTAAATGAAAACGGAGAGATTGTCTTCTATATTAATGGAGTTTCTGGTGTGTGAGGTGATAACAGTTTAAATACATCTACGCCCTCTGTTATGTGAAACACGTCTCGTTACATTTAATTTAATTGCATTTACATGGACGGTGTCCTCTTTATTATACCCTTTTTACGTTTTGGTAACAGTTGTCTTAAGACTTGTGATTGTTTGTTGTTGAGCACAGATCATTTCCTTCGTCTTGCCAACCTCCAGCCACCAGTCTCCCAGAATTACAACTGGGAAAAATGGGGGCTTTGGGAGGGGGACTTTATGGCATTTTGGAGCTAGTTAGGTGTAGTGGTTAGGAGTGTGGAGTCTAATGCGGGAGAACCGGGTTTGATTCCCCACTCCTCCACGTGCAGCTGCTGGATGACCTTGGGTCAGTCACAAGTTCTCTCTGAGCTGTTCACTCAAGGGCATTTCTCCAGAGAGCTCTCTCAGCCCCACCGACCTCCCAGGGTGTCTGTTGTGGGGAGGGGAAGGGAAAGGAGATTGTAACCTGCTCTGAGACTCTTGAGTGAAGGGCGGGGTATAAATCCAGTCTCTTCTTGTTCTTCATTGCACCCCAGTGAAGTCCCTCCTCTCCTTAAACCCCACCCTCTCCAGACTCTACCCCCAAAATCTCCAGGAATTTCCCAGCCCAGAGTTAGCAGCTCTCCTAAGCACACTTTCCTGGGAGTAAGCCCCATGGAATTAAATGGGTCTTGCTTCCGAGAAGCCCTGTTTTGGGTTGCTCGTTATTCAGCCGACCGATAACGAAGCTGGAAGGTGGTGCTTTTGTCTGATACACGTGTACTGTGTTGGGGGGGGGGGGGGTGGAGGTGTTACCTTTAAGTTTTATTTTTGTATGTGCAAGGTACGAAACTATCTAGACCAAAAATAATGTCTTTTATTTTATTTTACAAAATGTATATCCCGGCTTACGGCCCACCAAGACAGCTACAAATTGAAACAGACCTGGTTAAAAACCACATTCTAAAACCATTACAGTCAACCTCCCCCAAAGGAAACACGTTAGTAATTAGATGGCTCCTTTCATATCTTGTGTAATTTATTTTATGATTATTATTTTTTTTGGCCTCAGCGGTTTTTGGGTTTTTTGCCTTTTGGCCATTGAGCCACACGTTCAAATGCAACAAGGGCAGCTTTGTCCCATAGCTGATTGTGTAGACCCTGTTTAAGACCAGGGCCGTGAGTAAAAATTAAAACTTCTGTCCTCTCAAGCAGTTGAGAGTTTGTATCTGTTTCTCTGCATTATGTGTTTTTCTGCATAATTTAGGCTAGAGCCTCTAGTGCCCCCCCCTCTGAACAGAGGCACAGCCAAGCCCTGAACAACGGTAGATCTCATTCGCTGCCCCATCAGTGCTCAGATTTCAGCCCACCCACTTCCAAAAGTCTAAGGGCTAGAAATATAACCTTTCCCCCCTTGCAAAAACAACCCCCCCAAAGCTCTGGGAAGTCGAATTCCACATTCCCATTTGGCACTCTCCTAAGGAATGGGAGCATGGCATGCTAGGGCCGTGGGTGGCCGGCAGCATCCTGGGAGGAAAATTCAAAAGAAAAACAAGGTCTCGTCCACTTACAGGAAGTCATGACCACAGAGTTCCTGGTCATTCCTAGAGCTCCCAGAAGTGAGAACGGGTAGCTCTAGGAATTACCAGGAACTCTATGGTAAAACCTGTCAGTCGAGGCCTTTTCTTTTTAATTTTTCTTCAGCAGTGGTGGACAACACGAATTTCTACTAGGGGGCTTGTCAGCCCTACAGCATGCAGATGGCCCTGGCTGATGCTGAAACTGGTCAACTGCGATTTACGTGTGTGCTGGACATGGGCCGCAGGCCACCAACGGCCGGTCACCAAGACAGAACTTCAGCCCTCCATTGGCAGGTTTGGTGGGAGGGGCTCTGGGTGGGCTTTTTTTTTTTTGGCATTTTCAATTATTTGGCTGCTGACTGAGATATTTAAAGCATAAGAACAGATCCTGGGATAAGGGTCACTTAGGATGAGGGTACGGGAGATGGATCGCTCGCCGACTGTTCTCAGGTAATCTTTGGCCACTTCGGAGCTTTGCAGGGTAAACGAGAAGGTAGTCAAAACTGGTGGCCCGAAGATCTGAGCAGGGAGAGATCATCCCAGTCTGTTCACTCTGTGGCTGGTCCCCAGACAGGACGAGTCACATCTCCTGTGGTGGCCAACAGAAAATCCCACCGCCTCAGGCCTTTAGAGTACTGCAGGGATCTATCCCTCTCCCCCTCTTCACAGGAGCTGGGGTGGGTCCAGGTCTCTTTCACAGTGCTGACGGCCCCACAGAACTTGTGGGGGCTACGGCGGCGAGCCGCGAGAGACCTCGTGCTCCGCCACGACCGCTCTAGTTGACGGGAGCCGGGTCGGCCAGCGGCATGGTGTGGAGGACCTCGTCCAGGAGCTGCAGGGCCCGGTGCAGGTGGACCTCGATCCAGCAGGGGGTGTGCTTGATGCTCTGCCGTGGGTAGTCCGGCCCCCAGCCCTTGACGAAGCTGAGCCGCAGGATGCAGAGGCGGCGGAGGTCGTCGACCCCGATTCCGGCTGCTGCAGAGAGGCCTGGAGGGCGGAAAAGGGGAAGCTTAGGATGAGCACGCACTCGGCTATTGGACCCAGAAGCTCCTCTTGGGAAGGTTGGCATGCTAACCAGTCATGTATTGGGTCAGATCCTATGATTCTGTTCTGCGAACAGAGTTAGAGTTGCCAGTTCTGGGTTGGGGAGTTCTTGGAGACTTGGGGGTGGAGCCTAGGGAGGGTGGAGCTTGAAGAGAATGCTCAGCAGGGAAGTGATGCCACGGAGTCCACCCTCCGAAGCTGCCATTTTCTCTAGAGGAACTGATCTCTGTAGTTCGGTGATCAGCTATAATTCTGGTAGAATGCCATCCTTAACTTGGAGGTTAGCAACCCTAAATGGTGAGGACCTCCTCTGATCAGGCCCATAGCCACTGGGGGCATTTGGGGGCAATGCCCCCCCAAAGAGGAGCACTGCCCCCCTCAGACAAAAATTATTTTTTAAAAATGTAAGATGCACGTGGGGATTCCAAAAGGACCCCAGGCATAGACAGAGTGTTATTTTCTTTTTTTACATATATATTTAGGGCTCATTTCGTAGCAGGAGCTCCTTTGCATATTAGGCCACACACCCCTAATGCAGCCAATCCTCCAAGAGCTTACAGAGCTCTTCTTACAGGGGCTACTGTAAGCTCTTGGAGGATTGGCTACATCAGGGGTCTGTGGCCTAATATGCAAAGGAGCTCCTGCTACGAAACAAGCCCTGTATATATTAAAAATGCAAATAAAATATAATAAAATTTCAAAAAATAAAATAAAATTGCAAAATGCAAACGAGAGAGAGAGAGCTGGAGGTTACCCCCCCCCCCCAGCTTACACAGAAAAGCGGCCCGGAATCGAGTCTTTGCAATCAAGAGGACCAGAGAGGGACTAGAGGTCACAGCAGAGCTGGAGCTGCTGCTTCTGCTGCTGCAAGAAGAGCAGCAGGTATGGCCGGGGCACCCCCTCGATTTCCCCGCGCCCCACCAACCAGAATTTTCAGACTCTGCCCCCGCCTCTGATGCAAGCAGCCACATGTCTATGGAAACAATGTGTTTTGCTGGGCAGAAGGCATCTTGTGCTGGAGGAACAGAATCAAGTGGGCTGAAGACCTTTAGAGTTGACCAGTTCAGAATCAATAATCCTGCAGTCAAAGATGCTGCTTTGTTTTTGTCGAGATTTGGCAACTGCAAGCCGACCCTCCTGGTGTCCCAAGAGGAAAGCCAAAGCGAAGAAGTGAGCCGAGTAAATTGCTCACCGTTACAGAAACCCTCTCGGACGTGGATCAGTATTACAATAATTCATGGATTACTGTGTAAATCATTGCATAGATAAATAATTATTATTCTTGCACGAACGTCATTACACAATAACCCTGGGTTAAATTAGTTTCTGTAATTAGTGGAAGCATCAGACTTGATGGTGCTTTTTTGACAGTGCAGATGGCTAATCTTATTCTGAACATGTGCAAAATGCACAGGAGGCCTCCTTGCACAGTTGGGATTAGGGCTACCAAGCCCCCAGTTGGAGTGGGGAACGCTCCTTGGTCTCCTTGCCATAGAGCTTCTGTTGATACCTACAGCGCACTTCCAGGACAGCTCTAGGAATTACCAGAAACTCTGTGGGAGGGTTGTGGATGGGCCCAGCATTGTGGGAGAATTTAAAAAACTACAGCCTCATGTACTTACAGAAATTCGTACAGGAACTGATGATGGGCGGCTCTAGGAATCACTGGCAACTCTATGGTAAAAAACCACAGAGTTTCTGGCGATTCCTAGAGCTACCCTTAGTTAGTTCCTGTATGAACTTCCGTAAGTAAACGAGGCTGTGGGGTTTTTTTTTTAATACTCCCGTGATGCTGGGCCCACCCACAACCCTCCTGCTGGTTGTGGCATTCAGAAAGGCCACGCTTCAGGAACTCTGGAGTCACCCCAGAGCTAGAGGCGGCAACCAGGGAGGCCAGAGGTGCCCCCGAAGCCAGAGATTAGAGGCAGGCGCACAACAGAGCTTGGAGCTGCCGCTGGAGACAGAGGCATGGGGCGCCTCCTTTAAATCCAGCACTGGACGCAACTGCCCAGACCGTTCGATAGTTGTGCTTGCCCACATGGTAGCTCTTTTCTCTTACTGCTGTCATATCCTAGCAAGGTCATGTGTGCCTCCACCTGACACCTACCGACAGCCGGAGCGATGCCTCCCACCGAGCCGGGCCCGGGAATGCTCCCAGACACTGCTGCCGCCTGAGCTGCCGCCGCCGCCTGAGCCGTGGCTGCCTGCTGGTGCATCTGCCGGTGGCACTGACGCAGGTCAAACACCTGGGTGGAAAGGACAAAGGGAAAGCAGATTTGGATGTTCACCGCATCAGTGGGAGTCGACCACCAGGACTACAAGAAGGCCCTTCACAGCTGGGCCAGAGACTTGCTGCACGGTGTGTGTGTGTGGGGGGGAAGTAGAGATGCTTAGGATCATAGAATCACAGAGTTGGAAGGGGCCCCACAGGCCAATCTAGTCCCACCCCCTGCTCGATGCAGGATCAGCCTGGAGCATCCCTGACAAGTGTCTGTCCAGCCGCTGCTTTTAGACTGCAAGTGAGGGGGAGCTCGCCACCTCCCGAGGCAGCCCATTCCACTGTTGAACAACTCTTTACAGTAAAAAAGTTTCCCCTAAGATCCATCCAGTACCATTCCACCCTTAACTTAAACCCATTCTTGCGAGTCCTCTCCTCGGCGGCCAACAGGAACAGCTCCCTGCCCTCCTCCTCTGAGCGACAGCCCTTCCCATACTTCAAGAGAGCCATCCTGTCCCCCCTCAACCTCCTCTTCTCCAGGCTGAACATTCCCAAGAAGTCCCTTATAAGATAACTGATAACTGTCGGAGTGGTCAGTTAGGAACGGACAGTCAGAGAATCGCAAGTTGGAGAGAGGGTCCAGCCTGGGATGTCCGAGAGAGCAGAAGGGCAGTCGGTGTCCCTCGGTGCTCTGTGGGAGCGAACAGCGTGTGAAAGCTCAGCGAGAAGAGCTAAGGTGTCTGACTGGCCAGAGTGGGAGCAGACAAGTGAACTTAAGAAGACACACAAACGCTATTCAGTACTGTCAACCAAAGGAACCTGACTGAAAGGGAGATTAGGGAGGCTGAGGGGCAGGACGGTCAAGAGCCAACTGGGGCTAATGCGAGACCGGGGTGCCAAGCCAAGAAACTGTACATCCCCACTCAGCAGGACAGGAGGGTGAAGTCTGAGTGTTTAGCGAGTGGGTGCAAAGTGTATCAAAACATACCATCTCCAACAAAGTAACCACGAGTCTGTAAAACAGTCAAGCTTAATGTGACATCAGAAACAGTAACCTCGTGACAATATAAGCAATCTCCACAATATCCCTCCACTTATACTCAATTGTACCAATAAAGTTGTATTCAGTAAAAGAAAAGCTGTGGTGCCCTTTTGAAAAGGGATTTCAGACCAAAGTACACAGGGTCCCAAATATTTACCTCAGAGACAATATGCAGAGACCAAATATCAACAAACCCCGAAGAGACTATATTGTAAAACTGTAGCTACTTTAAGTGGAGGAAACTGGTCAGCGGGTTTATTATTATTTAGAGAGAGGCTGATCCAGGTTACCTCAGGGACCCCGTCACCCAAAGTAAGACAGGAGAGCCGCTCGCTCGCTGTCGGTCAGAGTTAGGGGACTGGTTGGTAAATAGGTGAGGGGTCGACCCCGTTATAACAGCCTTCTTGAAGTGAGGCCTCCAGAACTGCACACAAGACTCCAGGTGTGGCTTGACCAGTGCAGTATACAGTGGGACTATCGCATCTTGCAATTTGGAGGTTATGCCTCTGTTGATACACCCCAAGATCGCATTAGCCTTTTTTGTCGCCGCATCACACCGCCTGTTCATGTTTAACTTTCGGTCCACCCGTACCCCAAGATCTTGCTCACATACACACTACTACCTAGAAGTTATCCTCCATCCAGTATGCGTGCTCCTCATTTTTGTTACCCAGATGTAGAACTCGGCACTTATCCTTGTTGAATTGCACCTCGTTCACATTCTCACCTTGATGTAAGCGCCGGGGTAAATCTTATGTACGGCGTCCCCTGGAGCACGGCCAGCTTCCCGGTCCAGGTAGTAGCTCTGCACAAAGACCGCGTGGTCGCTCAGACACCGCATCCAGACATCCCCTTCACCACGGCACTGGAGCTGAACCCCTTTTCCGATGTGCAATCTGCAAGAGGGCGAGAGCTGAGTGCGACAGACCGGCCTTGCCACCGTGACCCTGACTAATTTATGTGTCTCCCCCTCTAAATGCACACGTTTGCTCACTGATAAATCAACGAGAACCTTGTGGTACCTTAAAGACTAAAATAAAAAAAGGTAAAGGTTTCCCCTGCACGAAAGCTAGTCGAATCCGGCTCTAGGGGGCGGTGCTCATTTCTGTTTTCAATGAAGAGCCAGCGCTGTCTGAAGACTTTTCCGCCAAGGCGCAGGGAACGCTTTTTACCTTCCCACCGAAGCGGTACCTATTTATCTACTTGCAATTTCTTGCTCTCGAACTGCAAGGTTGGCAGGAGCCGGGACCAAAGATGGGAGCTCACTCCGTCATGCGGCACTCGGGTCTCAAACTGCCGAACTACCGACCTTCTGGTCTACAGCTCAGCGTCTTAACCTCTGAGTCACTGCGGCCCTTTAAAGACTAAAATAGTTGGGTTTAAATGTCAGGAGGAAAGGGTGAAGAATCTGGGGCTTTTCAATTCAGAAAAGAGATGACTAAGGGGGGACATGATAGAGGTTTATAAAACTATGCATGGGATGGAGAGAGTTGACGAAGGGAACTTTTTCTCACTCTCCCAAACTGCGAGAACTTGAGGGCATCCAATGGATCTGGTGGGAAGGAGGTTCAGGACAGACAATACTTCTTTATAAAACAAGTGGTCAAAATGTGGACTTCCCTGCCAGAGGATGCAGTGATGGCCACAGTCACAGATGGCTGTAATAGGTTCATGCAGGAGAGGTCTATCAGTGGTTACTAGGGTCGCCAGCTCTGAGTTGGGAAACACCTGGAGATTTGGGGGGTGAAGCCCAGGAAGGGTGGGGTTTGGGGAAGGAGGAACCTCCGCAAGGTACAGTGCCACAGAGTCCACCCTCCGAAGCAACCGTTTTCTCCAGGGGAACTGATCTTGGTCGTCTGGAGATCAATTGTAATACCAGGAGATCGCCAGGTGCCACCTGGCGGCTGGCAATCCAAGTGGCTACTGGTCTTGGTGACTAAAGGGAACCTTCATATTCAGAGGTAGTCAACCTCTGAATACCAGGGCCAGAAGACAACACTGGGAGAAGGCTTTGGCCTCTGTGCCCTGTTGTTGACCCTCCAGAGGAACTGGTTGACCGCTGTATGAGACAGGATGCTGGACTAGATGGACCACTGGTCTGATCCAGCAGGGCTCTTCTGATGTTCTTAACAGAGGAAGGCCTCGGCCTCTATGCCCTGTTGTTGGCCCTCCAGAGGAACTAGTTGAGGCCACTGTGTGAGACAGGATGTTGGACTAGATGGACCCTCACTGATCTGATCCGGCAGGGCTCTTCTGATGTTCTTATGAGAGGAAGGCCTCGGCCTCCATGCCCATTGCTGGCTCTCCAGAGGAACTGGTTGGCCACTGTGTAAGACAGGATGTTGGACTAGATGGACCACTGGTCTTATCCAGCAGGGCTCTTCTTACATTCTTATGAGGGGAAGGCCTTGGCCTCTCTGCCGTGTTGTTGGCCCTCCAGAGGAACTGGTTGAGGCCGCTGTGTGAGACAAGATGCTGGACTAGATGGACCACTGGTCTTATCCAGGAGGGCTCTTCTTCGGTTCTTAAGAAGATAAGGTTGCGACTTTATGATGTTAAATTAAAATTGAATCAAGGAATGGAAAGCGATTACTCTCAACAGAAGCTACTGGTGATAATTCATTCTCCCTTGGTTGCCTTAAGGGGATTAATAACGTCGAGAAATTCCTGATCTTTGTTCAGTCCTCGGGAAATACAATCAGATTTCTCAATGAATTCAAGTTCAACACTGTATTTCTGACATTTCTACCTGTTTAGACCTGGCTGCTTAAAATGTACAATGAAATGGGTTCTAGTCCAGGTAAACGAATGTGTGCCCCAAGAGTTTTGCTTGTGCTGAGAAAGATCTGTGGCTACCCCATCTACCTTTCTAGCACATTTTCCCCACCCGCCCTTTCTCCAAGGAACTCAAGTTTACTTCTCCATTTTAGCCTCACCATGACCCTGTGAGGTAGGCTCGGCTGAGACAGACTGACTAGCCCAAGGTCACTCAAGTGAGCTTCCATAACAGAGCGGGGATCTGAACTCGGGTCTCTCAGCTCCTTTGCCAATGATCTAACCTGACTGTTTTTGAAAAGTGGGTCAAGACTGAAAAGGTGGGTGATAATTAGGCCCGCCAAACTACAGGTGGATGCTGGAGACCTCCTAGGATTACCCCTGATCTCCAGAATTGGGATTGCCAGTGTGGGAAGTGACAGACCTTTGCGCTGTCTCTTTGCCCTCAGACTACAGAGGAAGTTTACAAGAGAGTCAGAAGGCTAGATAGGCAGGATGCTGACCACCATTGCTCTCCGATACTATCCCTTTGAAGAGTAGGTTGCTACCCTCAGGGAAAGCTTTCTTCCTTCTGGCTTCTCCCTCGCTCTCCTCACAAGGCGAATTTTCTCCATCTTGGCAACATGAGAGCATCTCCATCCATCTAGCTAGTTAGACTAGATTACAGGACCTATCTCTCCTCTATCCTATCTAGAATGGAGTTCCTTCAATAAAAGGATTCATATTAGCTGGCAAATGTAAAGAGGCTCGGTGTAACTTTGTTTCTTGCTTGCACACACGCCGTGCCAGGTGGCTCTGCTGTCTTTATGAGCTTTTGTGCACGCTGCTACTGATGTATTCCAATAGACTGGCCCCCTCTGATGGGGCCGGGGATCTCCCGATCAAACAGTGGCTGGACAAACACTTGCCAGGGATGCTCTTGGCCAGGGGTGGGCAAACTGTGGCTCGGGAGCCGCATGCGGCTCTTTCACATATATTATGTGGCTCCTGGCAAGGCAGCTGGGGAAGCTAAATATCATTAGCGAACAAATATTATTGGACAAATTAATATCATTATCAATATCTGCTTTTACCCCTTTTGTTATTATTTTTGGCAGTCTCATTTAATGTTAATAAAAAGCCAATTTGCTTATTTTCCAATAAAAGCAGGAAATATTTGTTCATGTCTTGTGGCTCTCAAACATCTGATGTTTATTCTATGCGGCTCTTACGTTCAGCAAGTTTGGCCACCCCTGTTCTAGGTGGCTCTTACGGTGAGCAAGTTTGCCCACCCCTGGGCTGACGTCCCCACCCATTACTGGAATACCTCCCAGATCCTCCCACCGGCAAGATGAAGGAACCCTACTTTTAAAGCATTTTGAAATTTGAAAGTGGATTGTTATGGCTTGTGAAGAAACGCCATTTTGTGGGTGGTGTGGGCTGGATAGGAGGGGGCCATCAAACTTGAGGCAGGCCTCGGCCTAGTCTCCTCCTCATTCCCCCACTCCCCCTCCGGTCTCCAAGCAGCAATCTGAGGGCAGCTCCCTAAAGAGGACAGGAAATTCATCAAGGCTATGAGGAGATCTGCCCCAGAATGCTGCAAGAGGGAGAGACAGTTCCTGGGCGGGAAGGGAGTCTGTAAGAAGGGGAATTAGTCAGTGGAAAGTCTGAAGCCTGTCAGACAGTTTGGTTGGCGTCTGCAGCAGGCGGAGAGGCCATGTTGAGAGAAATGTGGATCTGACCTTCTCCCCTGAAATGAAATGGGTGTGCCTGCCCTGCTGACCATATAGACAGGGCATGAGTATAGAGAAGGGAAAGGTGGAGCGGTTTTGTCACATTTATTTTTGATTCTTCAGTTCACTGTACGCCTGTAAATAGTTGAGCGTTTCCAAATAAGTCCTTCCAATGCAAAGGAGCGAGATTCCGCTGTACCACCCAGTCCCCCAGACACTTGGACACGCCAGGAATGGGGATCCCTAAGGAGAAGGAGCAAAATGGCCAGTTGCCAACTCTCCAGGGGAGCCCCAAAGATTCCCAGGAAGCCCCAGGGTTTCTGGTGATTGTGGAGAGGCAGGTTAGAGAGGGACAGTGGTGGCAGCCATGCCCGGAGCAGTAGAGAAGAACTGCCCCTTTAGGTGCCAGATCAACCAAAGGAGGGATGGGCAGAGCGGGGCCTGCCTGCTGAAGCAGGCCCGTTCCGCGACATGGCTTCCACCCCAAAGAACTGTGGGAAATGTAGTCTTGTAGGGGCGAGGGTTTGCCTTTCCAAGACTGGTGGCCTCTCTCTAGAACTACAGTTCCCAGGATTCTATAGTTGAACTAGATGGATTGGAAACTGGTTGTGACTTTATAGAGCAAGTTGTTCCTTTTTGCACGGCGTGTGCACAAACTTCCGCGCCGCTAGACGCATTCCTCACCTGGCGCGCTCGCTGGCGTCTGTGCGGTGGACGTTCGAAAGCTGCCCCAGGCAGAAACGGTCGCCCCCGGATGGGTCCACGTAGCCATCCACGGTCACCACAGGGCAGTTGGACGGCACCTTGAAGATCTCGCCCACCTGCACGTCCATCTCAAAGTAGGCGATGGAACACCAGAATTCGGGGCCTGCGGGGAGGCGAGAGTTAAAATCCCAGGATGGCACGGTTGTAGAAGGGCAATGAGGGTAAGTGAGGGAGGCATCGCTTACCAGGGTGGCTGGAAACCGGATGCTGGTAGGGAGCCGAGCTGTGGTGTGTAGGCCCTGAATACCAAAGACGACAGAGGGGTCAGGGAGATGGTCACATGTGGCATGGAGGGCACAGCAAAACAAGTGGGGTGCCGGGCCCTTAAAGCTCATATTGGTCTGTTCCCTCCAACCACTAGACTTCACTCCCCTTCCGGAAGTAAGGAAGGGGTCTGGAGCTCCTCCAGTCATTCCTTACTGTCTTAACCAATAAATGCTTCCCCCTAGCTCAGAAGAATGGAATGCTAGACCAGGGTATGTCTATGTGAGCACCGTGATTCCAACAGCAACCAGCTTATGAGACTGCTGAGAGTCAGAGCATGACTGGGGCCAGACGCTTCTGTTTGCCTGCAAGCAGCTGCAATCCAGTGGTAGACTGCCACTGCATGTGGAGGCTCTATTGAGCTACCGTGGCTGGGAAATGGGGACAGATCCACGTTCCTCCAGCAACCGATCATCTGAGCGACTGGCTGCCAGCATCAGTTCTGTGAGTGAAATACCTTCAGCTGAAATACCTCCAGCATCCTGTTTCATACAGTGGCCTCAACCAGTTCCTCTGGAGGGCCAACCATGGGGCAGAGAGGCCGAGGCCTTCCCCTCATAAGGACATCAGAAGAACCCTGCTGGGTCAGACCAGTGAGGGTCCATCTAGTCAAGCATCCTGTCTCCCACAGTGGCCTCAACCAGTTCCTCTGGAGGGCCAGCGACAGGGCAGAGAGGCCGAGGCCTTCCCCTCATAAGAACACCAGAAGAGCCCTGCTGGATCAGACCAGTGAGGGTCCATCTAGTCCGGCACCCTGTCTCACACTGTGGCCTCAGCCAGTTCCTCTGGAGGGCCCACAACAGGGCAGAGAGGCTGAGGCCTTCCCCTCATAAGGACATCAGAAGAGCCCTGCTGGGTCAGACCAGTGAGGGTCCACCTAGTCCAGCATCCTGTCTCACACAGTGGCCTCAGCCAGTTCCTCTGGAGGGCCAACAACAGGGCAGAGAGGCCGAGGCCTTCCCCTCATAAGGACCTCAGAAGAGCCCTGCTGGATCAGACCAGTGAGGGTCCATCCAGTCCAGCATCCTGTCCCACGCAGTGGCCTCAGCCAGTTCCTCTGGAGGGCCAACCACAGGGCAGAGAGGCCAAGGCCTTCCCTCATAAGAATGTAAGAAGAGCCCTGCTGGATCAGCCCAGTGAGGGTTGCCAGCCTCCAGGTGGGGCCTGGGGATCCCCCGCTTTTACAACTGATCTCCAGCTGAGAGAGATCAGCTCCCCTGGAGAAAATGGCTGCTACGAAGGGTGGATTCTGTGGCATTGTACCATGTTGAGGCCCCTCTCCTCCCCAAATCCTGCCCTCTCCTGGCTCCACCCCCAAAGTCTCCAGGTATTCTCCAACCCAGACTTGGCAACCCTACTAGTGCAGCATCCTGTCTCACACACTAGCCAGCCACTTCCTCTGGAGGGCCCACGACAGGGCACAGAGGCCTGCATCCTTTTTGTCCGTTCTGAATCCACTTCGGTTGGATGTTCCCAATAGGTTAAGAGTTACCAGATGCCCTCTTTTCAGAAGACACGTCCTATTTTGTTGGAGTCCGTCCTCTTTTGGGCTCTTTTTTTAAAAAAAAAACCTTATGAAAATGTCTTCTTTTTGCGTTGGAAGGTCAGGAATAGGAATGGGCACAATCCAGGGAAACAGGAAGTGTTCCCATTTAATTGGCTTTCATAGGTGTGAACTCAGAAGTGACTCTGCGGGGAAGGGGGGGCTGTGTGTGTGTGTGTTTGTGCGTGTGTGTGGGGGGGGCAGGGGTAAGGCTGAAGGCCAGTTGGACCTGATGAAGAGTGCATGAATTAAGCCTTATTGGTCTTAAAGGTGCCACTGGACTCAAAACGTTGTTATAATTATTAAAAGTTATCATTAAAACAAGGGCTTTAAACTCGCTGCTAGGGCTGCCAAGTCAGCCCCACCCCCAAGGTCGTCCAGCCTGGACGACCTCCCTCACGTAATGATGTCACCCGGAAGTGACGCCATCACGTTGAGGGCGTTGCCAGGGCGACGCTCTGGCAATCGCCCCAAATCGACCTCCCTCACGTAATGATGTCACCCGGAAGTGACGCCGTCATGTTGAGGGCGTTGCCAGGGCGACGCTCTGGCAATCGCCCCAAATCGACCTCCCTCACGTAATGATGTCACCCGGAAGTGACGCCATCACGTTGAGGGCGTTGCCAGGGCGACGCTCTGGCAATCGCCCCAAAACTCTATGATATCATATGATATCTATGATATCATAGAGTTTTGGGGCGATTGCCAGAGCGTCGCCCTGGCAACGCCCCAAACGTGATGGTGTCACTTCTGGTGACGCCGCCTGGCGCACGCTTTGCGCGCGCACCAGGGAAGCTCCCAGCTAGCTCCCACCCCCGCTGGTAAGTTAAATACACTTGGCAACCCTACTCGCTGCTCCTCCCAACAGGGCAATGAATAAAAGTGAATAAAAGAGAACCTCCACGCCTGTCTCAACTTTAGTAGGAACCAAAAACAAACTAAAAACAAACCCGAACAAAAGCCCTGTAGCCCGCATATTGCACTTAACAAAGCCCTCACTCACGCATTCTAAGCAGCTCAAAGGCTTTTCCTTGCTGTTAGATTCCCTGACTTTTCTAACTTCCTGGGTTTTTTCACAGCTTCAGCTGTTTAGCTCTTATCATCCTGTCATCAGCAGTTAGGAAGGAGGATTAAGGTTGGTCAGGGAGGAACAGAAAAGCTAAATGATAACGAACTGACAATCAGAAGTCCCTTAAAAGCCCTTTGAGCTATTCAAGGCCCAGACAGGAGAGACAGGGAGATTTTGACAAGAAGTCTCTAAAGCAGGGGTGGGCAATTGTTTTGGCTGGGGGGGCACTTTGTGGGAGCGGAGGTTAGCAGAGGGCCGCACCTTTTAAAATGATGGCATTCATTAGTTAACTTTGCATTTCAGAAAAGGTATAAATTGTATCATAAAAATCAATAAATGTAAATCAAAGAAAATAGTGGTCGTTTTATTCAATTTATTTATTGTGCTGATTTCATATCATCTATAGCTGCAAGCACATTTAATTTTAGAATCAGTTTAATGAGAGAAATGTACCCTATCACACTTTTCTACAATTTTTTTGAAATCAGGAGATTGCTTGTTGAGAAACCACGTGGCTGACTGTCTTGGCGGGCCGCAAAAAACTCTGTGGCGGGCCGCATGTGGCCCCCGGGCCGCAAACCCCACCCCTGCTCTAAAGCAAAAAGGGCAGGGGGGTTAAAATTAAAACCAAGGGCTTTAAAAACTGAAGCTTTATAACTTAGATAAAAGTAAAAATAAAACAAAATAAAAGGGACCCACTCAACCTTCTTGTGGCTCAGCCACACACGAGGGAGGGAGGGAGAGAGGGAGAGAGGGAAGGAAATTTTTAACGCGAAGGCTAAAGCAAAGGGAGGGAGGGAAAGATTGTGGAAAGGAGTAAAAAACGAAGAGCTGGATGCAATAGGGCTCAGTTAAACAAAACAACCAAAGACAAAACAAATAAAACAAAA
The DNA here is from genome assembly GCA_029233225.1 of Lepidodactylus listeri. Classification (NCBI taxonomy): domain Eukaryota; kingdom Metazoa; phylum Chordata; class Lepidosauria; order Squamata; family Gekkonidae; genus Lepidodactylus; species Lepidodactylus listeri. The sequence goes on from JARCFY010000003.1 coordinate 156,643,977, forward strand.
AGCAAAACTAAAAGTAAAAATAAAGTACAATGCTCCAAGGAGGAGGAGGAGGAGGAGGAAGAGGAGGAGATTGGGTTTATACCCTGCCCTTCACTACCTGAAAGATTCTCAGAGCGGCTTACAAACTCCTTTCCCTTCCCCTCCCCACAACAGACACCCTGTGAGGTAGGCGGGGCTGAGAGAGCTCTGAGACAACTGTCCTTGAGAGAACAGCTCTGACAGAGCTATAGCTTGCTCAAGGTCATCCAGCCGGCCGCATGTGGAGGAGTGGGGAATCAATCCCGGTTCTCCCAGATTAGAGTCCGCGCACTTAACCACTACACCAAACTGGCCCGGAACCACACTGGAACTTTCTTTTTAAACTGAAAAGCCCCAAACTAAGGTTGCCAGGTCATACCCGGCTGCCTGCATGTGGGTGGGGGGGGGTCCCTCTCTCTCTCCAGGATGTCTTCGGCACATGTGTGAAGAGACATCATTGCGCAGGGCATCTATCATTTGAGGGAAAACTCTATGGTAACTATAGAGTTTTTTTCCTCGAATGACAGAGCATCCCCCCCACAACGTGCCCTGCGTGATGACATCACCTCCGAGTGACATCTTCGCGCCGGCCACACTGGGCGTGGACTTTGGGGACTGGATGGGCCATTGGCTTGATCCAGCCCGCCAGCCGGATTGGGGCTGGCAGATCAGGGGCCCCGGAGCAGGCAAACCCCCACCCCCGTTGGGGGAATGGCAACCCTATACCAGACTCTTCAGCCTTTCCTCACAGGGAAGGTGCGCCAGCCCCCGAATCATCTTCGTTGCCCTCCTCTGTGCTTTTTCCAGCTCTGCAACGTCCTTTTTCGATACAGAAACCGGAACTGTACACAGTATTCCAAATGCGGCCATATCATTGTTGTTGCACTTTCCCAGCTTCTTTGTTATAGCCGGGAGCGGGGGTCATTTCGTAGAAAAAGAGGAGCAGGAGCTCATTAGCATAACTTATTTGCATATGCCACACCCCCTGACATCCCCGGAAGTGTGTCAGAAGGAAAGAAAGAAAGGAGAGAGAGCGAGGAAGGAAGGAAGGAAGGAAGGAAGGAAGGAAGGAAGGAAGGAAGGAAGGAAGGAAGGGAGAGAGGGGACAGCTACTAATCCAAGCCTCAGAAATACTACTCTTCTGGGAGGATAGCTTCAGTGGTGGCTGAAGCCTTCAGAAGGCTGGTCGGAGGAACAAGGACCTTTCCAGGGGACGGGGTCGTTTTGCTGTGCTCCCCCGAGCTCCTGTTCCAAACGACCCCTGGCTAGGAGACCCGTTCTTAAGATGGGAGTGGAAAAAAAGAAAGCACACCCCGAAACCAAACACCCGCTGTCCTCCCCCCCTTCCCTTTACACCCCTCCCACATTTTGCTTGCCTGGACATACAGTAATGGCTTTGGTGGTGGAGGGGAGTTTGTGGGTGATTCCGCCCATTCTGCTGCTGCTGCGGTGTGGGGGGTGGCGGAGGGGTGGGCTGCTGACCCCTTCCTCCCAAGGAGTAGCTCGTGGCGCTCCCGGTCCCAGTCCAGCTGGTTGCTGAGCGAGCAGGAAAGAAGGAAACGAGAGGAATGAAGGAGAGGGAAAATGCGAAGCTCCCCGATTGTCCGTCTGACTCCTCTGGTGACCAGCAGTGGTTCTCCAGGGCTCAGGCAGAGAAGGGTCTTGCCTGACACATCAGAACATAAGAGAAGCCATGTTGGATCAGGCCAGGGGCCCGTCCAGTCCAACACTCTTGCGTCACACAGTGGCCAAAGCCCAGGGGCCACCGGGAGGTCCACCAGGAGGGCCAGAACTCCAGAATTCCTCCCTCTGTTGCCCCACCCAAGCACCAAGAACATAAGAGAAGCCATGTTGGATCAGGCCAGGGGCCCGTCCAGTCCAGCACTCTTATGTCACACAGTGGCCAAAACCCAGGTGCCATCTGGAGGTCCACCAGTGGGGCCAGAACTCCAGAAGTCCTTCCACTGTTGCCCCCCCCCCCCCAGCACCAAGAACATAAGAGAAGCCATGTTGGATCAGGCCAAAGGCCCACCCAGTCCAACACTCTTGCGTCACACAGTGGCCAAAACCCAGGGGCCACCAGGAGGTCCACCAGCGGGGCCAGAACTCCAGAAGCCCTCCTACTCTTGCCCTCCAAGCACCAAGAATACAGAGCATCACTGCCCCAGACAGAGTCTTCCATCTATACCTGCTAGCTAATAGCCACTGATGGACCTCTGCTCCATAGGTTTCTCCAGTCCCCTCTTGAAGGTGTCCATGCTTGTAGCCACCACCACTTCCTGCGGCAGCGAACTCCATGTGTTAATGACTCTTTGGATGAAGAAGTTCTTTCTCTGATCGGTTCTAAGCCCACTGCTCATTAATTTCATGCCCATGAGTTCTTACATGGTGAGAAAGGGAGAAAAGTACTTCTTTCTCTGCCTTCTCTATCCCATGCATAATGTTGTAAATAATACCTGAGACCAGAGCCCCGGAACTGGAGATGTCCACTGAACTGGGGACCATCTGCATTGAAAGCACCCACTCTGCCACTGAGCAATGACCTTGAACCTGATCCAGGACTCCACTGGAAGCCAGGACAGCCCACAGCACCGGATGGATGTGTGCTGTATGTGGAGCCCCCATAAGTATCTGCACAGCCTCATTTTGTACCAGCTGGGAGTTTCCAGATCAGCTTCAAAGGGTAGGCCCACGTAGAATGAGTTACAGTAGTCCAGGGAGGACAGGGGCAGGCTTTATTCAGCCACCGCTCTGAATATCCTCCAGGCCCCCAGCAGAGGTCAGTCACCAGAGGTCAATGTGACTTCCAGGTGCACACACACACACACACGACAACAACAACCAGTACCGAAAAAAAGTAGGAGGTGATGTGAAAGACCTCTACCCCATAGAATCATAAAGTTGGAAGGGACCTCCAGGGTCATCTAGCCCCACCCCCTGCACAATGCAGGGAATTCACAGATACCTCCCCCTCCACACACCCCGTGACTGCTGTTCCATGCCCAGAAGGCCCTGGAGAGCGACAGCCAGTCCAAGTAGACAATCCTGACCTCGAAGGACCAAAGGTGGTCTTCTGCTCTCCTCAGCTTCATGAATCCCACCCTCTAACCCAGATACTCACTCGGGTAGGTCAGCTTTGGGGCGCAGCCATTCTGCTGCGATCCCGGGGGAGCTGGAGAAGGGGCTGGGGTGTGTGAGGAGGCGGAGATCTGCAGAAGACCCTCGCCATGCAGAAGGGGAAGCAGAGGGCCTCCAGGTGGCCCTGGTGGAAGAAAAAATAAAAGGGTTGTTTCAGGGGATCACTGCCTTTGGAGCGTGAGGGGGAGAAGACATCCCTTTGCCGGCCCTTCAAGGCGGACCCCTGCCAAAAATCTTACCTGGGGGAGACAAGGGCAGGCCAGGGTAGATGCCAACAGGAGGATGGGGCGATTCAGAGAGCTGAAGCGGCGACAGGGGCTGGAAAGGATCTCCTGGCGGGTGGCTGGATTTGCTCCCAGGACACGGGCGATCAGCCGGCGGAGGCGCCTGGATCTCCATGTGGATGCAGTCGGGGATGAATTCCTCTTTCACTAGCCGGGCGGGAGGGGCTAGAGGTGGGAAGACTGTACAGGTCGGGCACAGGTTCACGGCAGCGGTAGGATTGGAGGTACGCTGCCCCTGAACACGGAGGTTCTATTCAGTTGTTCACCGTCACAGGGCTTGTACTCCAACCACCCGGCAAGTCTTCCTCCCAGTTCCGCACTAGATACTTATTTGCCTCTTGGGCTGAGCCAGAAGGCCACTCAGCCCAGTTCTATGTTTCCAAACATGGCCAGATGGGTACCTCTGGCTGTTCAAATTGTATCATTTGCTCTTATATTTCAGATACGTAATACATTTGGCAATGTACCTGATTTTACTCGGGGTCTGTAACAATTCATAATACGTTCCAAATCTAATGAATCTATATTTCTCCCCTACCCCTTTTTTCCCCCTTCTGTATCCCACCCTTTTAAGAGAAAATAATGAAAAAATTCATTTACAGACAGGTGCCTCTGGCTAGCCCACGTGAAGGTGGCATCTCTTGCCAAACTGTTTGTTCTCTTAGATTGGATTGGGAGGTTCTGTTTCATGATCTTAGTGATGAGCCGTTGATAGATCCTCCATGACGCTCTCCCACCCCTTTCTTAAAGCCATCTAAACTGGCAGCCATCTAAACTGGTGGCAGTTGAGTTCCATAGGTTAATTGTGCAATAGAGAAGGTCAGGACGTGCAATAGTCCTCTCTCCCCATCTCGGGGGCCTTTTCTCATCCCCACATAGGGGCGGATTGGCCATTAAGGCCATTGGGAAAACCCCACTGGACCGATGTGTTTTTTTGGGGGGGGGGGCGCTATTTCCTTTGCCAGCCCCCTTCTCGGCCTTTCTGTTCACCCCCCAGTCCAGACATCAGCTCTCACCTGTATTCTGGATGTTCAGTCCTAAAGAGAGAGAAGAGAGAACGGATCGATCAGTTATCTCTGCGGCTTCGATGCATGCTGCCTGCCTGTTACGAGAGTTAGCACGCCACCTCTTGAGGCGAAGCACCTCTGAGCACGTGCAGAATGGGACACTCCCGGAGTACAACGAAGAGTATCTTTTTATCAGCGTCTAGGGTCAGGTGGCTTCGGCACTGAGCAAAGGGCTCTTTCGAGCTTCCTTCTTCCGCCGCAGTGAAGGCCTTGGTCTTACCCTGTAGGCCCTTATGACCCAAGCAAAATAAGAGCTCCGTGAGAGGCAAAGGGCACCAGAGGCTCACAACTGGGAATGGAAATCAAAATGAGAGCCCTTTGCACGCACCTTCTTGGGCCAGTAGTTGCGTGCATCTAACCTAGACCCTCACCCATAGGTGTTAAACCCATTTGTTATGAAGGCCGGATCCAGGGCTCCGTTGGGGCCGGGGTGCGCCAGAGCGCCGCTCCGGGAGAGAGGAGGCGGGGGGGCGGGCACTTAACGAAGCCCCGCCCCCCCGGCCTCCCCCCCACATCAATGCTCCCGGCGGCGCTCCCGAGAAGACTCCTGTCCCTCCCCCCTCCCACTGCTCCCGAGGCCGCGGCAGAGCGCCGCGGCCCGGGAAGCCCCTTTCCTCCCACCCCCCAAGAAGACTCCTGTCCCTCCCCCCTCCCACTGATCCCGAGGCCACGGCAGACCGCCGCGGCCCGGGAAGCCCCTTTCCTCCCACCCCCCGAGAAGACTCCTGTCCCTCCCCCCTCCCACTGCTTCTGAGGCCACAGCAGAGCGCCGCGGCCCGGGAAGCCTCTTTCCTCCCCCCCCTCAATACTCCCTCCCTTCCTTCCTTCTCTCTTTCTCTCCCCCCACCTACCTACTTACCTTCCTCTTCCTTCCTTTCCCCCTTCCTTCCTTCCTTCCTACTCTCTCTCTCTCCCCACCTACCTACCTACCTGTTCCTTCCCCACTCCCTTCCTTCCTTCCTTCCCTCTCCCCCCTTCCTACCTACCTTACTGTTCCTTCCTTTCCCCCTTCCTTCCCCTCTCCCTTCCTTCCTTCCTTCCTTCTCTCTCCCCCCTTCCTACCTACCTTACTGTTCCTTCCTTTCCCCCTTCCTTCCCCTTTCCCTTCCTTCCTTCCTTCCCTCTCTCCCCACCTACCTACCTGTTCCTTCCCCTCTCCCTTCCTTCCTTCCTCCCTCTCCCCCCTTCCTTCCTTCCTTCCTTCTCTCTCTCCCCCCCACCTTCCTACCTACCTTACTGTTCCTTCCTTTCCCCCTTCCTTCCCCTTTCCCTCCCTCCCTTCCTTCCTTCCTTCCCTCTCTCTCTCCCCACCTACTTACCTACCTTCCTGTTCCTTCCCCTCTCCCTTCCTTCCTTTCTTCTCTCTCTCTCCCCCACCTACCTTCCTGTTCCTTCCTTTCCCCATCCTTCCCCTCTCCCTTCCTTCCTTCCTCCTTCTCTCCCCCCTTCCTTCCTTCCTTCTCTCTCCCCCCCCACCTTCCTACCTACCTTACTGTTCCTTTCTTTCTTTCTTCCTTCCCCCCTTCCTCCCTTCTTTATTCCTCCCTCCTCCTTTCCTTTCTTCCTTCCTTTCTTTTTCTTTCTTTTCTCTCTCTCCCCCACCTACCTACCTTCCTTCCTGTTCCTTTCCTTCCTTCCCCCTCCCTCCCTTCTTGCCTTCTGACACACCTGACGTCAGGGATGTGTGACCTTATGACACTTCCAGTGACGTCAGGGGGTGTGGCATATGCAAATAAGTTATGCTAATGAGCTCCTGCACCTCTTTTTTTACGAAAGGACCCCTGGCCGGATCTGATGTAAATGTCACTTTGTTGGGCTGGGCCATTTCTGCCGTAAGATGTGATGCCGGGTACCGGAGATATAAACTTTATAAAGGACACAGGCGAACCCAATTAACAGTATTATTTTTAACTCCAAATACAGTTGATTCCTAGCAATGAAATTTACTGCAATTGATTTACTGGGGAACCCACAAAAGCCCCAATTAATGCATTTAATCACATGCAAGACTAGGTTTTTCCCCCAAGGGATACCATAAAAGGGGGAGGACCTCACATTTCCAGATATACCAGTTGCTTGTGGGTCGGATAAAAGCCCTGGATGGGCCTGTTCCGACCCCCGGGCCTTATGTTTGACACCCCCACCCTAACCTATCCGGCTATATGGCCTAGGGTTCTGTGAACCAAATCTATCTGTCACATTTTGAAAAAGAGATTGGATTTATACCCCGCCCTTCACATGGAGTCTCAGAGTGGCTTATAGTCTCCTTTCCCTTCCATTCCCCACAACAGACACCCTGTGAGGCAGGTGGGGCTGAGAGAGCTCTGAGAGAACTGCTCAAGAAAGAACAGCTCCAAGAGAACTTGTGACTGACCCAAGGCCACCCAGCAGCTGCTTGCGGAGGAATGGGGAATCCAGCTCGGTTCTCCCAGATTAAAGTCTGTGCACTTAAGCACTACACCAAACTGGATCCTCCCTTTCCTCCAAGGCATACAGGAAGAGTTACATGGTGCTCTCCTCACAACAGCCCTACAAGGTAGGTCAAGCTGAGTTTGGGAGGCTGAGAGAGAAAGGCCCTAGGCTGTCCTTCAGGAATGTGGGATTTAAACTTTTACGTCTCAAGCTCCCCCACCCGCTCACCGATGCCAGGCGACACCACTCGCTCGTAGTGGTACGGGTTCACACAGACGCTGTCGTACTTCAGGTCAAAGGCGAACTGGCAGAACTTGACGTGCTTGAGTTCGTTCTTGTGCAAGTCTGGCCAGCGCCAGAGACGGGCGTAGATCACGTGGGGGAAGCCCTTACGCCCCGCAACCTACAGAATGTGTGGGGGGGGAGAGATGGTGGATCTTTCCGTTAGAACAGAACTGGGAGGAACAATCAGTGATTGCACAGCCACCAACAGAAACAACAAGCCCATGGCCTTGACTCTGCAGGTCAGGCAGGTAGACTGAGTGAGGTGGTTCAATTGCTACTAAAATGCTGCAGCAATGTACAATAGCAATGTGCAATAACAACTGCACAAACAGTGTTAAATAACAAATGTGCAATAGCAACGTGAAATAACAAATGTACAATAACATTTGTGCAATAACACATTTGTCCAATAACAAATGTGCAATAACACATTTGTCCAATAACAAATGTGCAATAACAAACATACAATAATAATAATAATAAACTGCTGCCAAAGTAAACAGGGAAGTCCTCTATCCCCCAAGTAACTCTTTTTTTGCTTAATATATTCAGAACAGATCACTGTCATAACCAGACTTCAACTCAAAAATCCAATATTTCCCCCCCCTCCAAATGCCAAGCATGTAAACTGTGTGCACGTCTGAAGCAACTCCCATACTGCTTGTTCCCATGTTCTTGACTGATTTAAATACAAGCGTGTTGGAAAATTTGAGCATCTTACCTAGTGCGGAGAACAAATAAAGAGAAACCTGGAGAGAAACTGAGGCAGAAAGAGAAAGAAAGAGGGTCGGATCAGGGGGGGGGAGGAGTTGCCTCCACAGGTTACAGAGCCCATAGGTTGGGGCTGGGGGTCTCTCCTCCACATCAGACATTACACGATCGCAGGGCCCATTTAGGTTCTGGATCATGGCCTTCCCAGCTGCCCTCTTTTCCCAAGCTGAAAAAATTCCAGAGGGGAAACCTGGGAGTTCGCTGGGATACACATAGGTGCCCCAGTACTGCCCTCTAGACAGTTTCCGCCTGAGAAAATCACCACTGAGGGAAGGCTGAAGCCCCTTCTAGACTTTCATTACCAATCCCCCCCCACCAATCAAAAGGGACAAGCCAGAGAATAGCTGCTACACCTACAGTTGCCACCCTGCAGCTGACACCTGGAGATCTCCGGCTATTACAGACGATCTCCAGACGACCAAGATCAGTTCCCCTGGAGAAAATGGCTCCCTGAGAGGGTGGACTCTATGGCATTCTACACTGAGGCCCCTCCCCTCCCCAATCCCCGCCCTCCCCAGGCTCCACCCCCAAATCTCCAGGTATTTCCCAACCCAGAGCTGGCAACCCTACGACCCCCACCCCCCTGCTTGTCCCAATTCCTGCAGGATTCAGCAGAAAACAACTTTACAGATACTAGACTGTGTTCCCCCCCTCCAAACAGGGGTGCCAGCCTCCAGGTGGGACCTTGAGAATCCCCTGGAATTACAGCTCACCTCCTAGGCTTGCCAGCCTCCAGGTGGGGCCTGGGGATCTCCCGCTTTCACAACTGATCTCCAGCTGACAGAGATCAGCTCCCCTGGAGAAAATGGCTGCTTTGGAGGGTGGACTCTATGGCATTGTACCCCACTGAGGTCCCTGTCCTCTTCAGGACTCCATCCCCAGACTTCCAGGCGTTTCCCGGCCTGGGTCTGGCAACCCTCCCTCCCACCCCCCCACCCCCCCGCCAGTGGCCTGGGGGAATCTGGCAGCCCTACCGCCAAATCCCTACCTAATCTGCCAACAGCTCAGCTCCGTAGGGCAGCATGTACCCCCCTTTAACCCTACACTCCGGGGGCTCCCGGATAAGCTGCAACTTCCTAGCGTGGGCGTGCGTGGCCCCACCTGTCCCCCCCCCACCGGACAGAATCCACCCTCCCACTCCATGCAGAGAGGATGATGAAATGACCCTTTCCTCTCCCCCCCCCCTTCAGCACCAGGAGGAGGGGCAGCGAGGAGGTTGCACTCATTCTTTCCCCCCGGAGGCTTTTGGCTGCGGCTGATTCCAGACATAACAACAGGCCCCCCCCCTTCCTCCCCGTGGCTCCAAGAACCAGACAGTGACTCATCCTCCGGGCGCGGGGGGGGGGGGGGGGGGAGCAGATGAAAAATAGGGGAGAGAGATTAGTGCGGGGGGTGGGGGGTGGGGAGAAATGGGGTTAATGACTTCATAGCATAGCCTGGCTTGACCTCAAAACTGAACAAGGGGGAAGGTGGAGGGACTCCAAAGAGACCCCCTTGTTTTCCCCAAAGCAACCCCCCACACTGCAGATTCGAGGCCTTTAAGGGATGTCTGTCTGTCTGTCTGTCATCTCTGTGTCTGTCTGTCTGTCTATCTATCAATCATCTGTCTATCTATCTATCTATCTTCATCATCATCTGTCCATCTGTCTCTCTGTGTATATATATATATATATGTATGTAATGTATGTATGTATCAATCATCTATCTATCTATCTATCATCTATCATCATCATCTGTTCATCTGTCTGTGTATAAAATACATACATACATACAAAATGATACATGCATACATTACATACATATATATATATATGTATGTAATGTATGTATGTATCAATCATCTGTCTATCAATTCACCTGTCTGTCTATCTATTATCATCATCATCTCTCCATCTGTCTCTGGGTGTATATATGTATGTATGCAATGTATGTATGTATCAATCATCTGTATAATTATCTGTCTGTCTATCAGTCATCTGTCTGTCTGTCTATCCATCCATCCTGATTTCTCTTGGTTTATTTTGGCTTAATCAAATACTCAGAAACAAGGGCTTAACAAGGAGGGGGGCCAGCCATTCTTCTGCACCTCACTGCCTTTACGGGATTCTGAAAAAAGGAGGGGAAAGTTAGGGCTGACAACCTACCGGTGGGGCCTGAAGATCTCCTGGAGTTACTCCAGACGACGGAGATCAGTTTCCCTGGAGAAAATGACTGCTTTGGAGGATGGACTCTCTGGCATTTTATCCTGCTAAAGTGACTCCCCTCCCCAAACGGTACCCTCCCCAGTCTCCACCCCAAATCTCTGGGAATTCCCCAGGCTGGAGTTGGCAACCGTAAGTGCTCGCACGCAAGCTTCCCTCTGGGAGGAGAGGTCTTACAGTGAAGAAAACAAAGCACGGAGTAGAGGGGGCTATTATCCCGGGATAGCCAGTGTGGTTAGATTAGGATCTTGGAGACCCCGGTTCGAATCCCCCCTCTGTTGTGGAAGCTCCATGGGTGACCTTGGGACAGTCACACGCTCTCTGCCTTGCCTACTTTGCAGGGTTGTTGTGAGGATAAAATGTAGGCATGGAGAACGATGTTGACTGCCCTGGCTCCCCAAAGGTGTGGTATAGATGAAACAAAAGAAATAAAGAAATCAATGCATCTAGTCCTCCAGTTCGCGTGCGTGCTTCCTGAAATCAAAACAACTGGTTCACTGACATATTCGGGGTTCATTTTTACCTAAATATGCATGTATTTATTTATACCTTGCTTTTCGTCCCAGCTGGGACTTAAACTAGCTTAGAATATTGTTCTTCCCTTCTCTGTTCTCCCACAACGGTCCCGTGAGGTAGGCTAGGCTGAGAATTTGTGATGGGCAAACCAAGATCAGTTCCTCTGGAGAAAATGGCTGCTTCAGAGGATGGGCTCTAGGGCATTGTACTCCACCGAGGTCCCTGTCCTCCCCCAACTCCACCCTCCCCAGGCCCCCCCCCAGAAAATCTCCAGGTATTTCCCATCCCGTTCCAACCCAAGTGGCAGCGGTGGATCTGGGTGGGCTCGTTCACACGTGCAAGTTGCCGCTTGATGTGGCCTTCATCTAGGGATGAAGCACAGCCCATCGCTCTAACCTACACATGCAGCAGAATGCAAGGCAGTGATCACGCTGGCGGCTTGATGCAATGTGGTGCTGTCTCTAATTGAACCGGTTGAAGGTACTGTGGGGCATATCAGCCACACAGCACACCTTGCTGCAGAATACCTACGGAGACATCCCATGGTAAAGCATCCACATTATTGCAGCGCATCAGCCACAGAGCGCACTGCCATTTTTTTTCAAAACTTATGTGCTCACATGGTGCGCATGCGCATATAAGCAATTTTTTTTGGGGGGGGGGGGAAACGCGTCCCCAGTGGCAGAACGAATCTGCAGGTTCAGACTGCCAAATCCGGTCTGCGCACACTCCCCCGTGTTCAGACATCCGGCCATGCGCGAAGAATGCGCAGGGAAACAAAAACACCACTTCGGAGGTGGTGGCTTTTTAACCCGGCTCCAAGTCGTCCTCTGATGGGGTGAGTATGCCCGGGGAATGCCTGACAGATGTGGCTGTGTGAACGGGCCCGTTTAATCAGTTTGTGAAATGTGCCTACATCGGGCCAAACGGCCAGTCTGAACACATGTGCAGTGGTTAGAGCATCCACCTCAATCTGGGAGAGGCGGGTGGAAATCGCAACTCTGCCACGATGAAAGCCACTGAGCTCACAACTCTGCTGCAGCCTAACCTACTTTACTGGGCTGTTGCTATAAAGGCAAAGGGGAGGGAGAGCCACGCCAGCACGATGTAGTGGTTCAAGCATCGGTCTGGTATCTGAGAGACCCAGGTTCAAATCCCCACTCTGCCATGGAATCTTGCTGGGTGACCTTGGGCCAGTCACGCACTCTCAGCTTAACCGACCTCACAGGGAAGGATAAAAATATACCAGATAGACAGGAGTGGAAAAGTTCAGAGGTGGTAATTTCCCCCCCCAAGCAGTCTAGCAGATGAATCATATTTTCTAACACCGCCTCACTGCTGAAGGGGAAAAAAAACCCTCTGCAAGTAGAAAACTAGCACAAAACAGGGCAACCTGGGCTGGCATCTTTCTCCCTGAGGTTGTAGTGTTTTTTGACTTGTGGGGATATTTCTTTATGAATGGGAACATTCAAAATGAAATTGCACCCCTTACGTGCGCTCTGTGGATTCTGTCTCTCACTGCAGTGTGTGTGAACAGAGGGTCTGATTTCAAACGTGATGGTGCTGGGTTAGAAGTCGGATCCAGTGTTCCCTCCAAGCTGAGGTAGGGTGTGCTAGCTCACAATTTTTTAGCCTCCGGCTCACACCTTTTTGCCTTAGCTCGGGAAGGAGGGCTCCAGAGCAAACAGATTTACGCAGCAGCCAAGTCGCTCGCTCACAACTTTAATGCCAATAGCTCCCAAAGTAGAATTTTTGCTCATAAGACTCCACAGCTTAAACAGAGCTGATCCCTGGGGAAAGCAGCTATGTGCCCGATGCTGGTGTGCCAAAGACCCACAGCCTGGATGGGTGTTGTGTGGGTGCGCTAGTGTTATACGCACAGTTGCTTTGCGCAGATGTTGGGGACCTGCACAGCTGCAGAAATGGGTTCAGCTGCCCCAACACTTTCGTGTTTGAGCCAGGGCTACAAGTTTGTTGCTCAAGTGAAGAGCATGCATGTGTGAACCAGGCCACCAGAAGCTCTGTGAGGCCAAATTATTCATCCTGAGGCAGCAGATACAATGAGATCTTATAATAATTGATAGTAGTTCTTGCGACAGTTCCAAATAATTGATCCCTCCAGATAATCAATACCTCAGCCACATGCGAAAAAATCCCCGATCAAATGCGATTGTCCCAGACACCAAATAGCATTTCCAAGGAAAAAGCTCCTACTGCGTTCAGTGTGGTGTATGACTAAAACCCTCACTCAGCCACAAAGCTTGCTGGGTAACCACGGGACAGACATTTTCTTTCAGCCTAACCCACCCTTCAAGGGTAACAAGTACATGGGAGGAAACCTTGCCCTAAGCTCCATAGAGCCAGCGAGTCTGCTTAAAATTGTTAGAACTGCCCCAACAGAACTCGGTGTAAAAACACTGATCTACACTTGGAAAAAATCTTCCTCAGTCATTGATCACAAAAATAACCAATAATGCTCACAACAACGCATTCCCCTTTCAACCTCAATATGTTACACTCCTTATTCACTGCCTACAATGAAAAATTTTCCTCAGAGTGACCAAAAAGGCATTCACAAAAGGAACTTCTCCTCAGAGATGTGTCTCTGACACACAAACGAACGGCTGTTCATCTCACTGGGAGTCAGTTGTCTTGACTGTAATAAAGTGTCTAAAGCAGTGGCATTCCTTCAGCGCCTCACTGAGCGCCACGTTCGCTGTCAAACAAAACAGCCACACTGACTTCCATCTCTGGATCAAAGTTTGAGTCCAGTGGCACCTTTAAGACCCACAAAGTTTAATTCTGAGTATAAGCTTTTGTGCCCACGCACACTTCTTCAGATAGGTATCCACACAAAAGCTTATACCCAGAATTAAACTTTGTGGGTCTTAAAGGTGCCACTGCACTCAAACTTTGTTCTGTTGCTTCAGACCAACATGGCTGCCCACCTGCATCTATTTCTATCCCTGGAGTGAGGCCCACATGCTCAGGGAGTTTCACAGTTTACCCATTCCTCTGGCGGCAGCTGTTTCAAGATGGCAACTACCTGCTAACCACAAGCCTCACCAGTCAAGGGCCTTGTCTGCTTTCCTGAAACATGGGGTGGGTGCTAAATCGGGGAATGGTGCTCAGAAGAGCCACAGGTATCGCATCATGTCAAAGAGCCACACGTGACTCCTGAGCCAGTGAGTACCACTGCTTTGGAGAACATCAATCCTTCTAGATCAGTTTTGGGTTGGATCTACAATGGTGACTTCTGTGCTTTTAAAAAAAAAAATGCTGAGGTAACCACTCCCAAGCCTGAGCTTTCCCTAGAAGCTAAAATGACCAAACTGAGACTGCTGTACTTCTCACATTGTGAGAAGATTAGTGTCGCTAGAAAAGGCAACAATGCTAGGAAAAGTTAGAGGTATCAGTAAAAAGGGAAGACCCAACAAGCGATGGATTGACTCAATCAAGAAAGCCATGGCTTTCAATCAGCAAGAGAAGAGAAGAAGGGAAAAGATTGGATTTATACCCTGCCCTTCACTCAGGGTCTCAAAGGGGCTTACAAATTCCTTTTCCTTCCTCTCCCCACAACAGACACCCTGTGAAGTAGGTGGGGCTGAGAGAGCTCTTTCAAGAGCTGCTCTTGAGAGAACAGCTCTGACAGAACTTATGACTGACCCAAGGTCATACAGCAGATGCAAGTGGAGGAGTGGGGAATCAAACAAAATTGTGGGACTATTTTATTATGGAAAAAATCTCGGGTGACATACAACACCCAGAATCTCAGGGTAATGACTCACGAGTAATTAATAAACGGGCTCCATTTCTGAAATGGAAATCCCAACACGAAAGTCTCTCCGACATCTTAGATACCTTCAACTTTGTAATGAGAGCTGAATAACAAACAAAATACTACATGTTAAATGTAAGATACATGATACCTACTGAATGTATTGAATGTACTACTTTGCTGAACTTGGATGTACATTGATTTCTGAATTCACATGATTATTCAGTAAATTATATTATTATATATATTTTAAAAAACCCGGTTCTCCCAGATTAGCATCTGCACACTTAACCACTACACCAAACTGGCTCTCAGACCCGAGCAAAACTGTTAAGGGCAGGATGTTTTAGGGGATATTAATTCACAGAGTCACCATAAACTGGAAGCAACTTGATGACACTTAATACACACACAAGCAATCCCAACTCAAGGCATGAAGTGGCCTTCTGTAGAGTACCTGTAGGCCAGCCTGGTCTACAAACCACAAACAGAAGTCCTTCCATGACTTCAGAAGCTGTCTTAGCGAGAGTCAGGCTTTGGGCCTACCTTGTTCAGCGTTGCCTGCTCTGACCAGCAGCCGCTCTCCACAGGACTAAGAGAAAGACCTAACACCAGAGATGCCTAGGATCGAATACGGGACCTTTTGGATCCAAACAAGTGCTCTACTGCTGACCCTGATGGAATGTGAGAAGGCTCAGAATTGTTGTTGGTCGAGCCTGGTGTTGTCCACTCGGACCGGCAGCGGCCCTCCAGGGTCTCGTGGAGGATTTCCCTATCCCTTCCTTCAGAGATTGAGCCGAGGACCTCGGCTCTCAGAGCATCTATTCCGTCACTGAGCCCAACTCTCCAAGACCGTTCCCAGCGGCAAACATAGTTCACCCCTCATCCAGTGTATCCTCACAAGAACCCCTACAAGGTAGGCGAGACTGAGAATGATTGGCTCATGGTCACCCGATAAGTTTCCAGGCAAGCAGGGATTTGTATTCAGGTCTCCACCAGTCCTAGTCCAACAACCTTCACACCACACTGGCTGCTTTCGAACCTGGGACCTTCTGCCTCCAATGCAGACGTCCCACCGCTGAGCCCTGAGAGCATCAAGCCTAGTTGGGACAGGATTTGACCCTTGACTTCTCAACATGGCTCTGAGATAGGGTTGCCAGCCTCCAGGTGGGGCCTGGAGATCCCCCACTTTTACCACTGATCTCCAGCGGACAGAGATCAGCTCCCCTGGAGAAAATGGCTGCTCTGAAGGGCGGACTCTATGGCGTTGTACCCTGCTGAGGCCCCTCCCCTCCCCAAACCCCGCCCTCTCCTGGCTCCACCCCCAAAGCCTCCAGGTATTTCCCAACCCAGACCTGGCAACCTTACTCTGAGAGGAGAGAGCGGCCTTGCGGGGCCCTCACTGTGCCAGGTGCGCCCACTTACCTGGAGGCGGCCGTCGAGGGTGCGCTGGATGGTGACGCACTTGCTGGGGTGGGCGCCGTTGGTCGTGATGGCCGTGATGAGCGAGTCCAGCTCGTCCTTCTTCTCCTTCAGCTTCTTCACCAGGCTCTCGATGGCACGCTTGGCGAAGGATTCGTTCTCGCCGCCCTGCCGGTGGCACATCAGGCTGTGCACGATGCTCAGGCAGGCGTCGCTGCTGCTGGGCTGGTTCAGGGACATGACGCACAGGAGTGATTCCCTTGGAAGGGGTGGTGGGGAGAGGAAACCAAGCCACATAAGATATATCTCCAGATCCACGAGGACTAGAAAGTTGATTTTTTAAAAAATGAAGGCAGATATATTTCAGATGCAGGGGGTAAGGAAACCAAGGTTACATAAGATGAGTCTCCAGACCCACCAGGACTGGATTTTTAAAAAATTAATTTTAATTTGATTTAAATTAAAGCAGATAGGGTTGCAAGCTCAGGGTTGGGAAACTCCTGGAGTGGGCCCTGAGGAAGGCTGGGTTAAGAGAGGGAGGGACTTCACTGGGGTATAAGGCCACAGAGCCCACCTTCCAAAGTGGACATTTTCTCCAGGTGACCTGATCTCTGTCACCTAGAAATCAGTTGTAATCCCAGGCAATCTCCAGCCACCACCTGGAGGTTGGCCAGACTATGTATGCTTCAGGTGTGGGGGGTGGGGGGGCGGAAAGAGACTAAACTTACATAAAATATATATCCAGAGTCACCAGGACTAGAAACTTGATTTTTTTTTTTAAAAAAAATGAAAGCAGGTATACTTCAGATACAGGGGAAAGAAAGCTTATGGAACAAATTTAGAGTCCAGTAGCACCTTTAAGACCAACAAAGGTTTATTCATGGTAGGAGCTTTTGTGTGCATGCACACTTTTTCCCCAAATATATTGAAATGGAAGGAAGAGTTCAAACTTATAGACAGAGGCGGAACAGCAAATTAACGTGGAACATGATGGAGATGTTTTAAGATATGCAAAGACAAAACTAAAAAACAAGCTAAGGTTATGAGGTCAACGGTTGTTTTGATTTGACTAAGGGGGGAAAGGATAGCAAAGTAATAAAGATGTCAAAATAGGGGATAAATGTGTAAAGGTATCTATATATCTAATTCCCAAGTACCCTTCCCCGTGCGGATACCTAAATCCGCGCGGGGGGGCACTTGGGGGGTGGGGTTTCTACACACGGGGGGCACTCCCCCCATGTGCAGAAAAATCCTAAATGTTTAAAAAACTTTTCGGGGGATCTTTAAATACCCCGAAAAGTTAAAGCGTTCTCCGCGCGTGCGCAGAGAACACTGTGGCCGCTGTAGGGGAGGAGGTGGGAAGCGGCGTGACGAGGACTCGCCGCCGCCGTTTATGGGGGGGGAGGGAGGGAAGAGCCTCGGCGGGCGGCAGGTCTCTATGCCCCCGCCGCTGTTTTGAAAGCAGGGAGGGAGGGGGGGAAGCCTCAGTGGATGGCGGGTGTCCCTGCCGCCGCTGCCGTTTTGAAGGTGGGGGGAAGCCTTGGCAGGCAGCGGTCTCCCTGCCGCCACCGCCTTACAGGGGGGGAGCCTCGGCGGGCGGCTGTCTCCCTGCCGCCGCCGTCGTTTTGAAGGTGGGGGGGGAAGCTGCCTGGAGGGGGGACGGGGGGAAGGAGCTGTCAGCTTCTCTCCCCCCCCCCCGCGAATATTGCGGGGGCCCCCCTTGTCTTTTCTAATTGTGGGAACTGAACTGAGACTTATGGAAGCCTACAGAAGACATATATCTCCAGATTCATGAGGACTAGAAACCTGACGTTTTAAAAAAAACATATGTTCACAGGTGTTTTATGACGGTCCCATGTTGGTGTGAGCAGGAAAGGCCTTTGCCGCAATTCACTGCTTGGGTGTGGGAGCTGGAAAGAGGCTACTGGGCTACAGAAGCATTTAGTCTGATGACATGAGGGTTCTTGTTAAGTTTTTATGGCTTGGAGGAGCGAGGGGCGATCTGGGGTCATGCTGGTTGACTACCCAAAGCTGCAGGGACTTTGGAATGTCATTACACCACGAAGGAGCTGGCTGTTCTCAAGAGAAAACACGTACACCCAAATTCCGTTCCAAGCAGCCGTGCAGCGTACATGAATAACAAAGTTTCACGATCCCAGTTATTTTCAAAAAAGGCACCCTGCGTTATTTGTTGCTTAATTTTTCTCATCGTAGGAAGGGGACAAACACCACTAAGACCCTTCCACTCCTCCACCTCCAACTTAGGGTTGCCAAGTCCAGGTTGGAAAATACCTGGGGACTTTGGGGGTGGAGCCAGGAGAGGGTGGGGTTTGGGGAGGGGAGGGGTCTCAGCATGGTACAATGCCATAGAGTCCACCCTTCAGAGCAGCCATTTTCTCCAGGGGAGCTGATCTCTGTCAGCTGGAGATCAGTTGTAAAAGCAGGAGATCCCCAGGCCCCACCTGGAGGCTGGCAACCCTACTCCAACTGCTGGAAATCTTACTGAGATATACTCACATAACACAATACCCACCTCAAAAAAGAAAGAACCGAAGGTTGTTAAGTTACTTCCATGCCTGAGAGGAGACGAATGAAGAGTCTCAGTTTACATCCCACAACTAGAAAAGATATCCTTACACATTTATCCCCTGTTTTGACATATTTATTGCTTTACTGTCCTTTCTGTCCCTTAACTAAATCAAAACAACTGTTGACCTTATAAATGTAGCCTGTTATTTAGTTTTGTCTCTGCCGTATCTTAAAACATCTTCATCATGTTCCACGTTAATTAGCGATTCCACCTCTGTCTATAAGTCTGAACTCTACCTTCCATTTCAGTGTATTTGAAGAAGTGTGCGTGCACACGAAAGCTCATACCTTGAATAAACCTTTGTTGGTCTTAAAGGTGCCACCGGACTCTAAATTTGTTTTACTGAGATTTGGTTAGGCAATGCTTATAGACTTTGCAACACATTTTTGTACCCTTAGGGACTAGAAACTTGCTGGTTGGCTTAAAAACAACAAAAAAGAGCAAAGATGCGGAGGACACTGGATTCTGCCACGGTCTCCTTATACTCCAGTGATAAGGCCCTGGAATTCAGAGCTGTTTGGAAGAATAGCACAAGCCAAGATCTACGGAATGGGGTGAAGTTGGGGGGGAATGGGGCGGGTGGGACAATCAGGGTGGGGCTGTCATCTCCCCCTTCCATGGGACTCGGGGGAGGGAGCAGAACGGCCTGCCGTGGCTCACTTTGGAAGGGGAAGTGAAGCCTAGTGATTATGCTAGGGAAACAGATCTAAAGGTCAGAACCTATAGGTAAGTGAAGGTTAGGTGAACCTATAGGCAAGTGACGGCAAGTGACGGCAAGTGAATGTTAGGAGCCATGTTTTCAAGTCTGGAGGGAGCAGTTGAAGATCCTCCCCAGGAAAACAAGGGAGAAAAGACAAAGACTCCAAACTTCTGGGCATGGCGAGAGGTTAAGGGAGAAAATATGATGGCTGGGGGTGTGTGTGAGAGAGCTTTTTGGGATCTTTCTTTGGCTGGAGGAGGGGAGACAAACACACATTGTGGGGGGGGGGGCTCCTGGGTTCTGCTGAGGAAGGGAGCTCATGTCTCGCACTTGGTGCCTGGTGGGAACAAAGGTGTGTGTGTGTGTGTGTGGGGGGGGTGTTAAGGAAAGAGGGTGCATAGACCGAGGGGGGGGGGAGGTTAGAGGTAGGAAGCATGGGGTTGCCAGCTCCTGACTGGTAAATTCCTGGAGATTTGGGGACAGAGCCTGGGGAAAGTGGGATTTGGGACACGATTTCATACTGCCATTTCCTCCAGGGAAATGCTCCCACTAAGCTGTGGAATCTTGCGAGCGAAAATTCTACTTTGTGAGCTCCTGGTGCTCAAGTTTGTGAGCGAGCCATCTGGCTACTGCGCGAATCAGTTTGCTCAGGAGCCATCCTTCCTGAGCGAAGACAAAAAAAAAAAGTGAGCCAGAGGCTAAAAAACTGAGCTAGCTCACACTAACTCAGCTTAGAGGGAACACTGGGGGGGGGGGGGGACGACGACGACTGATCTCTGTTTCCTGGAGCTAGCTCACAGTTTTTCAGCCTCCGGCTCACACATTCTTCTCTTGGCTCAGGAAAGATGGCTCCAGAGCAAACTAATTTATACAGCAGCCAAAATACCTGCTCACAACTTTGATGCCAGTAGCTCAGAAATCAGAATTTTTGCTCGCAGGACTCCGCAGCTTAGAGGGAGCATTGCTGGGGAGGCCAGGGAAACTCTGTGGGGCAGAACGGATACAGAGCCCACCCTCCAAAGCAGCCATTCCCACCCCCCCCCCCCCCCCCAACGGGGAGCTGATCTCTGGAGTCTTGGAGCTGTAACTCCGGGGGATCCCCCGCTCCCACCGGGAAGCTGGCATTCCCGGCTGCTGTGATCCCAAGAGGCGAGAGAGGAAACTCTCCCCGAACCCGCAACAGCCCTGCAGAGGAGGGCGGGGAACCGGATGTGTGTGTGTGTGTGTGTGTGTGTGTGTGTCCCCAACCAACGCTGCCCGGACTCACCTGCTAGGTGCGCCAAGTCGCGGGGCGCATGGCCTCCTTTAGGGGGTCGGGGCGCGCGTCCCGGGCGGCGCTGACCTTTCTCCAGGCGGCGTCTGCGCTCCGACGGAGCAGTGGGGAGGCAGGCAGGCTGGCTTCTCTCTCCCCCCGCCCCCCCTTGTGCAATCGGAGAGGAGGAGGAGGAGGAAGGAGGGAGGGAGGGAAGGAGGGAGGCGGCGGCGGAGCAGCAGACTAAACACGGGCGAGCCAGACAATCGCTCGCT
The DNA here is from genome assembly GCA_029233225.1 of Lepidodactylus listeri. Taxonomy (NCBI): domain Eukaryota; kingdom Metazoa; phylum Chordata; class Lepidosauria; order Squamata; family Gekkonidae; genus Lepidodactylus; species Lepidodactylus listeri. The sequence continues at coordinate 156,664,686 of JARCFY010000003.1, forward strand.
TGCTGGTTACGCTCCCTCCAACCACAGCGCCCGGGGGAGCGCAGGGGGCCGGCGAGAGAAGACAAGGGCGGAGGGCCCTCCCGGGTCGCTCCGGCCGGCGGCCGGGTCCATCTCGCGGGGCCGAGTCGCCGGCAGGCCGAAATCCAACCGGGGCAGCTCTCTCTCTCACACACACCACCCCCCTCTCTTTCTCCCCATCGTGGCAAGTCCAAATTTCGGCCAAACCCGGGCAGGCGGCCAAAAGCTGAGCTCCGACGGGGGAAGGGGAAGAGAAAAGAGGCGTGCGCGTCGGCGCGGGGGGTTGAACAAGCGTGGCTCTCTCTCTCTGGGAGGGGGGGGGGGGGATGGAGACAGTCCTGTTGGATTTCTGGCCGGGAAGCCAACTGAGTCCCAAAGGGAGGCCCCGGGATCGGATGCCAGCTTCTGGTCTCAGGCAGTTTCCGGAGTGTGTGGTGGGGGCAGGGGAAAGGCGCGGAAGGAGTCTCCCCCGAGCCCCAGCTATCAGCTCAGCAAAGGAGGCTGCCCTGCCGCCTCTCTCGATGCGTCACCGCTCTGGCCTTGCTGTTCTGCTTCGGGGTGGTTGTTAGTTGTTCAGTCGCACGGTTGAGCCCGGCTCTTCGGGCCCACATCGCGCCAGGCCTCCCAGTCTTCCGTGGAGCTCCGGAGTTTGCTCAACTTCACCTTCGTTGCATCCATGACACTGTCCAACCATCTGATCCTTTGCCGTCCCCTTCTTCTCTGACCTTCAGTCTTTCCCAGCATCAGGGTCTTCTCCAGGGAGTGCTCCCCTCTCATTGGGCGGCCAAAGTATCTGAGCTTCAGCCTCAGGATCTGGCCTTCCAGGGAACAGTCAGGGTTGGTTTCCTTTAGGACTGACTGATTTGACCTCCTTGCAGGGCAGTGAGGCGGCAGAATTACCTGCCCTCCGAGGAGGGTGTCCGTTGGGCCTCTGCCTGTTGCTCCCATGAGCTCTCTCTGCACCCGGTTGTGAAGAATGACTTGTGTAGTGGGAACATAGGGAAAGGGCTGTTCAGGCAGCCAGTAATCAGTCACTCTTATTCTAAAAACAAACCCTTTGGGTTGTGGAAGGGATGCCTGCCTCTAGTTTCAATTTCAGGGGCCTGGCTAGCAGGAGTTTGGGGAAAAGAACAGTAGAATCATAGTGTTGGAAGGGACCTCCAGGGTCATCTCGTCCAACCCCCTGCACCATGCAGGAGATTCACAAATACCTCCCCCCTACACACCCCTAGGGATCCTGTTCCATGCCCGGAAGATGACCAAAAACCTCCAGGATCCCCGGCCAAACTGGCCTGCTCACGTCCCCAAATTCTATGTAAGAACCAAGCTGAGTCAGCTCCAAGGATCATCCATTTCAACGCCGTTTTCAGATTGTTCGTGGAAGACCTACCTGTGGGGGCGGAAAGACAATGACTTCCCCAGCTGGGGTTACCAACCTCCCGGTGAGGCCTGGATAGCTCCCATCATTTACAATTGATCTCCAGACTACAGAGATCAGTTCCCTGGAACAAAAGTTTGGTGTAGTAATTAACAGCACGGACTCTAATCTGGGAGAACCCGGTTTGAGTCCCCACACTTCCACGTGCAGCTGCTGGTGTGACCTTGGGTCAGTCACAAGCTCTTTCCACCTTGTTCTTTCAAGTGCCGTTCTCAAGAGAGCTCTCTCAGCCCCACCCGCCTCATAGAGTGTCTGTTGTGTGGAGGGGAAAGGAAAGGAGATTGTAAGCTGTTCTGAGACTCCTTCGGGTAGTGAAGGGCGGGGTATAAATCCAATCTCCTCCTCCTTCTGAGGAGGGTGGCACTCTGGTCCATGCCTTCCCAAACCTCAGCCTCCCAGACTCCACCCCAAATCCCCAGGAATTTCCCAGCCCAAAGCGTGATCTCTATGGCATGGTAGTTTGCTGGGGTCCTTCCCCTCCCCGGATCCTGGCCGGCCCAGGGTTCCACCCCCAGATCTCCAAGAATTTCCCAGCCCAGAGTTGCCAACCCTGACCCAAACTGTTGCTCCTCTAGCAACTGCCATTCCAAGCCATACTGCCTCTGAACCCGGAGGTTCCATTTGGCAATCGGGGCCAACAGCTATTTCATAGAATCACCGTGTTGGAAGGTACCTCCAGGGCATCTAGACCAACCCCCTGCCCAGATCTCTCTCCAAAATATATCTTTTTTTCCCTATTGCCATCAATGTACATCCGACTTATTGGCAACCCCCGCAGGGTTTTCAAGGCAAGAGACGTTCAGCGGTGGTTTGCCACTGCCTGCCTCTGCGTAGCCACCCTGGACTTCCTTGGTGGTCTCCCATCCAGCTACGAACCAGGGATGACCCTGCTTAGCTTCTGAGAACTGAAGAGATCGGGCGAGACAGGGCCTTCCAGGTCAGGGCAGACAAAGAGAGGTGGTTTGCCCTTGCCTGCCTCTGCATAGCCACCCTGGACTTCCTTGGCGGTCTCCCATCCAAGTGCTAACCAGGGCTGCCTCTGCTTAGTGTCCATGATAGGAAGAGATCAGGCCAGCATGGGTGAGAGTGGTGTTGTTAGAAAGTGCTATCAAGTTACAGCCCGCCTACGGTGATGCTGTAGGGTTTTCAAGGCGAGAGACGTCCAGAGGTTGTTTGCCATTGCCTGCCTCTGCACTGTGACCCTGGCTTCCTTGGTGGCCTCCCATCCAAATCCTATCAAGGGCTGACCTTGTTTGTATCTGAGATCTGATGAGATCGGGCTAGCCTGAGCTATCCAGGTCAGGGTATCTAGTCTCCCTTAAGAACGTCAGAAGAGCCCTGCTGGGTCAGACCGGTGAGGGTCCATCTAGTCCAGCATCCCGTCTCACACAGTGCCTCAACCAGTTCCTCTGGAGGGCCAACAACAGGGCAGAGAGCCGAGGCCTTCCCCTCATAAGAATATCAGAAGAGCCCTGCTGGATCAGACCAGTGAGGGTCCATCTAGTCCAGCATCCCGTCTCACACAGTGGCCTCACTGTGGAGGGCCAAGAACAGGCATGGAGGCAGAGGCCTTCCCCTCATAAGAACATTAGAAGAGTCCTGCTGGGTCAGACCAGTGAGCGTCCATCTAGTCCAGCATCCTGTCCCACACAGTGCCTCAACCAGTTCCTCTGGAGGGCCAACGACAGGGCAGAGAGGCCGAGGCCTTCCCCTCATAAGAACATCAGAAGAGCCCTGCTGGATCAGACCAGTGAGGGTCCATCTAGTCCAGCATCCCGTCTCACACAGTGGCCTCACTGTGGAGGGCCAAGAACAGGGCATGGAGGCAGAGGCCTTCCCCTCATAAGAACATCAGAAGAGTCCTGCTGGGTCAGACCAGTGAGCGTCCATCTAGTCCAGCATCCTGTCCCACACAGTGGCCTCAACCAGTTCCTCTGGAGGGCCAACAGCAGGGCACAAAGGCTGAGATCTTCCCCTCATAAGAACGTCAGAAGAGCCTTGTTGGAGCAGACCAATAGTCCACCTAGTCCAGTACCCTGTCTCACGCAGATGTCAACCAATTCCTCAGGAAGGCCAATCACAGGGCACAGAGGCCGAAGCCTTCCCCTGATAAGAACCTAAGAAGAGCCCTGCTGGATCGGACCAGTGAGGGTCCCTCTAGTCCAGCATCCTGTCTCACACAGTGGCCTCAGCCAGTTCCTCTGGAAGTCCAACAACAGGGCATGGAGGCCGAGGCCTTCCCCTAATGTTGCCTCCTGACTCTGAGATTCAGAGAAGCAATGCCTCTTAATGTGGAGGTCCCCTCAGCCACCGTGGGTAGCGGCCACTGATAAGACTCATCCTCCATGAATCTATCTAATCTCCTGCGAAGCCAATGGAACCTTTGAGATGAAATGAAAGGTTGTTTTCCCCCCTCCTAATCCAGGCTGTTTGGCAGATGCACAGATGTCGCCGGAGCGGCTGTGCTTTTGTGTGTGAGACGGAACCTGTGTGCAAGTTTGTCTTCTCCCTCCCTCCCTCTGTTCTGTTTTGTTATGTTGGCTGCTGTCTGGCCCAGCCCATCTCTGAGTCACAGGCGGGAGAGTTGATCAGGCACAGGGCGCTACCAGGCTGGGAAGATCCTTGGTGATTGAGCAGACACAACAAGGGGGGGGGAAATTCAGTCCGCGGGGACTGCGAGCACAGTTCTGAGAACTGTTCCCCACCCTCACAGCTTCTGCCTCACAACGTCTTCTTCTTTCACCCCCCCCCCATTACATTCCTTATCCGACCGTAAAATAAAAAGAAGGATTTTGAAACAATAAAACCGGAATGGACTAGGTTACCGATGATTCACAATCATCACGGACGAACGGCAGTTTCCCCCTGGTTTCAAATCTCTCCAACCAAAAATGAAAGAAGCATGGAATAATTAAAAAAAAGCACCAAGACACAAATCAATAATGTGGAGGCTGCATTGGAAGAAGAGATTGGATTTATACCCCGCCCTTCCCTACCTGAAGGAGTAGGCTGACAATCTCCTTTCCCTTCCCACAACAGACACCCTGTGAGGTAGGCGGGGCTGAGAGAGCTCTGACAGAAACTGCTCTTTTTTAAGAACAGCTTTGCCAGAACTATAGCTTGCCCAAGGTCATCCAGCAGGTGCAAGGGGAGGAGGGTTGATATTTAGAAGTAGAAAAGAGCAAGAGTCCGGTAGCATGTTAAAGACTAACAAGTTTGTGGCAGGGGAGGAGCTTTCGTCAGTCATGGCTCTCTTCTCTGGCCTGGGGACATAGAAGACCCACTGCGCAGCCAGTTACCCCACTTCGAAGATGAGAATGCTGTTGGATTGTCTCCACATTTGAGAGGAGACTGGTGGAGTGTAAAGGCAGGGTCTCGGTTAATTACTCTCAGCATCCCAGTTAAGAAGGGTATACCCGCCCTTCCGTCTCCGATTTTGTCCTATTTCCTTCACCATGTCCCCCCCCCCCCCCCCGAATTAAACCCAAACAAATGGTGACCATATAAATGAAGCTTGTTTTTCCAGTTTGGCCCGTGCATCTGTCAAACAACTTTAATAGACTGTATGCTAAATTGCTGCTCACTACCTATATATGTATGGACTGGCAACTTCCACTTCAGTGTATCTGAAGAAGTGTGTGTGTGTGTGTGTGTGCATACTGAAGAAGAAGAGGAGGAGGAAAGATACTGGATTTATACTCTGCCTTTCACTACCCGAAGGAATCTCAGAGCTTACAATCTCCCTTCCCTCCCCACAACAGACACCCGGTGAGGTAGGTGGGGGCTGAGAGAGCTCTTTGGAGAACTGCTCCTGAGAGAACAGCTCTGAAAGAACTTGTGACTGACCCAAGGTCACACCAGCAGGCTTCATGCAGAGTGATGAAATCAAACCTGGTTCTCCCACTACACCAAACTGGCTCTTATACCTTGAGTACAACTTTGTGGGTCTTAAGGTCGCCCCTGGACTCAAACTCACAAATACTCACGCCCTGCCACAAATTTGGTCATTCTTAAGGTGGTAATGGACTCTTGCCTCTGTTCTACTGCTATAGAAACATGAAGACGGCTACCCAGCATCTTAATCTTTCGGGGAATGCACGCCGGGCAGGGTTCCGGAGGTCGGGATAATTTGTTAGCTCACTTTTGGAGACGGTGGCCAATTTGTGCGTCGTGGACTGGAGCGAAGCGTGCCTACTGGTGCACGGCGGATGCCTTTGAAGAACCTAAGAGAAGCCAATTTTGGATCAGGCCAATGGCCCATCCAGTCCAACACTCTGTCACACAGGGGCCAAGAACACCAGGTGCCCTCAGGAGGTCCAGCAGTGGGGCCAGGAGGACACTAGAAGCCCTCCCACTGTCCCCCCCCCCCCCAGTACCAAGAATACAGAGCATCACTTGCCCCAGATCTAGAGTTCCTATCTATATCTTGTGCCTAATAGCCACTGATGGACCTCTGCTCCATTTGTTTATCCAGTTCCCTCTTGAAGCCCTGGATGCTTGTAGCTGCGGCCACCTCCTGTGGCTGTGAATTCCTGTGGCAGTGGGTTCCACGTGTTCATCCCTCTCTGGGTGAAGAAGGACATCCTTTTATCTGTTCTAACCCGACTGCGCAGCCATTTCATGGAGTGCCCACCAGTTCTTGTACGGTGGAAAGGGAGAAAGGCACTTCTTTCTCTGCCTGCTCTGTCCCATGCCTAATCTTATAGACCTCGATCGTGTCACCCCCTCAGCCGTCGTCTCTCCAAGCTAATGAGCCCCAAAACGCTTCAGCCTTTCTTCATAGGGAAAGTGTTCCGACCCTTCTCTCATTCAACCCTTTTCTCCCCGCTTCTTTTCCTAGTCATCGATTCGGCTGGATTGTGCGTTCCTGGGTGGTGGTGGTGGTGGGGAGACCATAAGTCATCCTGCACCAGATCTCGGGGCGACGGACCACCTGACTGCACCCAATTTGGAGAGTGGGGAGGGGGGTCCCTTAGCTTTGCACTGGGCACTCACCCCCCCCCCCCCCCACGGGCGCTTCCGGGTCCCCGCTGCTCCGCCTCCCCCTCTCCGACTTCTCTGCCCACAACCACAGAAGCATAAATCGGTGGCGGCGCGTAAGAGCGCACAAGGCCGCCAGCCAACCAGAAGCACCGGCGGAGGCGGCCCTTAAGCGCCCCCCACCAATAAGATGGCTCGTGGGGGAGTTGGGCATGGCGTGGCGAGTCCGCTGCAGTTGCGCGCGCGAAGTCCGGTTGCATTCAGCCGCCCGGTGTAATGCGGTGCTGGCTTCCCGGCTGCCAAAATAAAACCAGAGTGTGGAAAAAACCACCGCACAAAAGGGGAATCGGGATAGGTGGCCCTCTGTCGCAGCAGAAAAGAGCAAGGGACCGGTAGGACTTTAAAGGCTTTTCCCTCCTTGCTCGAAAGCCAGTCGAATCCGACTCTAGGGATGCGGTGCTCGTCTTCGTTTCAAAGCCGAAGAGCCAGCGCTGTCCAAAGACGTTTCCACGGTCATATGGCCGGCATGACTAGACGCCGAGGCGCACGGAACGCTGTTACCTTCCCACCGAAGCGGTACCTATTTATCTACTCGCAGTTTCTGGCTTTCGAACTGCTAGACGGGAGCTCACTCTGTCAGGCGGCACTCGGGTCTCGAACTGCTGAACTGCCGGTCTGCAGTTCAGTGTCTTAACCACTTGGGCGATTGCAGCCCCTGGCAGGTTTTTAAAGACTGGCAAAATTTGTGGCAGGGGATGATTCCAAAGTTTGGGCCCAGGGGCACCTTTAAGACCAACAAAGTTTAATTCCGGGTGTCAGCTCTGGCGTGCGTGCACACTTCTTCAGCTTCCGAAGTGCGCAGCAAAGCTTATACCCAGACTTAAACTTTTGGTCTTAAAGCTGCCACTGGTCTCAAACTTTGTTCTGTCGCTTCGGACCAACACGGTGACCCGCCTGAGTCTGCCGCAAATTTTGGTAGTCTTTTAAGGTGCTGCCGGACTCTTGCTCTTTTCTACTGCACAGAGGAGGTTAGACTTGAGTTTGCTAGCTTTCCACGGACACAGTCCCATCTCCCCAAACATACACTGGCAAGGCTCAAAGATGTTTTCATGCTGAAGGCGTGTAGAAATCGATCCTTATGTTTGGAAGAGGAGACTGAAGCTAATTCCTGGTTTCCCAGTCCAACCATGGCTGTTAATAGTTCCGCGATTTTGCATCCCCAAATAATTTCTAGGCCACTCCCAGCTTACCCATTCTTGGAATTAGGACCCAGGGCCGAAGCAGATATCCCCGCCCAAGGCCTAGACTTGGCCCGAATGTTGTAGGGATCAAGAGATGTGATGGAAAGGAACATGCTCCTTTCCAAGCAATGGCTTCTGATGATATCTTAAATATCTTCATAACACAGCCTAAATACTCTAGGTCGCTTTCTGCCATGCTTTTAAACATATAGGGCAGGGGAGAAATCCCACTTATAGGCTGAAGCTTGGCCACTTTAAAATTCCAGGGCAGGATTCTTAGCTATATTTGCTTCAAATGGGTCAGCATGTATCACCCCATGAGCACTTTTCGGGACAGACAGTTCTAAAAAGGGCTGCTGCAATAACTTCTACAAGCAATGTCATCTAGCAAGCATTTGGGTGGAAACTCCTGCCTTCGTGCTGTTCGGTGTTAATGTCGCGTAGGGTAGACCATCGGAATCCTTCCAGCCAAATACCACTGCGTATAATGCAAGCTATCTGTTGCTTTAAATAGGTTCAGACTACGCAACTGTAGCATTGTTTTGATGCGGCAGGTTAATACTTCTGCTTTGCTTCGCCTGTGTTTCGGATCGCGGGCTGGTTCCAGATTTCTGCGAGTCGAATCCTACTGCATTGTCCGTTGAATGTCCCAGGCCAATTGTATTCTGTGTAATCCGCCTTCAACAGTAAATAAACGGACTGGCTTTGAAGCAGGTTTACGGGCTGACAGATAGGCGCCTCCTTTGTTTAGCCATTCACCACCACAGAGGAATCCCGGGTGTGTATGCCCTGGCATGGCTTGGGGTCACTCTCTCCTGCCTCTGGAAACCACAACGGAAGTATGCCTACTGCTCTGTGTGTGTCACTCTCCGTATGAACAGGATCGCACTCTTCGCATTCCACTATTAAGGATGTATATTTACACAGCAGTCTCCTATTTTGACATACAAGCAGGAGGACCCACGATACTCGCGGGGGGGGGGGGAGAGGAGCTCAACATTGAGAAGGAAGCACCCGCAGGTGAGCCTCCCCCCCCCCACAGGCACTGATGGCAAGACCCAAGGCCCACCAATCTCTCCCCCTTACGGGCACTGATGGCAAGGCCGCCGGCCCGCTACAGTTCCCGGAGCATTCTCTGCGCATGAACAGGGAATCCTCTCTTACTTTTGGGGGATTTAAATATCCCCCGTATAGTTTTTTTTTTAAGTTTTAGGATTTTTCAGCACACCTGGGGAGCCCCCCAAGTGTGCAGGAAAATCTCTCTGCCCCCTAGGCGCCCCTGATGTGCAGATTTAGGTATCTGCACGCAGGGGACGCCTTGGCTATTAGATATATAGACAAGAGGCGGGACCTGCAATACTTGTGTGTGGGGGGGGAGCTCTACAGAGCGGAGGAAGCAGCCGCAGGTGAGTCTTCTCCCCCACCCCACCCCCCATGGTGAGGTCTGGGCCTGCGAATCCTTTTCCTTCACCCCCCCCCCCCCGCACCAACAGTGAGGCCTGAGGCCTCCAGCCATTTCCCCCTCCCACGGACACTGGCGAGGCCCGAGCAGCTCTCAGCCGTCGGGCTGCTGATCTCCCCCCCCCCCCCCATGACAGGCGGTGAGGCCTGAGCGGCTCTCAGCCACCAGGCTGCTGATTCCCCCCCCCCCCCCGGCACCGAGGCCTCAGTGCCTCTCTGCTGCTGGGCTGCGCAGAGTTCCCAGAGCGTTCTCTGTGCATGTGCAGAGAACGCTTTTACTTTTTGGGGGGATTTAAATATCCCTTGTATAGGTTTTTTTTTTTTTTTTAAGTTTTAGGGTTTTTCTGCACACCTGGGGAGTCCCCCAAGTGTGCAGGAAAATCTCTCTGCCCCCGATGTGTGGATTTAGATATCCATACGCAGGGGGCGCCTTGGCAACTAGATATATAGATCTGTTTCACTGTTTTCCCCCCGTAATTAAATCCAAACAAACGGTGACCATATAAACATAGCTTGTCATTCCTGTTTGACCACTGCATCCGTTAAAAAATCTTCATGTTGTGTGCTAATTTGCTGTTCACCGCCTGCCTATACGTATGGACTGTTCACTTCCATTTCAGTGCACTTGAGGAACTCGTCGGTCTGAAAGGTGCTGCCGGACTCAAACTTTGTCCTCTCTGCCAAAATTCCTCTCCCACTTTTGAAAAGAGGGCTCAGGTTTCAAGAACCCTGGGGAGAGAGAGACAAATCGCAACTCGTGCAGTCGCTGTACCGCCGCTTGGCAAAACTGGCGTTTCTACTTCCTGCTTTTCAGCCTCAGCACCAGAAACAAGCCTGTCTGCGGCTCGGTAACCCAGGACAGACGTTGTTAAGTTTCTGCTGTCCCCTCAGGGAGCCTTGGTAGTGGGGAAAATGCTCAGCTGTACTGCTGTGACGTGTAGCATGTAATCCCCCCCCCCCCCCCCCGATTAGCCAGCATGAAAGCTGCAGAACTCAAGTAAATAAAACCCGATTCTCCCGGATTAGAATCCGTTCACTTAACCACTACACCGAACTGAAGAACACTTAAGATTCAAGCCACCCACCAGAGAGCTTTGACTCTCCAGAGCCTCCACCCCGAAAATCTCAATGGTTTCTAAGGTGTTACTGGAGTTGAATCCTAACGTTCTACTGCAGACCAACAGAGCAACCCTCTGAAAAAGTAAAAACAGGCCAAAAGAAAGTGTTCCTCCCAGCAGCCTATGGAATGGATTGTCGCGTTAAAGCAGGGGTTATTTCGAGCAGGAATGCCGTCCCGGGAGTAACAAGCTTGTATGCCAATAAAGGTTGTGTATTGTGAGTAACAAGCCCAGGAGCAGGCACATATGGTGATGCGCTGTGGAAAAAAGCAAAAGCATGCTAACTTGATCTGTATTTTCATGCTTGTTGGAGGGTAGCTTCTCTGCAAGAGCAAAGGAAACCTAGAGTGTCTTTAGTCAAAGCGTGAAGCTGGCTCGCCAGCTCTGGGTTGGGAAATACCTGGAGATTTTGGGGGTGGAGCCTGAGCGATGGGCGCTGCCTTCTGACACACTTCCCGTGACGGCAGGGCGTGTGGCTTATGCAAATGAGCGATGCGAACGAGCGCCTGCACCTCTTTTTCTACAAAATGACCCCTGCCGTTAAAGCACTTCGATTTTGCCTTCTCCACCGACCGCGGGGGGGACGCAGCGGTGAGAACTGAAGTGCTTGCCCGGTTGTGCAAAGCCTTGATGGAACTTGAGAAAAGGCATGATGTGGCTTTCCGGTGTGGAATTTCCCTGTGGCCCCCACGTGGCTAAGGGCAACCGCTGCAGTAGACAGGCTGGATGAAGCGGAAATGCTGAAGTGAGAAAGGGAGCTGTGGGGCAATGAAATATTGACAAAAGTAGAGTGAACAGCTAGATTGGAGTCTGGTAGCACCTTAAAGAGACTGACAAGATGGCTTCAAGAGGGAACTGGGGAAACATATGGAGCAGAGGTCCACCAATGGCTATTAGCCACCAGGAGCTCCCGTCTCTGGCCCCAGCTCCTGCCAACCGAGCAGCTGGAAAGCGAGAAACTACAAGTAGAGAAATAGGTACCGCTTCGGTGGGAAGGTGACAGCGTTCCGTGCACCTCGGTATCTAGTCATGCCGGCCTCATGACCATGGAGAAGTCTTTGGACAGCGCTGGCTCTTCGGCTTGGAAACTGAGATGAGCACTGCCCCCTAGAGTCGGATTCAGCTGGCTTTCGAGCAAGGGAAACGTTGACCTTTTTACAGATAGGAAGTCTCGGTCTGGGGCAAGGGATGCTCTGTATTCTTGGTGCTTGGGGGGGGGGGGGGGCAACAGTGGGAGGGCTTCTAGTGTCCTCCTGGCCCCACTGGTGGACCTCCTGAGGGCACCTGGCGTTTTTGGACACTTCTCTTAAGATTCTTACGATTGAGCTGTGAGCTTTCAGGAAACAAAACTCTTTTGTCAGAGTTTGGATCTCAAACTCATACCCTTTAAAATCTTGCTGGTCTCTTAAGGTGCTACTGGGCTCGAATCTAGAGGATTTGTTGCAGACCAATTTGGTTACCCTCTGAAAGGAGACTGAAGGGCTCTGAAGACCTTTGTATGCAGGGAGAGGAATCAGCTGAACAAGGAGAAGAGATTGGATTTATATCCTGCCCTCCACTACCCAAAGGAGTCTCAGAGCAGCTTACACTCCCCTTTCCCTTCCCCTCCCCACAACAAACACCCTGTGAGGTAGGTGGGGCTGAGAGAGCTCTGAGACAACTGTCCTTGAGAGAACAGCTGGTGCAGAGCTATGGCTTGCCCAAGGTCATCCAGCAGGTGCAAGTGGAGGCGTGGGGAATCAAACCCGGTTCTCCCAGATTAGAGTCCACACACTTAACCACCACACCAAACCGGCTCTGAAGAGTCAAGCCCTCTGTGCACATGCCCATTCGGTACCCACTGTCTGCAGAACGTGGGATCCACGTGGCTCATATTCGCAAGCGCAGAACTAACTCGGCGGCAGATGCCAAAATAAAGGCGCGGCACACGCACAAACTCACAAATTATTATTTCTTTCGCAATTTTTGTTTTACAGTGAACCGAGAGAATACAGGATGCTGTTCGAACCGGGACAGAACAGGACCAAAAACGTACGAGTAATCTTCGTGGCAGAACCAAACCGACTTGTGCGGTCGCCTGGATGCGAATCCGGCCGGCGGGCCGGAAACAAAGACCATCGACGCAGACGGGGAGTGTAGCTGCACGGTTGAGGGGTCCTGTTTTGGCCGCATCACGGTTTGGGAACTCAACTTGGGAAAAAAAAATCAGTGGGGGAGAGGGAAAAGGAAAGAGGCCGTGGCTTTAGCTAGCCTGTCAAAACACGGAGGGGCTTGGTGGGCAGAAAAAGACGAAGGCAGCAGACGCCGGGAGGGCCTGAAACTTATTTCTGACATGGCAAGAGCAGCCACTGCGAAAATCCAACCGGTACGGCAGCTGCTATCTTCTTGAGGTCAGCGTTTCTGAGCACTGCAGCGAGGCTCCTTTGCTTGGGTGCGGTGGGGAGAAGAGAAAGGGACGCGACTCATGCAAGGCTTCCCTGCTTTACAGGGCTGGGGGGGGGGGAAGGGGGTGGTGGTTGGAGCACAGTTCAGTGCTTTTGCTTCACCTGGCAAACTGGGCACCACCTGGGGACGGCAGAGGTCAGTCACATTCATGTTCCGAGCTAAGAAATATTTCTATATATATATGTAAAAAAAACAACCCCCCCCCTCCCCAAACAGTTTGTACAACACCAGAGTATCAAAATGTAAAAGGAACACATTAAGGTCGTCGCTCCTGCCCCCCCCCCCCTCAGGCCAGCAAAGTTCCCCCCCCCCCCGCCTTGCATGATCAACCATGGCTGTTCTTGGCTTATAGAGGGGGGTGGGGTGGGGAGGGAACCACACAGGACCATTTCAGCCAGTGTCTCCATGGAAGAGGCGTCAGTCATTGGTTTCTGGGTCTGTCTGGGCCATGTAGGCGTCTAGCTCAGCATCCAGGTGTCCTTTCGTCTTGGACATGTAGGCGTCCAGCTGGTTGTCCAGCTGCTCCTTGGTCAGCGCCGGGCGGGCGGAGCCTCTGCCTCGCCCTCTGCCTCTCCCGCGGCCGCCGAAGCCTCCTCTGCCCCGGCCTGCCATGCCGCGACCTGGCGGGTGAGGAACAAGATGGGAGACTGTCAAGCCGATGGGTTTTTTAAGACTCATCCCGTCCTCGTGCAAGGGGACTTCGGGCTGTTTATTGGCAATACTAGTGTTTAACTCTGTTTGGTGTCGTGGCTAAGTGCGTGGACTGTAATATAGGAGAACTGGGTTTGATTCCCCACTCCTCCACATGCAGCTGCTGGTGTGACCTTGGGCCAGTCACAAATTCTCTCAAGAGTTGTTCTCTCAAGGGCAGTCCGCGAAAGAGCTCCCTCAGCCCCACCTACCTCACAGGGTGTCTGTTGTGGGGAGGGGAAGGGAAAGGAGATTGTAAGCCAGTCTGAGACTCCTAGTGAAGGGCAGAGTATAAATCTAATCTCTTTTGTGTGTGTGTGTGTGTGTGTGTGTGTGTGCACGCGCACAAGCCAGACAGAGTGACAACTCTTAAGGCCAGGCCCCCCCCCAACCTTTCTGAGCCTGAAGGCACCTTCGTAATTCTGACACTGCATGGTGGACGCAGCCACAAAACGGCTGCCGCAGCTCACCTTCAGTCACGCAGCGACGATCTTTGTGCTGCGGTGGCAGCAGCTGCTGCCAATGCAACCCTTTTTAAAGAATCTGCAGCGCCTCTCAAATTGCCAACGTTCAACCAGAGGCCTTGCTGAGCAGGAAGCCCCACCCACCTGGCCCCGCCCGCTTTCTAACAACATGGGGTGGATGTCGGGAAAGGGGTTGGCAGGCACTGTGGCGCCCCGGGGCACCATGTTGGAGATCCCTGCTCTGTGGTCAAGTGCGCAGACTGTGGCCCCAGGTCAACTGCCGGGCTCCCGCGTCCAAATGACTGAGAAAGACCTTTGTCCAGGACCTTGGAAAGCCCCCCCCCCCCCCAAATTGGAATGGATGATGCACTAGGACTAGGTGGACCAGGGGGGTGGGCTGCCTCACCCTACTTGATTGGTGTTCTCCAAACGCTCCCCCTCTCTTTCTGCAACACTTTCAGTGTTGTGCGTTTCCCGGAGCGGTGGCAGGAACCGGATGGCACCATGTGTCTGAGGAAAACAGCGTGGACGTCTGGGCCCATGTTCTGAAACCGCTGCACCAGGTCTACTCCAAACAAGGTCTCCGGGGCTCAGCGCAAAAGATGCTTAATTAATATCTGCAATACTAACGTTGCCCCCCCCCCCCCCCCCGGTTACAGCTACTGTGTGCAAGCGTGGGGGCTGTAGGAGGAGGACAGCTGTCGCAAACCCAAGCTTCCTCGTCACTTCACACACTGGACTTCCCAAGGGAGGTGGCTCCTTCCTAAGTTCTGCGTGGGGTAATCGATCTATGGCTCAGGCGTAAGAACACAATGGCCAACATAATGAGCCTGCTTCGGTGGGGAGGGCGGGGTGTAAATCAAATAAATCAAATCAAAACAGCAAGGGGGCGTGGCGGCCGAGGCCTCCCCCTGGTGTTGCCTCCTGGCTCTGGGATTCAGAGGGGTAGGGCCCCTGAAAGTGGAGGCTCCCCTCAGATTCATGGTGAATAAATCTATCAGTGGCTATGAGCCACGGGGACTATCTAATCCCCTTTTAAAGGTGTCTATGCCTGCAGCCGTCGCTGCATCCTCTGGCAGCGAACCCCACATTTTAATCACTCGCTGTGTAAAGCGGAATTTCTTTTTGTCTGTCCTGAATCTACTGCCCATCAGCCTGCTCTTGAGTTCTAATAGTTCGGGAGAGGGAGGAAAAGTTCTCTTTGTCAACTCTCTCCACCCTGTGCATAATTTTAGAAGAAGCAGAGCTGGATTTATACCCCTGCCCTTCACTCGGAGCGGCTAACAATCTCCTTTCCCTTCCCCTCCCTCACAACGGACACCCTTGCGAGGTAGGTGGGGCTGAGAGCGCTCAGAGAGCTGCTCTTGAGAGAACAGCTCTGAGCGAATCGTGACTGGCCAAAGATCACCCCACGGGCTGCAAGTGGAGGGGTGGGGAATCCAACCCGGGTCTCCCAGATTATTTTTTTTTCCAATAAATTTTTTATTAAATTTTTTAACAAACAAACAAAACCAAATCAAATAACACATAACATATCCATCACCAGGATAATACAACATTAAAGTATCAAAAATTGTAAATAACATTATAACTAACAAGAGGTTTCAAACCTAACCATCACACTATAACAGAGAGGTCACATTTTGATTTTTTCTTCTTAAAGAATTAAAAAAACAATAGTTTCTCATAGAAAGGATTCTTTGGAACAATTTTACAATTTGACAAATAGTTAACGATAGGGAACCAGATTGCCTGAAATTGTTTCTGTGAAGACTCTATCAATTGCTCGGATGTGCGACTATATACAAAATACTCCCAAATTTTATTTTGCCATTCATAAAGGGTTGGAATCTTTTCATTCTTCCAATACTGCGCAAGGGTGATACGTGCTACTGCTACCAGTATAGAGACCTGGCATTTTGTATTTTTTAATCCAATAGCTGAAAACCCAGCTTCCAATATTATATTCTCAAGAGAGAACTCTAATTCACAACCAGTAATCAGGAAAATTTGAGTTACAATTTCAATCCAAAAAGTTTTTACCTTTGGGCAATGCCACCAACAATGGGCATACGTGCCCTTCTGATTACATTTTTTCCAACATTCTGCCGAGTACACAGGGTTTATTTTATGAAACTGTTGCGGAGTAAAATACCATCTGTTTACCACTTTAAATGTGTTAAAACGGATATTAAAAATTTTAGAATTGGAATTGGGTTGTGCCCAAATTTCCTCCCAGGTCTTGACTGAGGGAAGTAAAACGCCATCACGAAGCCACAATTTATGCAGCTGATCTCTCTTTTCTATGTTGCATGTTATAAGTAAAGCATACACTTTTGACATAAGGCCTTTTAAATCTCCATCTAGATTTTTTAAAATAATTTCAAATCCCGTTAATGGCTTAGAAAATACCTCCTGGGAAAATAATTTTTGCATCAAGTTACTAACTTGCAAATAGCGAAACCAGGGAATTGCCTTTCCCAATTTAGCCTCTATTTGCAATTTAGTATAGATTTTACTATTATCTAAAAGGTCCCTAGGACGGTAAATGCCTGCCAAACCCCAAGCTTTAAAAAAATTCGAATCTTTCCCTGGCATAAACCATTCTTGATTCGTAATGATGGAAAATTGAGACACTGCTGGTAGAAAAGTCTTCTTGTATCTTATCCATAGTTTCATAGAGGCTTTCAAAAAATCATTCTTAATATTCTCAATTTGAAGCATAGTAGGTGGGTTCCAATAGTACTCAGTCAAAGAAAGCCCCTTAGTTTCTGTTTCTTCTATAGAGCTCCATATTATTCTATCAGACCTAGTTAATATCCTTATTATTTGTGATAGGCGGGCAGCCTCAGGGGTCTCCCAGATTAGAGTCTGTGCACTTACCGTATTTTTCGCTCCATAAGACGCACTTTTCCTCCCCAAAAAAGTGGGGGGAGGGAAGTGTGTGCGTCTTATGGAGCGAATATGGAGCTTTTCTTTCCTGTAACAGGGCTCTTTCTTCAGCAGGAACGCAGGGGAACGCCATTCAGGCTGGCATCCCAGCCTTCCCCGCCCCTCCCTGCTGGGCCTGAGCTGTTAAGACTTAAAAGGGAAACGGCAGGAAAAACCCCACCAGGCGAAGTACTCTTTCCCTTTAAGTGCTTTTCCCCTTTAAGACAGCCAGCAGCAGAAAGCCCCGCCCACAGATTAAGCTCCGTGGCTACTTTGCACAGAAAGGCCTGGCTTTGCATGGCATGCCGACCTCTCTCTTCTTTCCTTTCTCTATCTTTCTTCCTTCCTTTCCTTATTTCTGTCTGTCTGTCTGTCTTTCTCTCTGTCCCCACCTTTCTTTCTTCCTTTCTCTTTCTCTCTCTCTCTCTCCCTCCTCCTCCTCCCTTCCTTTATCACTCTCTCTCTCTCTTTCTGTTTCATTTTTTCCTGTTTCCCTCCTCTAAAAACAAGGTGCGTCTTATGGAGCGAAAAATACGGTAACCTCTACACCAAACTGGCTCGGTATGTTCAGGATTCTGTATGCGCAGGAACAGAACCAAAACCCTCTCTGCAAGCGCGCTGCCTTCTGGGTGTTTTTCTTTTAAATAGGCAAACTGGAGTATTAACATCAACGCTTTCTCCAAATCTCTCTCTCTCCAAGCAGGAACCCCCTCTTGTATTACAGGATATGCAGATAGCATCAGTCGGGGACCCAGGATTGAGCAAAAGTCACACTTCCACAGTGGAATGGCTGTATTGAGCAGGTACCAGCAAAAATATCCACCCCTGAGTACAATGAGAAACTATTCTATTCCCTGCCATAAGGAATATCTACTGAACCCACAGATGGGTCAGGCTCTTTTCAGGCGCAAGTTATGGTGCTGTTCACAACCCCCGAGTTCATTCCACTCACCTCTGCCTCCAATTCCGCCACGCCCCATGGGTCCTCTGCTGAGTCCGCCTCTTCCGGGCCCTCCGCGCCCTCGGAGGCCTCCTCTTCTCAGGCCTATCCTGGGAGAGAGGCCACGCCCACCCCGGAGTAAACCTTGTCCTTTAACAGGATGGAAGGGAGAGAATGAGTGAGTTGATGACCTTTTGACGGAACCGAGTCGGAGAATCAAACGGGGTCTTCCGAGATGCGAGGTTTTAAAGGGCTGACCGTTGGGTTTTTGGGAAAACTCATGGGATTTATATTTTTGACTTGTCTCTGAAAAATTCTCTTCGGGTTTCTAGCTTCTTCGTTGGTCCTGAAACTTCTGCCTGCCAACACAAAGACCAGAAGCTTGGGAGATCCCAACTCTCTTTCGGTCTATAAAACCCGAAGTGAAGGCCTCAGTTTGTCTTGGGGCCATGCAGGAAAGGGAGGGGGGAGTTTAAACCTGACACCAGGTACATTGCCTTGCTGCTAGCGTTTAGCACGCTTTTACCCTCTGAAGGACACTTGCTTTTCCCCAGAGGTCGAAGGGTTATAAACTTTCTCACAGCCTCGAGGCAAACTGAGCATTTCGTGGACTGAACGAAAGAGGTCTGATCTCCTGTTCCAGCTCTTACCCTTCCACCTGCCGCTCTCCTCTACCTATTCCCTTTGCCCCTGTGGGTTTCTCAAAATACTGCTGAAATCTGTTGAAAAAGAAAAGGCACGGTGCTGGAACCACGCCAGTTTAGAACACGGATCTATTCTGAATTGGCTGGGAGAAACTGGGGTGAACACGGAAGACAGCCGGCCCTCGCAAGGGCACCTCCTGAAGCGCACCTTCAGCTGAGGCCTCGTACAGGTACGTGCTGACTCCTTTTAAAGTCACACACACTCACCTCTGAGGGGAATTCCTCCTCGTAGCAACGCTCTCGCTCCGCGCCCACCGCGCATGGCTCCTCGGGGCAGCCCTCTCTGACCCATGGGCAGCCCTCGGCCCCCTAGTGCTCCGCGAGCCAGGGGTCCCGCCGGTCGGCCTAAGCGTGCTTGGATGTTGCTCTTCCCCAGGCGTTGTTTCAAGCTCTTCTGAAAGAAGAGAGTGTTAAAACAGGGGGAAGTCCTACACAAACTAACCGGCACAGAGGGATGTGCGGAGACTGCTGCGGGGGGTGGGGGGGAGAGGAGAGGAGGAAGGAAAGACCACGCAGAATCTGAAGTCAGCAGTTAAATCCTTTGAGGCCTAAAGGGAGAAATCTCACTGGGTCTGGATAAGTGGAGCTCGAGAGTGCCTGTTAATGGAAACTGAAGCCAGGTCCAGGATGCCTCAACAGACATCCCTCAGCAGAGTTAATTCCATCATTGGTATCACATGTACTGGACAATCAGTTTACGGTCTTCCACACAGAAACCAAACATGGTGTGCCGGCAATCACAGCAGTAGCTAGGTAGGCTCGAGAGCAATGCAGGTGCAATGGAGCCGGAAAAGTAAGAGCACTTGGCTGCCTTTGATGCCGCTTCGTAGGCCTTCACGGGGCCTCTATAAAGTGCTCTCGTTACTGCTCTCTCTCTACCTGTATATCAGGGAGCCAAGGTAGTACGAGGGCAAAAAGGGTGCCAGGGGTAATTCGGTCAATGGCCTTTTGAAAGTCCACATTCCAGCCATCTGGATCTGAAGAAGGATGTGTGCACATGAAAGCTTATATACATCAATGCTCCCTCTAAGCTGTGGAGTCTCATGAGCAAAAATTCTACTTTGGGAGCTACTGGCACTGAAGTTGTGAGCGAGCCATTCGGCTGCTGCATAAATTAGTCATGCTCTGGAGCCATCCTTCCTGAGCAGAGACAAAAGTGTATGAGCCGGAGGCTAAAAAAACGGTGAGCTAGCTCAGCTTAGAGGGAACATCGCTCAAGAGCTGCTGATTTAGAGACTGCACGATGCGGTCACGCCACGAGCCATCTAATGAGGTACAAGGAAAAGGCTCTACTGCAAGGCACTCAAAGCGATGAGAGATGCCAAGTCAACGGCTCCCGAATGGACAGATAAGGCTGTGGAAGTACCTAGATTCCTCAACAGGCTGTTATGCCCCTTTTAAAGGTAAAAGTCTTTTTAAAAAATGTTCAAATCATTAAAGTGCATGCACAAAATACTAGGCACTCCTTGTAGAGATTCTACAGTCTTCTATGAGGCTGTGGTGCTCTTCATTATGCGCTCTCAACAGCAACATGCCTCCTCCCTTTCTGTCAAAAGCTTCACGTACTGATAGCATTACCTGATACTTTCCAAGAGACAATACGCTGGCGTGGCCACCCAGGAGAGCCCCTTGCGGAGCTGGCCAGGTATGGTTTTCTCTACCGAAGTCTGTTTCTTTAAACAAGACACTAATTTCTCTCGGCTCTACAGGCAATAGAGGCTGGGCACCGTCTGAAAGGCGACGTGCTCCCTGCTGTACACAACTCTCAGTGCGCACATCGCTTCCTGTCGGCAGCTGACTTTCCGCTGGCAAAACTATGCTGTGGCTTGTACTTCCAACGGATGCTGAGAACACTAATGAATAAAGGCTTTTCACAAGGGCTGAAAAAAGAATGCTGCTGTCTGCCCTCAGAATGCTCTCCAGGGTCCAGTCAAGTCACAAAGTTTTCTAAGCGATGGTAGTACTGATTCCAGCCACGTAGCCAGCCCCTCCTGGGCTTCTATGCCACACGCTAGAAGACTGATGCTGAGTGCTATATTTAATCACCACCGCATCCAAGTCAGACACATCTCCCATTCGCAACCTGCCTGTAGCTAAATTAGAAACTTCCCTCAAACAGAGGTTCTTCTCCGCCAGTTTGGTGTAGGGGTTAAGCCTGTGGACTCTAATCTGGGAGAACCAGGTTTGATTCCCCGCTCCTCCACTTGCAGCTGCTGGATGGCCCTGGGCAAGCCATAGTTCTGGCACAGCTGTTCTTGAAAAAGGGCCGTTTCTGTCAGGGCTCTCTCAGCCCCGCCTGCCTCACAGGGTGTCTGTTGTGGGGAGGGGAAGGGAAAGGAGATCGTAGGCCGCTCTGGGACTCCTTCGGGTAGTGAAGGGCGGGATATAAATCCAATCTCTTCTTCTTTTCAGAGATTGAGAAGCTGCTCTCTTGTGTTTCAAAGTTTGTGAAAAACACACACTGCTTGGGACAAGGGGGGGTTCAGAATCGCTTACAACAGGGCAGAATGAGAAAACAAAATAATTATATATAAAACAAAAGAAACCTCTCAAACCAGGCGGAAAAGGAAGGTTTCGTAGCCTCTTCTGAAAAGGCAAGCAAGGTTGAACAATTCCTCCATGGTTAGTATCTGGATGGGAGACCA
Source organism: Lepidodactylus listeri (assembly GCA_029233225.1). Lineage (NCBI taxonomy): Eukaryota > Metazoa > Chordata > Lepidosauria > Squamata > Gekkonidae > Lepidodactylus > Lepidodactylus listeri. The sequence continues at coordinate 156,685,761 of JARCFY010000003.1, forward strand.
CCGTGGAATTCCAGGGTCACTATGTGGAGGGAGGCATCAGCAAACCATCTCTGAAAGTCTCTTGCCTTGGAAAACCTACGGGGACTGCCAGAGTTCAGCTGCATCTTGACAGCACAAACAGAGAGCCTGGGGCTCTTTAAGCTTGAGGGGCGACATGATCGAGGTTTACAAGATTGTGCAGGGGATAGAGCAGGTAGAGAAAGAAGAACTTTTCTCCCTTTCTCACAATACAAGAACTCCTGGGCACTCCATGCAATTGCTGAGCAGTCGGGTTAGAACAGACAAAAGGAAGTACTTCTTCACCCAAAGAGTGATTAACACGTGGAACTCCCTGCCACAGGAGGTGGCGGCTACAAGAATGGACGGCTTCAAGAGGGAATTGGATAAACATTTGGAGCAGAGGTCCATCAGTGGCCATTAGCCACAAAGTACAGATAGGAACTCTCGGTCTGGGGCAAGTGATGCTCTGTATTCTTGGTGCTTGTGGGGGGGGGGGGGGGGAGATGGACAGTGGGAGGGCTTCTAGTGTCCTGGCCCCGCTGCTGGACCTCCTGATGGCTCCTGGCGTTTTTGGCCACTGTGTGACAGAGTGTTGGATTGGCTGGGCCACTGGCCTGATCCAACACTGGCTTCTCTTATGTTCATAACTCTGGGACCACAGACGTGGAAGCCCTGTTTTTGATGGCCAATGATCAGGCCTCGCTGCTGCTGTCTCTATGCAACATGATTTAACAAACCAAAAATGGAAGATTATGGCAGGAATAGTTCAACTTCCTGTCTCGCAAGCAGGTGGCACGCTCAGAACCCTGCAGGTTCCAGCTTTTCGACTACCGCTCCCGTGGCAGACTGGTAAGAGCCTATGCTGGGACAATCCAGGCCGAGCAGCTGAGCTTCTGTGTGAGGTGGCAGCAGAAGAATAAGATGTTTGCAGGAGCTGCCATGCCAGGAGAAGGACAGCGGAGCTGAAAGAGCTTTGTTCCACGAAACGTTATTACTTAGAAAACCTTAAGAGTAATTTCACCAACCGTAAAAGCGGCTGGCTGAGGACACGATACGTCAAAGCAATAGCGAGAGCTTTTTGCACTTCGGTCCTCTTTGTTTCACACGTTGCTGTGAAGCCCCCCCCCCCCCCAATAAATTCACAACAGATGAACACATGGAGCTGCCGCATACTGAATCGGATCCGTAGTCCACCCGAGGTCAGTACTGGCAACGCTGACTGGCTGCGTCTCTCCAGGGTACCGTAGGTAGAGATCTTTTCCATCGCCCTTTATTTTCCCTTTTTTAAAAAATGGAGGTGCTGGGGATTGAATTCAGGACCTGAGATACAGTGCCCTGTCCCCAATAATAATTACGTGCCATCGAGTTGCAACGGACACATGGCAACCCTGGGATCATAAGAGTTTTCAAGGCAAGAGATGTTCAGAGGCGGTTTTGCCACTGCCTGCCTCTGCGTAGGAACCCCCGACTTCCTTGGTGGTCTCCCATCCAAGTACTAACGGTGGCCAACCCCGCTTAGCTCCCAAGCTCTGATGAGACTGGGCTAGGCAGGGCTATCGGGCTGCTCCTTCTCATTTACCATACATCACGTGATTTGCAAATGACACGATTACAGCCAGCTGGTCTCCCTACGCAGCTACAAGAGCAACAGCCTTGGGATTCACTGCTGCAGGTGGCGGCGGCGGCTACAAGCATGGACGGCTTCAAGGGGGGACTGGAGAAACACGCAGAACAGAGGTTCATCAGTGGCTATTAGCCACCAGGTAAAGATGGAAAACTATGTCTAAGACAGATATGCTCTGTATTCTTGGTGCTTGGGGGAGGGCTTCTGGGGTTCTGGCCCTGCTGCTGGACCTCCTGAGGGCCCCTGGGTTTTGGCCACAGTGTGATGTAGTGATGGGACTGGATGGGCCACTGGCCTGATCCAACATGGCTTATGTCGTTATGTCTGGGGCAGTGAAGGTCTGTATTTTTGGTGCTTGGGAGGGCCACAGTGCGCACGCGTGTGTGTGTGTGGGGGCTTCTGGAGTTCTGGCCCCACTGGTGGACCTCCTGAGGGCCCCTGCGTGGCACAGAGTGTTGGACTGGATGCGGGCCACTGGCCTGATCCAACATGGCTTCTCTTATGTTCTTATCCACTCATCCAGATCAGAATCCTAACAGGCTCTGCTGCCTTGGCTTTGAGCTCTTCTATCCAGAAGCTCTTCCACTGCTCATGCCCTGCAAGGGTATACTATCTCTGAACCAGGAGGTTCCACACCGCAGCTGACAGGCCTACCCTCCATGGACTGAGAGAACCCCTCCATCAGTCTCTCATGCCAGCCCACCCCCCCCTGCTCAGTCCCACGTGGTTCTCTGCCCCGCTCTCACCTGTTTGAGTTTTAAGGCGGCCTGCACAGAAGGTCTGTTCTCCATCTGCTGGGCCAGCCTCCTGTTGCGGGCACTGGCTAGCTGCTGCTGCTGCATAGTGGCTCGAATGTTGACGGGGATCGGCTGTTTGTTCTTCAGCATGTTAGTGAAGCTTCAAGGTCGAACAAAACGGGGGGTGGTTTAAATGAAAAAGGTTTATTACAAAGCATTTCAATCGGCATTTCACGGGCCCTTAAAGAGCGGGCAGCCGCATCCCACGAACCTTTTCTAATGCAACAACGTGGTACACGCTTAGCATTGCGGCAAACGAGGCGCGTATTTTCCTCGTTTCTTTCTGTTTGTTTTGTTTTCAGGAAATGTGCAGGGACGAGAGACACTCAGAAGTTGTGGATTAGGCACAGTATTATTAAAACCAGGAGTTGAAAATCTTTATAAAAAGGTTTCAGAAAGGCAGAGATGGAAAACATGAAGCGGTAAGCAGAGATGGAGACAAGAAAAGTGGGAGAGGGGAGAGATGTAGAGAGAAGGGCGGTGCCAATTGAAAGACTGCAAACTGCCAAGCCGGGGAAAAGGTGGTTAAACCAAGCGGTGTTGAACCACAAGGTTGTGATGTTCTAAGTCTGAAAGACTGGCCCTAGTCGAATTCAAACGGACTTGGTTAGGGCTAGTTCAGGGACCTCACAGAACTACAGCTCCCAGGGCTTCTTGGGTGGGAGGGACTGATGGAGAATTAACATGCTTGAAAGAAGAAAAGTCAGTTTTTATACCCCACCTTTCTCTACCCTAAAGAGTCTCAAAGTGGTTTACAACTGCCTCCCCTTCCTCTCCCCACTACAGGCCCCTTGTGAGGTAAGTGGGGCTGAGACAGTTCTAAGAGAACTGTGACTGGCCCAAGGTCCCCCAGCAGGCTTCATGCGGAGGAGGAGTGGGGAATAAAACCCGGCTCTCCAGATTAGAGTGCTGCTCTTAACCACCATATTGTGCTGGAGTGCGGAAGCTCCAAAAGCATCTTGCATCAGTAAAGCACATAACCAAGGCCACGGGGTTTGATCCAGGCTTGCACAAGGAGACGTCTTCCATTTTATCCCCCATCCCAAATAAGCCAGTGGTTCTCAGAAGCTGAACAGCACAGGGCGCTGCCAGATAGAAAAATGGCCCCTTCCCTGGGCATATGAGAAAGTATCAATGGCGGCGAGAGATTGGGGTCTAGCACTAGGAATGGGTTAGGTTAAAGAACTCAATTGATATATTGCCCATTTCTTTTAGGGCCACACCTGCTGCTACTCCTGAGTAACAGAACCCCATTCTGATTGTTGAGGACACCCCCCCCCCACCAATCTACCTTCAACCTCTCTAGCTTGCAGTTGCGAGAATCACAGAGTCGGGAGGGGCCCTACAGGCCATCTAGTCCAACCCGCTGCTCAATGCAGGATCAGCCTAGAGCAGGGGTGGGCAAAACTGTGGCTCGGGAGCCGCATGCGGCTCTTTCACATATATTATGTGGCTCCCGGCAGGGCGGCTGGGGAAGCTAAATATCATTAGCAAACAAATATCATTGGACAAATTAATATCATTATCAACATCTGGTTTTACCCCTTTTGTTATTATTTTTGGCAGTCTCATTTAATGTTAATAAAAAGCAAAACTGCTTATTTTCCAATAAAAGCAGGTAATATTTGTTCATGTCTTGCGGCTCTCAAATATCTGACGTTTATTCTATGCGGCTCTTACGTTAAGCAAGTTTGGCCACCCCTGTTCTAGGTGGCTCTTACGCTGAGCAAGTTTGCCTACCCCTGGCCTAGAGCATCCCTGACAAGTGTTTTGTCCAGCTGCTGCTTAAAGACTGCCAGGGAGGGGGAGCTCACCGCCTCCCTAGGCAGCCGATTCCACTGCCGAACAACTCCGACGGTAAAAAAGTTTTTCCTAAGATCCAGCTGGTACCTTCCTGCCCTCAATTTAAACCCATTACTGCAAGTCCCTCAGCCTTTCCTCAGAGGGCTTCGGCTCCAGGCTGTTAAAGGGGCCCAACCCAGCTAAAACTACAAGCTGCTGCAGCAGGAGTGACAACAAAGCCAGCCTAGGCTGAGAGCCCCCAAGACCAACTGTGGAATCAGGTTCTCATCCTGTGGGCAACATTTAAAAGGGGATCGCGGGCAGTGGCTGAAGGGGGACATGCCAAAGGAATCCATTGATGAATTACCAGCTAATAAAGTCTTCTAAAAACGCGCGCCCAAGAGGCCTTTTACAAACTTGTCCTTTCAGAGACCCCCTGGTAATTTGAGCAAACGGAGCTGAGGAGCTTTCTTCTGGGTCAAGAACGTATTATCCCTTCTGTGCACAGAATGACAAGACCGTTTTTTTGAGAGTAAATACCAAGCGGCGCCAATGCAAAATGGTCTTTAAGAGGGACAAGATTCATAAAACACCACCCTCCGACAAAGGGGAGCTTTGACTCTCAAAAGCTGATGGCCTGAAAATCTTGTTCTCTAAGGTGCTGCTGGGCGTGAATCTAGCTGCTCTACTGCAGACTGTGCTTATCATTATCATTTATTATATTTATTAATCGCCCGTTCCCGGCTTACACCGGGCTTGGGGCGATGTACACGAGGGCAGAAAGCCATAAAAACACACAAAACATTAAAATTCTAAAAGACAGATCAAAAAACTAAAGCTAAAACTAAAGAGAGCCAGTTTGGTGTAGCGGTTAAGTGCACAGATTCTAATCTGGGAGAACCATGTTTGATTCCCCACTCCTCCACTTGCACCTGGCTGGATGACCTTGGGCAAGCCAAAGCTCTGTACCAGCTGTTCTCTCAAGGACAGTTCTGGAAAGAGCTCTCTCACAGGGTGCCTGTTGTGGGGAAGGGAAGGGAGTTTGTAAGCCGTTCTGAGTCTCCCTTGGGTAGTGAAGGGTGGGGGTATAAATCCAATCTCTACTTTTTCAAGACCCAAATAGAGGCTATAACGATGGCGTCCCGGAAATTTCAACCCCAATTCTGGACTACCAGGCCTGTTTCTGGGCAGGGGGAGAGAGAACTTATAACTGCAATTCAGAAAGGGGGGGGGGAAGGGAAGGGTGCCAGCCAAGGAAAAAACGCTGCTGCCCTCAACCAAAAGCCTGGCGGAACATCTCTGCCTTACAGACCCTGTGAAACTGCATAAGATCCCGCAGGGCCCTGATGTCATTTGGCAAGAGAGTCCCACCAGGTTGAGGCCAGGATGGAGAAGGCCCTGGCTGAGGACAGCCGGACATCCCTAGGGCTGGAGATCACGAGCCAAGCCTTCTCAACGGAGCACGAGGCTCTCCCAGGGACGTACCAGATGTCTACCCTCTGAAACTATCTTCTCAGCCAAGGATCCTTATGCAAGTCAGATCAAGAGTGAAACTGGGCTAATTGAGTCTATCCTATGGTGCGTGCTGAGGCCCACCTGTGCCTTGGTATAACTTTGGCTAACCCTTTCACTGGGGACTAGAGGCAAGAGTGGCAAAGGGGAGAAGTAGGCGAGGAGGGATAAGCCCAACTGTACGTCACAGCCAGGCTTGCAGGCCTGATTTCCGGCCTCACTGTTGGTGCCGATGATCTATTTAATACAGCGTCAAGAACTGAACACTTGCACTCAACAGGAGCGCTGCACTGGGGAATTAAGTCTAGCGATTCTTCCTGTAGGACACGGCTCTCCAGGTGAGCCTCTGGAGGCGGTGAGGAGCAGCAAGTGTAGGGGGAACCAGTGAGTTTATGAAAGCCTATTAATTGGGGGGTGGTGGTGGTTTGCATAGATGGAGAATGCACCCATTAGTCTGACACGTAATTTCACAAACACAGAGGAAAAGGGAAAGGAGTTAAGTGACACAGAGAGGGTGTGCAAAAAGGAAAGGAAGCAGTCACTGGATGAAGCGCAGCGCTTGCCTCTTACAAGGTCCAAGGTGGGTACCAAGGAGCCTTCGGGCTGATCACAGCGGCCAGCTTGCCTGCCTCTTACAGGCCAGACCACACGGGCGTGTGTCTGCCTTGGACACAGCAGCAGGCCTCCCGCAGCTGAGGTAACATGCTACCGCACTGCGGGGGTCACCTATGTAACGTGAACACATGTGGAAGAAAAGGAAAAGGGCCGAGTTTCCTTTTTTTTTTGTGTGTGGAGAAAAGGACACATCCCACCACATTAAAACGTTTTCAGTTTACCACGAGACAAGACCATTTTGCCCCTTTTTTTAACCTCGTGTACCATCGCTTTTGTTGTGGGATTCCAGGCAGAGGCCAACCAGCTGCCTGTCTGTTTGCATCTGGACAGATTAAAACCAGGGCAAGGAGGACCATGCTGGTTTCCTGGTACCGAACACAGTGACAAATAAGCAGAGGAGGAAAAAAAAAATCTTAATGAGCTGTGGTTGGCCGTTGGGGTTCCTCACCGCTCGTTGAGGGACATCTTGGTGGTGCTCTTAAGCACGACTTTCGGTGCGGACGGCGCGGCCATCTCGGGTCCCCAGAACCTGCAAGGAACGAAGGGGCAAGGGTTAGGAAGGAGACTTTTACAAGTGTGCGTCTACCTACAAAACTGAATTATTTCCAAGAGGGCCTTGGGCACAGGAAACAGGGTTGCACTGTAACGATGTGGTTCAGAAAGAGGCTCAGGGTAAAAGTTAATATACCACTGCGTGTTAGTTATACCACTGTGCATTAGTTGTACTATCTGTGGCTGCAAATGGGTTCCTACTAGGTAACCTTTGCATTAACTTAGCATGTCTTGTCAATATCGATGCTTTGCTTCACCTCTGGTTGCATCCAGATTTCTATAAATCGAATCCTATTGCACTGCCTACTGCATGTTCTACCTGGACGACTGTCCCAACTTCTTCTGCGTAATCCGTCTTGAGTCCCAGAAAGAAACAGGGACTATATCTAATGTAGATTAAACTCACAAGAGCTCTGCAGGGATCCCAGTGAAATCTCTCCTTCAAGTACTGGCCAATCCTGCTTGGTTCCTCGTTGGCGCCAACTAAGACTCTTGTGGATCTGGCACAGACATCTGGTCCCATCTGCTTTTCGGGAACCTGGAGTTTATTCAGTCCTGTGGTCTACCTCTGGAATATGGTGGGGCTCCGGATTTGTGTGGGTTAGTCTACATGGGATCTCAGGAGCAGCCCTGGGTGAACTTAAGACTCATGAGGATATGCCTTCTGTAGTCCTTCCCTTGTTGGGAAATTAGTGGCCATCTGCTGTGGTCCATTCCCAGAATCCAGTCAACAAAGCCCAAATCCTTTCCCTAACAGCTAGCATGTGCTGACAAAGACCTGACCCCCATACATTTTGGACTGTACTGTATCATACATAAATCATACAAAGCGATTAGTGACGGCGCCAAAATGGGTAGAAACTCCGAAGTCAGCTTCCCGCATTAAAATCAAAATAAAAACCTGGTGGCACCTCAAAAGACCAGCGTTAAGCTCAAGTTGGTTACGCCCACCATATTCCCAAGAGGTGAAGCCTTGGTCATTCAGCAGAACAGTATGCCTAAACAGAGCGGTTCCTGACCATTCCTACGGGGAAAATCTATTCCCTTCCATGGAGACGGCCAAGAGAGGGGCACAGGGAAACCGTCTGGGAAGTAATTAAACATGTTCCCAGACCCTGAACATCGCACACTTTGAAAACCAAGGCTGATTCAATCTCTCCACTCACATGAATGCATGCATCTGCTTTATACTGAACCAGACCACCACTACATCAAAGAAGACAACTCAGGCTGGCAGTGGCTCTCCAGGGTCTCAGGTAGAGGTCTTTCATATGACCTGATACTTTCAACTGAAGCTGCCGGGGATTGAACCTGGGATCTTCTGCGTGCCAAATACATGCTCTACCACTGAAGTACGGCTCTGTTAACACCTTGCTTTTCTTTCCAGTGGGGAACCAACTTATTCATGTCCTCCATTCCATTCTGAAAAAGGCTTGTCGGGTGTGTGAATGGCCCTGAATTATCGAGAAAGTCTATACAGCAGAGCGGACACTTCTGTTATCATAATCACGTAGCAAAACGTTTAGAATTGAAACAAAAGAGAAAAACGTGGACCTCTCCCCAGCCTGTGGAAGCACTACATAGCAGTCAAAACGCAGGGTGACCAGAGCACAGTAATTGATAGGCACATAGAAATGATGAGGCAGGCATGACTTGAAATAGGTTAAGTGTCACCAGTCGTGGGAAACAGGTTTCCCTTTGCCCCCAAGGCTTTGGCTAAAAAAATAAAACATAGAAGAGGGCAAGACAATCAAATTTGGGGTGGACAGGATATGCACTGTGTCCTGAAGGCCACTGGGTGAATGTGCAGGAGAAAGATAATTAGTAGAAAATAGGGCGTCTGACAGGAGAATTAAGAATTCAGGCTGTGGCTCACTGGAAGGGCTTCTGCTTTGCATGCAGAAGGCTCCAGGTTTAATTCCTACCATCTCCTCTTAAAAGGACCATGATGTGAAAGACCTCTCCCTGGGACTCTAGAGAGGCACTGACAGTCTGAGTAGACAATACTGGCCTTGATGGCCTGATTGAGTATATGACAGCTTCATGTGAACATAATGAAGTCAGAGGACAGAAAATAGGAGCCAAAGGGGGGGGGGGGGGCAGGAAGAGGGCACAAGGAAGACAGGCAGGGAACAGAAACAGAGATAGGGGTTGCCAGCCTCCAGGTGATGCAGGAAAAAAAATGTGGTTATATTAATGGGAGTATGTATCAACAATAATAAAGTGTGCAATCTCAACAAGTCATAAGTATAAATACACATTCACATTAATAAATAAGGCAAGACTCATGTAATATACTTTCCAGTCACACTGTAATGGAAACCACAGGGAATCTCGTATACATTTAGTAGTCCAATATTCTTATCTCCAGAGAAAAGAAAAATAAAGTGCTTTGCCATCAATAAAGTGCTTCTTTAAAGATAGCAGACTATTGTCATTTTCGGATGTAATGCACAAGATTTAAAGTGCTTCTATAGATAAAATATACAAAATGTTTTATGTTTCTTGCTTCCAAGTAGTCACTTGCTTCCAAGCAGGTATATCCATATTGTCCAAGAATAGAAAACTGTAGTCTATCAGTGGGATTTGCTAGCCTAAATGCCACAATTTCACCAAAGCTGCTTCATAGATGGACAATCGCCACATACTAAAAAATAAATTATCTCATGAGGTTCTATAGCAAAAAAGCAATCACACTGGAAGGAAGCTACCAAATTATATTTAGGGACTCTCCAACATGAGATCATTATGGGATATAAATCCAATAAAATAACTAACTGTAAAATAAATAACTATAAAAAACAAGAGCATTTAATGTAAGAATTGATTAAAGTATTCAAAGTATATGTACAGAAATGTTCCTGTTGCAATAAAATCTTTTCGATGTCCTCAATTACCCCAGGGTTGGCCAGATATTTGTATACTACAAAAAAAATCAGGTTACAGTGTGATTGGAATGTACATTATGGGTACATATTATGAGTCTTGCCTTATTGATATGAATGTATACATTACAAGATTGGAAAACATGGAGAGAGCTGGCCCACAGAATCACCAAAGAGTCAGATGCCACTGAATGGCCAACCACCACCACATATTTATATTTATTATGACTTGTTGAAATTGCACTCTTATTGTTGATATATACTTTTTGTTAATATAGCTACAGGGTTTTTTTCTGTTTTATACAACTTTATTACCATGGTTCTTCCCTTATACTGTATAACCTCCAGGTGAAGGCTGAAGATCTCCTGGGACCTCCGGGTGACGGACATCAATTCACCTGGAGAAAACAGCTACTTTGGAAGGTGGACTCCATGGCATTAGACCCCGCTGAGGCTCCTCCCCTCCCAAAATCTCCAGGTATTTCCCAATTCAGAGCTGGCAACCCTAAATAGAAAAAACAAAGAACTAGGGCAGGGGTGGGCAAACTGCGGCTCGGGAGCCGCATGTGGCTCTTTCACATACATTATGTGGCTCCCGGCAGGACGGCTGGGGAAGCTAAATATCATTAGCGAACAAATATCATTGGACAAATTAATATCATTATCAATATCTGCTTTTACCCCTTTTGTTGTTATTTTTGGCAGTCTCATTTAATGTTAATTAAAAGCAAATTTGCTTATTTTCCAATAAAATCAGGTAATATTTGCTCATGTCTTGCGGCTCTCAAACATCTGATGCTTATTCTATGCGGCTCTTACGTTCAGCAGGTTTGGCCACCCCTGTTCTAGGTGGCTCTTACAACTGAGCAAGTCTGCCCACCCCTAAACTAGGGGAATGGTTTGGGGGCAGTCAGGGGATTTTAGAGAGCAAACCAGTGAAGTACTGGGGGTGAGGTTGCCAGGTCTGAGATGAAAAATACCTGGAGACTTTTTTTTGGGGGGGGGGGAGCCAGGAGAGGGCAGGGTTTGGGGAGGGGCCTCAGCATGGTACAAAGCCACACCCTCCAAAGCGGCCATTTCCTCCAGGGAAGCTGATCTCTTGTCCGCTGGGGATCAGTCGTCAAAGCGGGGGATCCCCAGGCCCCACCTGGAGGCTGGCAACCCTAACTGGGGGGGGGCAAAGAGGCAAAAGCACGTGCGCCTCTCCAAGGCAAGAAAGGACTCCCCCGCCCCGCCTTGTTAGCGAGCTAAGCCCCGCCCCCCGAACGGACAAGACCCGCCCCGCAGGGACTAGCCACGCCCTCGGTCATCCGGGGCCTGCACGCTTCCTCTCCAGCAAACCCCCCCCTCCCGAGTCGAGCCTCTCCCGGCCAGGACCAGGCCCCGGCTCTGCCCTCCCTCGGCTCACCGTCGGGGGCGGGTCTGGCTCTGCTCCGTCGGCGGCGGTGGCTGGAGGCTCGGCTCAGGCTGGCCTCCGCCCTCAGGCGCCCTGAACGGGAAGTGCGGGATGGTGGCGGCGGCGGTGGTGGCGGCGGCCACTCTCCCCCACAGTCTGGCGGCGACACCGAAGCCCGGCTTCGTCGGCCTCCCCTTCTCCTCCGCGTCCCCCCCTCCTCCTCCTCAGCAGCCCCGGCAAAATGGCGCCGCGCTCTTCTGTCTGCCTTGCGCCTGCGCCGACGAGGGGAAGGCTTCGGCACGCAGGCGCGCCAGGATCGTCGAAGGGAGGGGCGGGAGTCGGCTTTTGTGCGTGGCAGGTACGTCAGGGGGAGGGTTTGGCTCTCGCCTCCAATCGCACACCGCGTTTTGAGGAGGAAGGCGGGGCCGGGCGTCATGTGTGATTGACAACCCCACGTTCGCCGTCGCCAAGCGACGCGCGCTCTGAGGGGGAGGAGTTTCTTTGGGAATGGGCGGGAGGCGAGACCTCCCTGGAAGGGGCGTGGCGGCAGCGGCGTGGGCGGGGCTTAGCGAGAGTGGGCGGGGCTTTGTGCAAGGCTTAATTCAACTTCTTTAAAAATCGTTAAACGGTTTAAGGTTTATTAAAAGAAAACTATAACAAGAACTGTTTTATATCAACATTTATGTATTATTTCAAGTCTTACATAGTTGAATGCGCAAAAATATATTCCTGACAAATTATATCTAGAACTAGTAAACAGCAAATATCAGTTTTATAATTGCCAACAAATATTTTTAACCAAATTCATAGATAAGCCAAAATCTTCTTATACCATTTCTTTGTCTTATGATATTTAAAAGAACAGTACTGTGCTCAGTAATCCATGAAGGGGAAGCCTTTTCCCCAATAAATTAGAATTAAAATTACCTGAGGTAAATGCCACGGTTGAAATATGACCGGCTATTTTGTCCATGGTGAAAAGTTCCTAAATTTTCACATGGATAAAGGCTTCCCTTGCTCGAAAGCCAGTCGAATCTGACTCTAGGGATGCGGTGCTAATCTCCGTTTCCAAGCCGAAGAGCCAGCGCTGTCCGAAGACTTTTTCCGTGGTCATGTGGCCGGCATGACTAGATGAACACTGTTTTTACATATCATTCCCCAAATTGAAGGGACAGGGGTCTTCTTCCAGTGAGGGGCCAATAGAAAATTTGCAAGCGTAATCAGAATTGTAATTAGCTCTTGTATCTTAGGTATTGCAGGAATTTGCCACAAACTCAAAAGAATCCGTTCAGGAGTGTTAGATATCTTATCATTAGTGATGACTCCGCAGTGTTCCCTCTAAACTGAGTTAGTGTGAGCTAGCTCACAGTTTTTCAGCCTCCGGCTCACACATTTCTGTCTTTGCTCAGGAAGGATGGCTCCAGACCAAACTCATTTACGCAGCAGCCGAATCGCTCGCTCACAACTTCAATACCAGGAGCTCACAAAGTAGAATTTTTGCTCACAAGACTCCACGGCTTAGAGGGAACATTGGTGATGAGCCGTGTATAATGTACAATCTGATCCCAATTTTTTTTGGGGGGGGGGGGGGCTTTTTCACTTGACCACCAGCAATGCAGCAGTGATCCAAAATTTCCACAGCTTCCCCAACAATTAGGGGAAATACTTTTTATTGCCTTTATGTAGTAAAGAAAGTGTCAGATGCTGAAGGCTTAATGGTGTGGTTTTATTTCTGCGTTCTTTTTACTGGCATTTAATTTTTTAAAAAAACAAACAAATCTCATGCCCTGTTAGTATTTTGAAGTTTAACAGGGAGTCTCAACCCCAGGAGGAAACAAGCAATGTTATTAGTGTTTATAAACTGCTTGCGGGGGCGGGGGGGAGACAAAGGCTTTGTTATCTTGCAACCGTAACAACAGTCTTGTAAGGCAGGCCAATACTGTGGTAAGTGCTCAGACAGAGGGCTGAAAGAGTGTGGCTTGCCAAAGGTCACCGGAACCGTTCACGTAATAAACCCTATTAAGGTGATGTCTATCAGACAGGAAGGAGCAAAGAAACAACAAAAAGCTGTTTGCAGACTAAAGACAGGGAAAGAAGAGAGCGTCTTTATGTGCCTTGATGGCTGGAGCTCTTCTCTCTTTTGTTTCTGGGAGTATTATCCTCAGCTGAGATAAGAACTGGAAGTAGGTTTGGACTGAAAGTGAGTGTGAGAGAGAATACTGTGTGCAGTTGTGGTCACCACACCTCCGAAAGGACATTATAGCCTTGGGAAAAGGGCAGAAAAGGGCAACTGGAATGATAAAAGGGTTGGAACACTTTCCCTATGAAGAAAGGTTGAAGCGCTCGGGGCTCTTTAGCTTGGAGGAACGACGGCTGAGGGTTGACACGATCGAGGTTTATAAGATTATGCATGGGATAGAGCAGGTAGAGGAAGAGGTCCTTTTCTCCCTTGCTCAGAGTACAAGAACTTGTGGGCACTCCATGAAATTGCTGAGCAGTCGGGTTAGAACGGACAAAAGGAATTCCTTCGTCACCCAAAGAGGGATTAACACGTGGAATTCACTGCCACAGGAGGTGGTGGTGGCTACAAGCATGGACAGCTTCGAAAGGGAGTTGGATAAACATCTGGAGCAGAGGTCCACCAGTGGCTATTAGCCACAAGGTATAGATAGGAACTCTCGGTCTGGGGCAAGTGATGCTCTGTATTCTTGGTGCTTGGGGAGGGGAAGAGTGGGGGGGCTTCTAGTGTCCTCCTGGCGCCACTGCTGGACCTCCTGAGGGCACCTGGTGTTTTTGGCCACTGTGTGACACAGAGTGTTGAACAGGATGGGGCATTGGCCTGATCCAGCATTGGCTTCTCTTATGTTAAGGGGCTCAGTGCATCCCATATAGGTCTGTGTTCTGGTTGTCTGTATTTGTAAATAAAGCAAATGTTTGCAACTCCACCAGAAGTCACCACTGCTGTCTCCTACAAGGGAAACTGAACTTTGTTGTCCTGGGAACTTTTCTCTGCTTAGGGAACTGGGCAGAGCAAAACAAGTTAACAATATAACACCCTTTTATTAAAAAGAAAACATAAGAAGATGCCTGCTGGCTCAGCCCAGTGAGGGTCCATCTAGTCCAGCATCCCATCTCACACAGTGGCCTCAGCCAGTTCCTCTGGAGGGCCAACCACGGGGCAGGGAGGCCGAGGCCTTCCCCTGAGAAGAACAAGAGCCCTGCTGGATCAGACCAGTGAGGGTCCATCTAGTCCAGCATCCTGTCTCACACAGCAGCCAGCCAGTTCCTCTGGAGGGCCAACAACAGGGCAGAGAGGCTGAGGCCTTCCCCTCACAAGAACATCAGAAGAGCCCTGCTGGGTCTGACCAGTGGTCCATCTAGTCCAATATCCTGCCTTACACAGTGGCCAACCAGTTCCTCTGGAGGGCCAACAACAGGGCACAGAGGCTGTGGCCTTCCCCTCAGAAGATGTCAGAAGAGTCCTGCTGGGTCAGCCCAGTGGTCCATCTAGTGTAGCGTCTCATCTCACACGATGGGGCATACAGGTCAAAGCCTTCCCCTTATAACAACATCAGAAGAGCCCTGCTGGATCAGACCAGTGAGGGTCCATCTAGTGAGATTCAAGGCAGACTACAGAAGATGCCGAAATATCTGCCTTTCTGTGTCCTGTGGAAGGAGCAAGCATTTCCTGTCCCTTGCCTCATCCTGCACCTAAACTGCTATAACAAATGAATACATAAGGGCATGGCTATGCCCAGCTCCTGAGCATGGCGTCATAATATCTATGGCTGGGTTGCACTCGGAACAGTTGAATGGCCTGATAAGGTCTCAGATTTAGATTTTATCACTCAGAAGTGCTTCCCTCCAGGCAATCCATCACATGGGACAGGATACTATGCATACTTACTTGTGGGTAAACCCGCTGAATTCCACCGGGAGGTGCGCATGCATAGGATTTGGTCACAGCTGTCTGGGGCGGAGGTTTCGTTTCTGTTCTCCCGGTGGTGAGCAGTGTGCAGTACCAGTGATTGCCCACTGAGTGGCAGCTGTCTCCCTGATCATCAATCAAGGCTGGCCAGAGGTTTTTCCCTAAGCCAGTTTGTTCGCTGGAAACCTTGGTGGTTTCCACACAGATACAGACTTGTGTGACTTCCGCCTTGTTGCTGAGGCTGCCAATACAGCGCATGGCAGTTTTCACTACAGTTTGCCTGCCCGAGTCCCCCAGAAGCAGCAATCCCCCCTCCAGGGGCTTCTGGGGCTTTTTCAGGTCCCCCCCTCCCTTTTAAATCAACAAATAGCATTATATTGATATACTGGTATAACAATCTGTCAGGTTCTCTGAATCCCCAGAGTTCATTATGAAAAAGTGCATCTCTAGTCTGTTTCATTACGGAGATATAAGGGGAAAGGCATATCACCAAGAGCCAGTGTGGTACAGCCAGGGGTCCTTTCGTAGAAAAAGAGGTGCAGGAGCTCATTAGCATAACTCATTAGCATATGCCACGTCCCCTGACATCACCGGAAGTGTGTCAGAAAGGGAATGTCAGTTTCAGCCCCATTATACCCTATGGACCATTGAAATCAATGGCAAAAACTCATAGGGTATATGAGGGGCTGGAGGAATGGGGGTTTGAGGGAGAGGCTCCAAACTTGCAGGGTAGCTGCTGGGGCCGCTCCTCAAAATACCCACCAAGTTTCAAGAAGATTGGACCACAGGGTCCAATTCTACGGGCCCCCAAACAGGTTGCCCCCATACCCTCCATTGTTCTCTATGGTGGGAAAAAGTGTAACTGCCTTGAGTGTTACAAAGTGTTACACAGACTATGGAAGCAGTTAACGGACAATTGACTTGGCCAGGCCAAGAGGTTAATCCCTCTTGGGGTAGAACAATGGCCTCACCTATGAGCCATCTTTCCTCCAGCCCAGGTGTCTCTAGATGCGATTAGGTCACCCTTAAACATTGTCCACTCCCATCCGGTACCCTATTGGTTAGAACTTTAGAGGCGGATCAGCACAGAGGAGGTCGCTTGGCAAGCCAGCCCCAGCGACGCCCTCCCTTAAGAGCAGTCTCCCAAGCTCCGGGCAGTCCGATCTCACTTCTCTTGCTATCTCCTTCCCAACCTCCCTCCTGGACCCTCGTGTGCACACTGGGGCCCGCCATGTGCTTCTGCTGGTTCAGCGCATGTGATCCTTCCCCCCCCCCCCCCCCTTTTCAAATACCCTCTATTCTTCTAGCAGGATGGAAACCAGGCTTCTGGAAGGTAAACATTTCCCTCTACTCCCTGCTCATGCAACCATCTCTTTAATTCTATCTTACTTCTTAGACCTGTATGATGGTATGTATGATTGTTGCAACATCTGAATGAATCACTTTTATTATCATTAAGTGCCGTATTTTTCGCTCCATAAGACGCACCTGACCATAAGACGCACCTAGCTCTGCTCGGTGCCGTGGCTTGGGAAAGGTGAGGGGGGTTTAAGACGCACACACTTTCCCCCCCACTTTTTGGGGGAGAAAAAGTGAGTCTTATGGAGCAAAAAATACGGTAAACTAAAGACTCTTTCTAACTTCATTTGAGTCTCGGTGACTCTTTTTGGGAGGCCTGAGAGAGGCCCAGCCGCTGTATACAAAGGCGCTAGGTCCATTAATGCCTACTGCTGATTATTAAGAGCCAATATTCCCCCAATTTTGATAACAGAATAAAGCAGTCAGGCTGACAAGATGACCTCAGCTTCGAAACCAAGACAGACTGAAGCTCCCTTGCATTGAATTGGACCACTGCTCCATTTACGCTCAGAATTGTCTTCCGTGATCGGCAGGGGCTCCCCAAAGTGGGCCTTCCCAATGTGTATTCCCCAAGGTACTTTCTGTTAGGATGCCGGGGGATTGAACCCGGGCCCCTCCGTTCGCAGTGGCAGGTTCCATAAGTGGACTCTCAGAAGCCAACGAATGCAGCATTGAAGAGGGAAGTGTCAGGATCTTTGATCCTAACAGTATATTCTTTATGCATTGTGTAGTATGTTTGTGCAGATGTCATTTCACTCCCTTGCTATCTCTATCTAAGCTGTCTCAGGTTTCCTCCCTACTCTTTATTGCCTGGAAATATATTGCTTTGTGAAGGTCTGGTCAATGTAACAGTTTCATCCGGGGGAATGGTGACCTCGATCGCTGACACGTCACCCGAGGCCAAACGGCCTCTTCCCCCCCTGCATTCCTCTGCTCCCCCGCCCTCCGAGACACGGCACTTTCTAATCGCTGTGAGAAGTCCTTGGGCTAGCCTTTGTTACCTCGCCTTTCCTGTGGGAAGTAAAAGGGCTTCAGATCTTTAACCGCGCTTTTCCCTTTTTTGTGATTGGTTGAATATCGGGGTTTCAAACTGTACTGGAGGGTATATTAACCCTGACTGTTTTGTATCTGGTATCTCTAACAAACATTCGAGAACCTGTCATGCAGCATTAAAGAAATAAAGAACTCTGTTTCATCAACAGAGGTTGATGCAGCTGCCAGGACCCAAGACTTCCTTCGGGTCCCACAGCCGCCAGTCCCCCACCGACATCCCTCCTTTGCCACCCATCCATGTGCCATTCCTCCAGCATCTGGGGGAGGGGAAGGCGATGCGCAATTCGTGGTGGCCACCGATGCATCACCCGTAGCTGCACGCTCCACTCTCTGCTGTCAGGAAAAGGGCCGCGGGTGGCTGCGGGCATAGTTGGTGGGAGGGCTCGCAAGAGGGTGATGGAGGGGTGGGCAGGCGAGTAGGCTTGCCAACCTCCAGGTGGGGCCGGGAGACCTCCTGGAATGACAACTGAGCGCCAGGCTACAGAGATTCATTCCCCTGGATAAAATGGCTGCTTCAGAGGGTGGATGCTACGGCATTATCGAAACATAAGAGAAGCCGTGTTGGATCAGGTCAGTGGCCCATCCGGTCCAACACTCTGTGTCACACAGGGGTCAAAACCCAGGGGCCGTCAGGAGGTCCACCAGCGGGGCCAGAACTCCAGCAGCCCTCCCACTGTTGCCCCCCCAAGCACCAAGAACACAGAGCATCACTTGCCCCAGACAGAGTGTTCCCTCTAGACCTTGTGGCTAACAGCCACTCATGGACCCCTGCCCCATATGTTTATCTAATCTCCTCTTGAAGCTGTCTATGCTTGTAGCCACCACCATGTCCTGCAGAAGTGAATTCCACATGTTTTATTACGCTTTAGATGAAGAAATACTTCCTTTGACCTGTTCTAAGAATTTCATTGAGTGCCCATGAGTTCTTATATTGTGAAAAAGGGAGAAAATGACTTCCTTCTCTCCCTGTCTATCCCATGCATGATTTTGTAAACCTCTATCATGTCCCTCCTCAATCGTCATTTCTCCAGGCTGAAAAGCCCTAACCTTTTTAACCTGTCTTCATAAGTAAGGTGTTCCATCCCCTCAATCATTTTCAGTTTGGTGTAGTGGTTATAGGAGTGCGGACTCTAAATTTGGGAGAACTGGGTTTGATCCCCCATGCCTCCACACGCAGCTGCTGGTGTGACCTTGGGCCAGTCACAAGTTCTCGCAGAGCTGTTCCCTCAAGGGCAGTCCTCGAAAGAGCTCTCTCAGCCACACCCACCTCACAGGGTGTCTGTTGTGGGGAGGGGAAGGGAAAGGAGATTGTAAGCACCGGGGGGGGGGGGAGAATTGGACATCGCCCTGGTCCTGCTGGCTGCACCCCTATGCTGCCACTATACACCATGAGAACTCTGGATGATTGAAGTCGCCATCTATTGTTGTAGTATATTATGTAGAATGTGTTGTTGTTTTAAACGTTGATTTTATATTGTAAACCTTATGGTGTTTTATGACTGCTAGCCGCCTTGAGCCAGTTCGCTGGCAAGGCGGGATAGAAATGTAATAAATAAATAAATAAATAAGCTGCTCTGAGACTCCTTCGGGTAGTGAAGGGTGAGATATAAATCCATTCTCTTCTTCTCTTTCCTGCACCTTTTCCAATGCTGGTTTTTTTTTGAGGCATGGTGACCAGAACTGAGCTTTCTCCCCTCCCCACCCTAAACTCCCAGTCTCCCTAGACTCCACCCCCAAACCTCCAGGAATTTCTCAACCCAGAGCTGGCAACCCTATGAGGGGAGTGGGCCGGAAGGGAAGCTGAAGCAGATGGCCTGGGTGTCTCTGTGTGTGTGTTTGGGGGTTCCCTGGGTGTTTTCAGCCCAAGACTCCTCAAATGCTGGAACTGGTCCTGGTTGGAGGGGTGGGGATCCTTGTGTTTGAAACAGGCCCTTTATTCTCCACGGTGAAACTTCCCCTGTGGGTCTCTTTCCTGCCTCCCCCGACCACACCACCCAGGGGCGTAGACTTTGTAAATCCCGGGGGGGGGGCGGGGGCTCTTTCGTGCACGCACGGGACCATGTCCCCGCCGCTTCTCCCCCCCCTGGCCCCAGGGAGGTAGACCCGGTTTCGGCAGCCAGCTGGCCGGCTGACTGCCGCGCGCGCGAAGCGCGGGACCATGTCCCCGCTGCCTCTCTCTCCCCCCCCGCCCCAGGGAGGCAGGAGGGCAGGCCGGGGGTGGAGGGGAAGGAGAGGCGGTGACGGCAGCCAGCTGGCTGGCTGACTGGCCACCGGCGGGTGCTCCATTTTGCCGGGGGTGGCTGAGCCCCCCCCGGGAAATTTCGGGGGAGGCTCGAGCCCTCGAGCCCCCCCGTAGTTGACGCCTATGACACCACTCCTCTCTTTTCCTGACGTATTCATCTCCCCTTGAAGAGAAGAGGCCAGACCCGGCGCAGGTGAAACGGCTTTAATAAGCAGGGCCGTTCACAACGGCGGATTACTTGAGGCGCTCCCTTGATGCCGAACGGTAGGGGGGAAGCTGTGGGACATAGCAGGCGGCCCGGGCGGGAGACGGCAGGGTGCGGATCGGGGCTCTGCGACGCAGCCGCTGGCGGGGTCGGGCCTGCCGGCGGGCTTCTTCAGACGCCTCACACGTCCTCGCAGAAGAAGTCATTGCAAGCCACGGTCAGGCTGGCCACGAGGGTCACGAACTCGGTGAAGTCCACCTCCCCATCGCCGTTCTCGTCCAAGTCGTGCATGATGCCGTCCACGATGCTGGCGTCCTTCTGGTTCTGGGGCACAGAACGCACAGGGGATGGGGTTCAGGTACGAGCGATCGGTAAGCGCGACGCGGCAGCCTCCTCGGTCCCAGAGCTCGCCTTTCATCTCAGACGGCAGCGCGTAATTTTGCCGTTCTACCCTTTCCCACCCTTCTCTTTGGGCCGATCCTGCATCTATTAAAATCCCACCTTTCTCGCAAGGGGCTCCGGAGTGCGGGTGGTTCTGTACCAGTGCAGGTGGTTCTTACCAGCCCCGTGTGGTAGGTCAGGCTGGAGACGGACAGAGAGACTAGTTGAGGATTCGCTGATAAAATCCGGGGCCCGGTGGGAATTTGAACCCGGGTCTCACTTGCCCTTGTCCAACAGGCTAACTGTTACACCATACTACTCTGTTGTGCAAGAATGCTCCCACTGTCTCTAGAGACCAGAGGCAGTCCCTGCTTTCTGGGCCTTTCTCTAATCAAGTGTTGGTCCTATCCCCCCCCTTCCCCCGGGGAATGCCTTTTAATAATTTTCTAAGAGGGCTAAGTCTTCTTTGTTTATTTGTGGTTCGTTAACATTCCCTCTTCCTCCCTGATTAATGTTCACCTGCTTGTATACACAGAACCTCCACTGAACATAAGAACATAAGAGAAGCCAATGTTGGATCAGGCCAGTGGTCCGTCCAGTCCAACACTCTGTCACGCAGTGGCCAAAAACACCAGGTGCCCTCAGGAGGTCCAGCAGTGGGGCCAGGAGGACACTAGAAGCCCTCCCACTGTTGCCCGCCCCCCAAGCACCAAGAATACAGAGCATCACTTGCCCCAGACTGAGAGTTCCTATCTATACCTTGCGACTAATAGCCACTGATGGACTTCTGCTCCATATGTTTATCCAATTCCCTCTTGAAGCCGTCCATGCTTGTAGCTGCCACTACCTCCTGTGGCAGTGAATTCCACGTGTTCATCACCCTTTGGGTGAAGAAGGACTTCCTTTTATCCGTTCTAACCCGACTGCTCAGCAATTTCATGGAGTGCCCACGCGTTCTTGTATTGCGAGAAAGGGAGAAAAGGACCTCTTTCTCTACCTGCCCTATCCCATGCATAATCTTATAAACCTCGATCATGTCACCCCTCAGCCGTCGTTTCTCCAAGCTAAAGAGCCCCAAGCGCTTTAACCTTTCTTCATAGGGAAAGTGTCCCCACCCTTTGGTCATTCGAGTTGCCCTTTTCTGTACTTTCCCCAAGGCTATACTATCCTTTTTGAGGTGTGGCGACCAGAACGGTATTCCAAATTGATTGCGATCCATATTTCTTTCAGCTGGTACGGTATATTTTAACGTTTTTGAAACATTTCCTGTTTGGAGAGTCAAAAAGTTCTAAACAGGGGAGTTTCTCTTTCTAAAAAACATGTCCTGTTGGATTGCTATAAGCTGGTCAGAGCTGGTTAGATCCAGCCTCTTGCTCTTTCCTACTGCTACAGACAGACTAACACGGCTGCCCGTCTTGAACACATTTCCAGACGGCGGAAATCAGTTCCCATGGAGGAAGTGGCATCTTAGAAGGGTAGATTCTATGGATCACATATCCACTGAGTTCCCCTCCCTACTCAAACTCTTCTTCCCCAGGTTCTGCCCCCAAATCTCCAGGAATTCTCCAAGCCGGAGTTGGCAACCCTACCCATGGGCCAGACCCAGGGCTGGCATCCGGGGCGAGCCTAGCGGGCACAAGCTGAGGACCAAGGCCTGCAGAGGACATCCGGCCCACCTACCCCAAGCAGGAAACGGGTGCGTGCCCGAAGATGCCAATAAGATCTCTGGGGCAATCTCTCCCATTTCCCTCTAGCTCTCTGTAGCTGTTGGCCCCAGAGAAATAGGCTGGTAGGCAGAGGCCATGTCGTAGAAAAAGAGGTGCAGGAGCTCATTAGCATAACTCATCAGCATAACTTATATGCATATGCCGCACCCCCTGATGTCACCGGAAGTGTGTCAGAAGGCAACACCCGCCGCTCAGGCGCCACCCCCAAAATCTCCAGGTATGTCCCAACTCAGAGCGGGCAAGCCAGCTTTACACTTGGACTTAAGACACTTTAGGTTTCCTTTGCTCTTGCAGGGAAGCTCCCCTACAACAAGCATGAAAATACAGATCAAGTTAGTATGCTTTTGCTTTTTTCCACAGCGCATCACCATATGTGCCCGCTCCTGGGCTTGTTACTCCTGGAACGGCATTCCTGCGCGTTCCGGCTCGAAATGACCCCTGCTGGTAGGGTATGTGTATGCATGTATGAAGGTTGTTGGGGTTTTTTTGCTGTATATTACAGTCGGGTTGCCAACCACCAGATGTGGCCCGGAGATCTCCCAGATATAGAACTGATGTCCAGACTGCAGCGATCAGTTCCCCTGGAGAAAAATGACTGCTTTGGAGGGCGGACTCTATGGCATTGTACCCCCCAGTGAGGTTCCTCTCCACCCCACACCCTTCCTTCCTGAAACTCCACCCCCAAATCTCCAGGAATGTCCCAACCCAGACTTGGCAACCCCAAATCTAAAGTAAGTAAGCCATATCTGGAAATTAAGAGTGGTTTAGGGATACTGAGAATCACTGAGATGCTAAGTGGATGAAGAGCAAAAGAGAGAAGGGTTTGGGGTTTAATTGAATTAGAAAAGCCCTGAGGGAGAAAAGGTATGTTTTAAGGGAAATACCATGAGTACAGCTTAGTTTTTACTGTAACAGCAGTTTGCACAGGTCAGCATCTGAGAACAGGCCCAGCCCTGGGAATTTCTGCTGGGAAATCAGCCCCATGTGCCACGGCCCCTACCCCACTGCGGCCGACCGCAGCCCCTCTTCCCTCCCTGCTAAAAGATTTAAAGGGCCCTCCAGCTGATCGGCGAGCCACGTGCTCCCCGTCGATCAGCTGAAGCGCTTTAAACCTCTGCAGGAAGGGAGGGAGAGGGGTGTGCGGAGCTTGGAGCGTCCCTGGAATGCCCCCCCCCAATCCCCTAGCCAGAAGGACGAGGGGACCGGATTGGAACTCAGGAGGGTGAGTGCAGGGTTTAGTGCTTGCGAGAGAAGGTGGAAGGCGCCGGGTTCCTCTCCGTACCTCCAGGAAACTGCCGAGCTCATTCTGCATCAGCTCCTTCAGCTCCTTTTTGCTCAGCTTGTACTTGTCGCCTTCCTTGCCCGAGTAGTTGTGGAAGACGGTGATGAGGCCTACCATAGCGCTTTCCAGCTGTGATGACATCGCTGCGGAGAAGGGGGCAGCCCCGCCAAAGGAACTGGACCTGCAGGTGAACAGAGGTCGCCATGAGGATCTGTGGACCAGGGCCCTCCGCGCGAGCACAAGCGCGTGACAAGAGGGACGAGCCGCCACAAGGGGAGAAATGCAGTCCCATCTCTCTGGTAAACTAGGACTGGTCGTTCTCAGTTAACAGAAAAACGGTCCCCTTTTTTTTGGAATTCACAGGATTTGAGGTCGAAGAATTATGGTTTGGAACATCGGTACCATGATATTTTGATTCTCTGAGGAATTCGGTTAGGGTTATCGTATTAATGTATAACACGAGTATCAGCATCTTCTACGAAGTACATACTTTATTTTACTGTAACTAGATATGTTTTTAGTCAGCTTATTACACTATTTGTCCGGCAATAAATGTATTTATGTATCTGTGGTTCAGTAATTGTTATACTGTCCGGATGTCCATCTGTCTGTCTATCCGTTTAACCGTTTATCCGTCCGTCCGTCTGTCTGTCTGTCTGTCTGTCTGTCTATCTATCTGTCATCGGATTTATACCCTGCCCTTCCCACCGAAGCAGGTTCAGGGCAACCTACACGAAATTTTTAAAACAATTAAAAAACACATAAAATCTAAAGTGCAAAGCATCCATACATACATTCCTATGCAGCGACAATCATAATCCAGTGTATTTGTAACAGGGGTCAGTTAGTACAGTTGATGAACACAATTCCAGGGAGGCTCCAAGTTATGTCAGGATGTTAAATGTGGTCAAATGCCTGGTGGAAGAGCTCCGTCTTGCAGGCCCTGCGGAACTGAAATAAGTTCCTCTCCGTATCTCCAAGAAAGTAAGTTCTGCAGGGCCCTGGTGTCCTTAGGCCCTGCAGAACTGAAATAAGTTCCTCTCTGTACCTCCAGGAAAGTAAGTTCCGCAGGGCCCTGGTGTCCTCAGGGAGCTTGTTCCACCAGCGTAGAGCTGCCACAGAGAAGGCCCTGGCGATGGCCAGTCCGGCCTCTTTAGGGCCAGGGGGCGCTGGGAGGTTTTGTGTCCCTGAACACAGTGCTCTCTGGGGAACATGTGGGGAAAGGCGGTCCCTCAGGTATGCTGGCCCTTGACCATAAAGGGCTTTATAGGTGAGAACCAGCACCTTGAAGCGAATTCGGTATGCTATAGGCAGCCAGTGCAGTGCCTTCAGCGCAGGCTGGATGTGGTCTCGTGGAGAGAGACCCAGCAACAGCCTGGCTGCTGCATTCTGCACCAGCGGCAGCTTCTGAATCTGGGACAAGGGTGGCCCCATGTAGCATTACAGTAGTCTAGTCTCGAGGTGATACTCTGGTGTTTTTGGTACGGCCTTGTACTGTTATTGTTATTGTTGTGATCGTTGTTATCCTTCTGTAACTTCCAATAAAGATTTATGAAAATTTTTAAAAAGAAAGAAATGCCCAATTGCTTCCCTAACTATACCCCTAAACCAAACAGTGTGGTGTCGAGGACAGAGTGTTGGACTAGGACCCGTTCTGTCCTCACCAGGCCATGGAAGCTCCCTGAGTAACCTTGGGCTAGTTGCTCTGTTTCAGCCAGTCCTACCTCACAGGGTTGTTGTGAGAATAAGAATGGGGAGGAGGGGGACCGTGCATATTACCCTGGACCTCTTGGAAGAAGGGGGGGGACAAAAAGAGAACGAAACATATCACCACCTTGCCCAAAAAAGACCCTGATGCATACTTGCACTGAGACGTTGTTATAGTTCGAGGAGGGGTAAGATGGAAGAGAGAGGGAGCTCCAGGCATAAGGGGCAGTGAGGATGCATGGCAGGGAGCTCCAGGCATAAGGGACAGCAAGGGAGCATCGCTTCAGGCATAAGGGGCAGTGATAGAGAAAGACTGTCCAGCCAATGGAAGTATTCTGAGAGGGAGTTCTAGGCATAAGGGGAGAGTAAGGGAGAATGAGGCTGCTTGATGCTGAATCAGTCCCTCTAGGTCGGTATTGTCTACTCAGACTGGCAGCTGCACTCCACAGTCTCAGGTGGAGGTCTTTCATATCAGCTACTCCCCGGCCTTTTCGACTGGAGCTACCGGGGATTGGATGTGGGGCCTTCTGCAAGCAAAGCAGAGGCTGTTCCGTTGAGCCACAGCCCTTCCCCCAGTTCCAGGCATGAGAGACAGAGAGGTAACATGGCAGGGAGCTCCAGGCATAAGGGGCAGCGAGGGAGAATGGCAGGGAGCTCCTTCTGCAAGCAAAGAAGAGGCCATAGCCCCTCTCCCCATTCCAGGCATAAGGGGCAGTGAGGGAGAATGGCAAGGAGCTCCAGGCATAAGGGGCAGCGAGGGAGAACAGTAGGGAGCTCCAGGCATAAGGGACAGTGAGGACGCATGATAGGGAGTTCTAGGCATAAGGAGCAGAGAGGGATTGTGAGAGGGAGCTTCAGGCATAAAGGGCAGTGGAGAAAGCATGGCAGGGAGCTGCAGGCATGAGGGGCAGTGAAGGAGAATGGCTGGGAGCTCCTTCTGCAAGCAAAGACTATAGCCCCTCTCCCCATTCCAGGCATAAGGAGCAGCAAGGGAGCATGGGAGGGAGCTCCAGGCATAAGGGGCAGTGAAGAAGAATGGCAGGGAGCTCCTTCTGCAAGCAAAGCAGAGGCTGTTTCATTGAAGCACAGCCTCTCTCCCCATTACAGGCATAAGGGACAGTGACGTAGCATGGCATGGAGCTCCAGGCATAAGGGGCAGTGAGGACACATGAGAGGGAGCTCCAGGCATAAGGGACAGCGAGGGAGCATCGCTTCAGGCATAAGGGGCAGTGATAGAGAAAGACTGTCCAGCCAATGTATAATTCATACAGGCCTCTGGTGTCTGTTTTTGATAATGCGATCACCTAGCCCTTGAAGTCACCTCTTACGGCCTTTCAGGTCGATTGCCCTCACTTGCCATCTTCTCCAGGCCTCCACAGCTCCACCCCCACCCTCGTCCTGCAGCACCCCCCCCCCCCGGATGGGTTTTCAGTCCCTCTTTCCTCACCTGCCCTCTGATTCCTGGATCTTGTTGCTTGCGTCGCAGTTACCTTGCCTCAGTCGTTGACAACACAAGCCCCAAATAGTCAGTCCGAGACTTTAAATAAGATCTGAGCTCCCTCCCCTTTCTTGTGTCGTGGGAGAACCCGATACCAGCAGCCGGATAGTCTCAGAGAACGAACTGGGCAGGCTGCGTCCAAACTCGAAGATGAAGGGAGAAGTGTGTGCGAAGAGGATGGGTTTTTAAAAGGGTACCTGCTAAGCTCAGGGCGAGGCTGTACATACAGTGGAAAAATTTTGACCTGTTGGAAACAAGAGTCCCTCTCATTTGCGCTCTGCTGAAAACATCATGTGTACACAGACCTCATGCTCCCGGTGGAACTCAGATGCTCATCAGAGCGGCGCATGGCGTGCGTTCTTAAAAGAAAGAAGATTCTGCTCCGCTGATTCTGTGAGAAGAAAAGCTGGATTCTGCGATCGGTGCGCATCACAGAAATTACGCATTGGTGCAAAGTCTCTCTTAGGAGGACCACTTCTCGCTGGGGCACAAACCTGCGCCTGGACGATGTATTTACTAGCTGTGACGCGCCTGACTGAGCACCGCACAGCACTTTTGTGTGCACACACTTGTTTTTCCATGCACGCCTGCCGGAGTCGGGAGGCATCCACCCTCTGCTCAGAGACTTGTTTCCCGGTGGCAAAGGGCTGCTGTGGAGGTGCATTAAATTTTTTGTGGGGGTGCATTAAATTACAGTTAATAAAATTACTCTGAATGCCTGTCTTTAAAGGGGGAGGCTCTGAGGCTATTTCTAGCCCCTCATATGAAGGGACAGGGCTGCAAGCACAGCAGTTCCTAGGGACAAAAAAACACATGAGAGATGGTGTTCCCCTGAAGCTGAGTTAGTGTGAGCTAACGCACAGTTTTTTAGCCTCTGGTGCACCCAGGGTGTCTGCTGTGGGGAGGGGAAGGAAAAGGAGATTGTAAGCCGCTCTGAGACTCCTTCGGGTAGTGAAGGGCAGGCTATAAATCTAATCTCCTTCCTCTTCTGGGTGGGGCCCAGAGTTCTCCTTGAATTACAGCTGATCTCCAGATGACTGAGACCAGTTCCCCTGGAAAAAGTGGCATCTCCAGAGGGCAAACTCTATGGCATACCATAGATTCCAGGAGAAATCCCTCCCCAGATTTCCCTTTCCCCAGGCACTACCCCCAAATCTCTAGGAATTTTCCAGGCCAGAGTTGGCAACCCTAGTTGGCACTGTCAGGCACCGATCAACGTCTTTTTATTCACGCAGCCCTCTCATTGGGTCCCAGTCCTAAATACACTTACTAGCGAGTAAGTCCCACTCAACTGAAGAGGACAGAAGGGCTGTCGTGTAAAGGATGGAGCAGAGTTGTTTCCCGTCGCCCCAGAAGATCGGACCAGAACCAGTGGGTTAAAGTTAAATCAAAAGAGTTTTTGGCTAAACATTAGAAAGTACTTCCTGACAGAGCGGTTCTGCAGTGGAACAGGCTTCCTCAGGAGGTGGTGGGTTCCCCTTCTTTGGAGGTTTTTAAGCAGAGGCTCGATGGCCATCTGACAGCGATGCTGATTCTGTGAACTCGGGCAGATCACGAGAGGGAGGGCAGGAAGGGCTGCCTCAGTGCTTAGTTCTTGTGGCCCTTTCTGACACGCCCGGGAAATGCCGGTCGCCACTTTGGGGTCAGGCTGCAGGCAGGAGTCTTACTCTTACTACAGGTGAGATTGGCTCTAGGGATCCTGGAGGATTTTTGCCCTCCTCCGGGAACAGAGTAGGGGTCACTGCGGGAGTGTGGAAGGGAGGTAGTTGTGAATTTCCTGCATTGTGCAGGGGGTCGGACTAGATGACCCTTGAAGTCCCATTCCCCTCTATGGTAATAATAATAATAATAATAATAATAATAATAATAATAATAATAATAGAGCCAGTTTGGTGTAGTGGTTAAGTGCACAGACTCTAATCTGGGACAACCGGGTTTGATTCCCCACTCCTCCACTCGCACTTGGCTGGATGACCTTGGGCAAGCCATAGCTCTGTACCAGCTGTTCTCTCAAGGACAGCTTGGGAAAGAGCTCTCTCAGCCCCACCCACCTCACAGGGTGTCTGTTGTGGGGAGGGGAAGGGAAAGGAGTTTGTAAGCCGCTCTGAGACTCCAAGTGAGTGAAGGGCGGGGTATGAATCCAAATCTCTTCTTCTTCTTCTCCACTTGCACCTGGCTGGATGACCTTGGGCAAGCCATAGGTCTGTACCAGCTGTTCTCTCAAGGACAGTTGTCTCAGAGCTCTCTCCGCCCCACCTACCTCCCAGGGTGTCTGTTCTGGAGGGGGGGTAGGGAAAAGGAGTTTGTAAGCCGCTCTGAGACTACAAGTGAAGGGTGGGGTATAAATCCAATCTCTTCTTCACAACAACAAAACAAAACAAAACAAAACAACAAAACAACAACAACAACAACAATAATATCAACAACAGTATTTTCTCTAAGCTGAGTTAGTGTGAGCTAGCCCACAGTTTTTTAGCCTCCGGCTCACCCATTTTTGTCTTAGCTCAGGAAGGATGTGGCTCCAGAGCAAAGTAATTTACGCAGCAGCCAAATCGCTCGCTCACAGCTTTAATGTCAGTAGCTCCCAAAGTCTGGGTGGGGCCCAAAGTAGAATTTCTGCTCGCAAGACTCCCCAGCTTCGAGGGAGCATTGTTCAACATGCATAAAAAGGATTTTTAAAAAATTGGCTGGCCCACTTTTTCCTGAGTATAGAAGCAGTGATCTTAATAGGGGCAGAAACCAGAACATTTCTACCCAGAAAACCTGGGCGAAACATTGCCCCCGGAATAGAAGGGGTTTGCGAAATCTCAGCAGCGGCTCGCCGGACAGGTGTTATGGCCCAGGGGCTGTGTCGGCTTATGGGCCATTAATACCTTGAGAATGATTTCCGCCGTAAGTCCGGCCTTGTCGGAGCACCTGTAACCCATCCTTCCGATAAGAGGCCTGCTATCGTGTATCCTTTGCTGGCTCCTGTCACACAATGGGAGCCGTCAGAGGCACCTTCTCGGGTGACGGATCCGAGGCCCGCCTGACTCTGGGTTACATGGGCATAAAAAGGTCCCTTGTCGAAGGGAAACATGCCTCCCTCAATGGTTGCCGCGGGAACGGAGGAGCCGCGAAACCAGATTCCGGGCCTGGAGACAGGACAAGCGCGTCCGATAAAGGCGCCTCGGGTTTCGTTACAGGCCCGGTGGGAAGAATAAGCCGTCCTCGCCATTAATGTTGCACGGGAGGAAATAATTAATCACGTTTCGTTACTGCGCTTCTCTGGGTCGGGTCGGCCCCATTGTCAGGCATCAGTCATGCTGCTTCGTGGCCTTCGAGGCAGACAGCTGGAGTTGGCCACGCCAGGCTGTGGCCTCCCTGCCCCAGTGGGTGGGAAACATCAGAACAAACCATGTGGTCTGTTGTGACTTTTCCTGAGTCGAGGCTGAACTCTGAATCTCGTGGGCTGTTGATTGGCAAGTGGGTAAGGCTGCCATCTTGTGATGTTAGAAGTGATCTTTACACGATCATAGATGAGTCATAGAATCACAGAGTCGGAAGGGGCCTCACAGGCCATCTAGTCCAACCCCCTGCTCAATGCAGGATCAGCCTAGAGCAGGGGTGGGCAAACTGTGGCTCGGGAGCCGCATGCGGCTCTTTCACATATATTATGTGGCTCCCGGCAGGGCGGCTGGGGAAGCTAAATATCATTAGCAAACAGATATCATTGGACAAATTAATATCATTATCAATATCTGCTTTTACCCCTTTTGTTATTATTTTTGGCAGTCTCATTTAATGTTAATAAAAAGCCAATTTGCTTATTTTCCAGTAAAAGCAGGTAATATTTGTTCATGTCTTGTGGCTCTCAAACATCTGATGTTTATTCTATGTGGCTCTTACGTTCAGCAAGTTTGGCCACCCCTGTTCTAGGTGGCTCTTGCGCTGAGCAAGTTTGCCCACCCCTGGCCTAGAGCATCCCTGACTAGTGTTTGTCCAGCTGCTGCTTACCACCTCCCTAGGCAGTCCATTCCACTGTTGCACAACTCTTATACTGTCAAACAGTTTTTCCTAAGATCCAGGTGGTCCCAACCTTAATTTAAACCATTATCGCAAGTCCTGTCCCCTGCAGGCAACAAGAACAGCTCCCTGCCCTCTTCTAAGTGTAAAGGGAAAGGTTTCCCTTGCTCGAAAGCCAGTCGAATCCGACTCTAGCGTCGTGGTGCTCGTCTCCGTTTCCAAGCTGAAGAGCCAGCGCTGTCTGAAGACGTCTCCGTGGTCATGTGGCCGGCATGACTAGATGCCGAGGCACACGGAACGCTGTTGCCTTCCCACCAAAGCGATACCTATTTATCTACTTACAGTTTCTTGCTTTTGAACGGCTAGGTTGGCGGGAGCTGGGACCAGAGACAGGAGCTCACTCCATCACGTGGCACTCGGGTCTCGAACTGCCAAAACTGCCGACCTTCTGGTCTGCAGTTCAGTGTCTTAACCACTGAGCCACTGTGGCCCCTCTAAGTGACAACCCTTCAAATACTTCAAGAGCCATCCTGTCCCCCCTCAACCTCCCCTTCTCCAGACTGAACATTCCCCTCAGCCTTTCCTCGCAGGGTTTCTTGGTCTCCAGGCCCCCGATCGTCCTGGTCGCTCTCCTCTGCACCCGCTCCATTCTGTCCACATCCTTTTGGAAGTGAGGCCTCCAGAACTGCACACAAGACTCCAGGTGCGGTCTGACCAATGCAGTGTACAGCGGGACTGTGATATCTCATGATTCGGATGTTACGCCTCTGTTGATACACCCCAAGATCGCATCGGCCATTTCTGTTGCTGCACCACACTTGCTGCTCATATTTAACTTACGGTCCACCTGTATTCCATGATTTTGTTCATATACCCTGCTACCCAGTAGTGTATCCCCTATCTACTATGCGTGCTCCTCATTTTTGTTACCCAGATGTAGAACTTGGCACTTATCCTTGTTAAACTGCATCTTGCTCACATCTGCCCGCTTTTCCAGTGTGCACCAGAGGGATTTGATACCATGGAGAAAATGGCTGCTTTGGAGGGTGGACACTTACCACATCATACTCTGCTGAGGTCCCTTCCCTCCCCTAACCCTGCCCTCCGTAGACTCCACTCTCAAATTCGGGTTGCCAATAGGGTTGCCCTCGCAGCCACCAGCAGGGGATGGGGGGGTAGGGTTGCCAAATCCAGGTTGGGAATCTCCAGGAGATTTGGGGGTGGAGCCTAGGGAGGACAGGGACCTTTGGGGTACAATGCTACAGAATCCACCCTCCAAAGCATCTGTTTTCTCCAGGGGAATGGAGCGCTGTAGTCTGGAGATGAGGTTTAACTCTGGGGAATTCCTGATGACCTACCTGGAGACTGGCACCTCAGTGGCCCATCTCCAGGTAGGTCCTGGAGATCTCCCTGAATTATAACTGATCTCCAGATGAGACGACAGTCCCCCTGGAAGAAAGGGTTGCTTTGGAGGGTGGATTCTATGGCATTATACCCCGATGAAGTCCTTTCCCTCCCCAAACCCACCCTCCCATGGTCCCACCCTCAAATCTCCAGGAATTTCACAACCCAGAGGTAGCAACCCAACGTCTTCCTCTGCCAACCTAGCCGTTCAAAAGCAAGTAGATAAAATAGGTACCGCTTCGGTGGGAAGGTAACAGTGTTCCGTGCGCCCTGGCGTTTAGTCATGCTGGCCACACGACCACAGAAACGTTTTCAGACAGTGCTGGCTCTCCGGCTTGGAAACGGAGATGAGCACCGCCCCCTAGAGTCAGATTCGACTAGCTTTCGAGCAAGGGAAACCTTAACTTTACCTTAATTAGGTTTTAAATGCCTCAAAGCAGAGACCCGCCTTCTGGTTCTCTCTAAAAGCACCCCGTGCACGCATGATACTACATTATTATTATTCATTAATTAATTATGTCGGATTAATTATGTTGGCTTCCAGGTTAGATGGGGTGGTTGCTAGGCCAATTATAACAATAGCGTCGGATTAATTAGGTAGACTTCCTGGTTAGAGGGTGTGGTTGCTGGGTTTTCGCCCCCAAGCACTGCTAATTTTCTTTGTACTTTCTTTCATGCTCCCTCCTAGAATTTCCTCACCCACCCATTTTAAAAACCACAGGCCAGTTTTGCTGAGAACAAAGCTTTCTGGGCATGTCTGAGTTACCTAGTTACCTACGACGAGTCAGAATTGCCCCTGGGCGACCAGTCAGAGACACGCTACAGTTTAAAAAACACACACACGGTGGGTGTGGATGGAAGGACCAGTAAACATTTTTGTGGGTTTAACTAGCAAGGCAGCTGCACCACATCTGTTTTCCGTGCAGTACCTGGTGCGTGGGGCATGCTAAAATAAACGTGAAATACCAGCAATCTGCCACTAGTGGGCGACATGGGCTGTAAGCTGGGCTGAGTTTTTAGAAATGCTCTTCTTGAGAAATGCCCTAGTCTCTCCGGGCTGATTTTTGCAAGGGCCTAGGTGTGAACTCGAGGCTTGGGACAGGCCCACATTCCATTTCTCTGAATTCCACCCCGGTCTGAATTCCTCCTTGGCTTCCACCCCCGAACAGTTGTGCAATGGCCCTGCGTGCTTGTGGAATGGCCCGTTGTTTTTCCAGAAGGGAAAGACCTTCTGGAATGTTCTTGTTTTTCCGTCCAGCCTCATGCGTGGCCCTTTATGTATATTCAGTGGAATAAATAAACTGTTTTTATTTACCACCGTCATTCCTGTGGCATTGGTATACCGGTTCTCATCAAGGCACATCCGTTGGGCGCACCAGGAACTGATAGGGTTGCCAAGTCCATTTTGCTTACCGGCGGGGGGAAGTCCTCTGCCGGCCGGGAGCTTGACTGGCGTGCGCGCTTTGCGCACGTGCCGGCTGACGTCACCGGAAGTGACGTCAGCACGTTGGGGGCGTTGCCAGGGCGACGCTCTGGCAATCGCCCCAAAACTCTATGGTACCATAGAGTTTTGGGGCGATTGCCAGAGCGTCGCCCTGGCAATGCCTCCAACGTGATGGCGTCACTTCCGGGTGACGCCATTGCGTGAGGGAAATCGTTCAGGCTGGACGACTTCGGGGGCGGGGTTTCCCCCGCCGGCCGAATTCTGGCTGACAGATTGGGAACCCCTGTAGCGGGGGATCCCCCGCCCCCCGGGCTGACTTGGCAGCCTTAGGAGCTGATGACCCCAGGCCAAATCCGGCCTTTTGACAAGTATTCAAAGTAAAGAGTTTGGGGCTTTTCAGTTAGGGAAGAAGAAGAAGAAGAAATTGGATTTATACCCCACGCTTCACTACCCAAAGGAGTCTCAGAGCGGCTTACAATCCCCTCCCCACAACAGACACCCTGTGAGCAGTGTTCCCTCTAAACTGAGTTAGTGTGAGCCAGCTCACAGTTTTCCAGCCTCCGGCTCACACATTTTTGTCTTAGCTCAGGAACAATGGCTTCAGAACAAATGAATTTATGCAGCGGCCAAATCGCTCACTCACCACTTTAATGCCAGTAGTAGCTCACAAAGTAGAATTTTTGCTCACAAGACCTCTTGGTCTCCTGCTGTTTGCCAGTCCTGGCCTGGCAATCCTAAATTCTATCAATGGCTTTTAGTCTCGATAGTTAAATGGAACCTCCATGCTTCAAGGTGGTGTACCTTTGAGTACCAGTTGGTGGGTGGGGAGCCGTGGGGGGAGGTCTGGTCCTTTCATGCCTTGTTTGTGGACTTCCCAGAGGCATCGGTTTAACCACTGTGAGAGCTGTGGCCTGGCCGGGTCTCTAGTCTGATCCAACATGGTTCTGCTTATGCAGTTAGGGCTGCTATGATTTACCAATTTAATTACAACTTATTGCTCCTGCCTAAAAAATCTCTTTCAGTATAAGTTCTCAACATGCCCAGGTCTGTGGATACTTAAATCCAGAGACAGGAGTCATGAACAAACAAGACAGATCTAATCGTAAAAAATGTCCAGATTTAAAGAAAAATCTGAAATCTAAAACGCAAAACATTTGGGGGCTAACCCCCCCCCCAATAATAGAAGCAGTACCTGTAGCTTTAAGAAATGGATGCCCTCAGTGGCCATTAATTGGTAACTACTATAATGTCATCAGCCTTCAAGCCTTGGTTTCTGTCAGTAAGGGGGGGGGCAGGGCCCTTTTCTGGACTGTGGGCCTTTGCGAGGGGACTCACTGGGGCCTGGCCCTGCAACAACTGCTAGATGACTTGCTATCACAAAATCCAGGATTGGCAGCTTGCTACTGTTCAGGAACATCATTCTATAAAACCTAGTGTGGTGTAGGGTTAAAATTTCAGATTACGACCTGGGAAACCCAGGTCCAAATCACTGCTCTGACATGGAAGCTCACTGGGTGACCCTAGGCCAGTTACACATTCTCAACCTAGCTTACCTCACAGGGTTGTTGTGAGGATAAAATTCAGTAGAGAAGAATGATATAGGCTGCTCTGGGTCCCCGTTGTGGAGAAAGGTGTTGTGTAAATTAAATAATTAATAAATATTGCTGACAATGGGGGTTTGCATGAGAAAAATAGATTGGTTTGTAGGTGGAAAGGAGTCGGGAAGGTGACGGGTATGGGGGTTGCCAGAAGGGAGGAGGGAGAAATAGTGTGGGGAAGAAGATACAGAGGAAAATGAGGTGCCCCTGCAAGTCCTCGTGGGTTCCCCATTGTGCAACTGGGCCTGATCTGGCAATGTGTGACTGGGGGCAGTTCTGCATTGGCTTTGCCCTCCGTTGTTTCAGCAAACCCACGCTGGAACGGAAGTTCCCCTCTGCATTGCATGCCGCTTTCACTTTCTTTGATCATCAGGTTTTATGGTACCTTCTGCATAGATTTATGGCCGTTCAGGGGTGACTTTGCAGTCAGTACAGCGTTGTTGCCCCCGGGGTATTTGAATGTGGTTTTGAGCTGCACCTTTTCCTCAGTGTTGAGGAAACGTGGAGCGAATGCCAGATGCAGGATTGCCCTGGGCCATCGTTTTCCGGGGTAAAAGCTGCTGGGGGAGGGAAGGATGGAAAGCTGAAGGGGGGGGGACAGATAAAGGTAGGTTGGCTGGCGGGTGGGACGGAAAGAAGGAAGCAGGAAAAGGGGAGAGGCTATGGGGCTTTCAGGGAAAGGAAAGAGGAAATACCAGGAGGGGGGATACAAAATGTCCTCCTGCGAGTCTTTGTGGGTCCCCTGCTTATAATATATTGTCTCAATTAGTTATGAATTTAAAAATGCTATAGAGAAGTATCCGTTTGCAATAACAGGTGGCAATGTAGCGATTTAGTTGTTCCAGGAAATCAGGACAGTGCTTGAAGTCCTAGACCCAGATGTGCATTACTTCAATAAAGTTGCAGCCATGGGATTTATGATGCTCACTCTGATTTGAGCAGCATGTACCCAACACTGGGATCCAAACTCATACCATTCCCTGCAAATATTCCTTTTGTACAGTGCATTCTTTTCCTGTTCTCTGGCTGACTGAGGAAGGGAAGCAAGGGCAATTGCCAGAAATGTCGCTTAACCAAGGCTGAGCCCTAGGATACTCGTAAAAAAAAAAGAGTCAGAGTGCCTCTTAGCACGTGCAGAGTGCTTTTGGCTCTCCAACTGAATAGCTACCACCCCCAATCTTCAGTGGCATTAGGGACGAGGCACGGAGGCAGGCGGAACCGTGGGAACCCGAATGTTTAGAAATTGAGCACAGGGGTTCAAATCCTGACTCAGCCCTAGATTTCATGCGTGAATCAGTTGCATCTTTATCTGCAAATGGCAGCAGACATCTCCCTTCCGCCCACAACATTCCAGGTTTCCCATCTAAGACAGAGGAAGTTTTAAAGTCAGAGTCATTTTCCTTTGTTCCTGCAGCCCGCCCTTTTGTGCGGCTGAAATCTCCTGTCTTCCGAAATTTAATCCCCACAAACGCCATCCCTTTTCCAGCCGCATGCCTATAATTGCGTTGCTGGATCTGTCTCGCTGAGCTCCCTGCTTCCGAAAGCGGCTGGCCAGATGCCTCTGGGAAACATCTGGTCTTCAGAGGTACACTGCCTCAGAACATGGAGGTTCCAATGGGACATTATCCATCCACAGATATGCCTTCCCTACTTTCCCCCCCAAATAAGAACATAAGAACCCTTCTTCAAGGTTTTTCTGGGCTTGGGCCAATGCGCACATCTTGTGGCGGGGAGTCCCATGGCTCAATTACCAACTCTGTGAACACGTCCTCTTGCTTATCGGCCCCGCACCTACTGCCAATCCGTTTCACCGCATGATCCTGAGTTCTAGCCTTACCAGGAAGGACGGGGGGAACTCAATTCCTCCCAATCAAGGCTTTCTGTTCATAACTTTGTACGCCTCGGATCATCCCGGTCTCCACTTACAGAAGGCCCTCGGACTCCGGACCATCACCCTTTCCCACCTGCTGATCTGCCCGCAACTTTGTGCGCCTGCCTTCTGATAAGCCCACATCGGATACACCCCGCTAGAATGTCCCTTTCCCGAAACCTGCGGTTAGAAAATTCAGGTGAGGGACACTGCACTCCCGAACTCCCCTAAATCAAGATTACTTACTTAGTTAAAGGATGGAGGGTGTGCAGAAAGCAGCTGGACTGGGGGGGGCCCTGCCGGAGGAGTCCTGCCTAGTACCAGGGGCTGGATCCTCCCCCCAGACCCTCCCCACCTAAGCGCACCAATGAAGGGAGCTGGCTGACGGCTCAGACAGCACAGGAGTTTGTTTGTTTTGCCTGCTGCGGCCTGGCTGGAGCAGCGGCCGTGAATACAACAAAAGGATGCTTGTGCCCATCTGTCCCAAGGCACCCTGCCGTCACACCCCTACCTCTCGGCTCCCGGATCGTTAAAAAAAAAAAGAGAGAGAACAAGACGCTGCCTGAAGTTCGGGCACTGTAGCTTCAAACTAGGCCGGCCTGGCCGGCCTTTGGGCTAGGGTTGCCAGCCTCCAGGTGGGGCCTGGGGATCGCCTGCTTTTACAACTGATCTCCAGCTGACAGAGATCAGCTCCCCTGGAGAAAATGGCTGCTTTGAAGGGTGGGCTCTATGGCGTACCATGCTGAGGCCCCTCCCCTCCCCAAACCCCGCCCTCTCCTGGCTCCACCCCAAAGTCCCCAGGTATTTTCCAACCTGGACTTGGCAACCCTACTTTGGGCTAACTGAAATATATATCACTCTCCAGTTCGGTGTAGTGGTTAGAAGCGTGGATTCCAGTCTGGGAGACCCGGGTTTGATTCCCCGCTCTTCCACTTACAGCCAGCTGGGTGATCTTGGGCCAGTCACAGTTTTCTCAGAACTCTCTGAGTCCCACCTACCTCATGGGGTGTTTGTTGTGGGGAGAGGAAGGGAAGGAGACGGTAAGCCGCTCTGAGACTCTGAGTCAAGGGCAGGGTATAAATCCAACTCTTCTTCTTCTTCTTCTTCCAAGGAGACCCCAAATTTTGGCCCAACTGAGACCCAGATCGGTTACCCAAACAAAGCATGGCCCGGTCTCGAAGACGAATTGTTTGGGGACACGCAGGCCTTAGGTCAACCCTGCTGTACATTTGGTATATATTTGTAAGGAATTACGTGTTGAAATTTGAAGAGGGCCACCTGGATTTCTAAGAGCATAAGAAGAGCCTTGCTGGATCAGACCTTGGGTTGCCTGCTATGGTTGCCAGCTTCAAGGTGGGGCCTGGAGATCTCCCGCTTTTACAACTGATCTCCAGCTGACAGAGATCAGCTCCCCTGGAGAAAATGGCTGCTTTGAAGGGTGGACTCTATGGCATTGTACCATGCTGAGGCCCCTCCACTCCGCAAACACCGCCCTCTCCTGGATCCATCCCCAAAGTCTCCAGGTGTTTTCCAACCAAGACCTGGCAACCCCATTACCAGCACTGAATTGGGAAATACCTGGAGATTTTGGTGGTGGAGCCTGAGGAGGGGAGTGTTTGGGAAGGGGAGGGACTTCAGTGAGATCTCCAGCTACCACCTGGAGGTTGGCCACCCTAATCAGAACAAAGGTCTAGCTCAGGCGTCCCCAATGTTTTTGAGCCTGTGGGTACCTTTCGAATTCTGACACGGCCTGGTGGGAAAAGCCACAAAATGGCTGCTGGTGGAGGTGGAGCCCGCCACAAAATGGCTTCTGTCGGAGGCGGAGCCCGCCACAAAATGGCAGCCACAGCTCGCCTTCAGTCACACAGTGAAGATCCTTGTGCTGCGGTGGCAGCTACTGGCAAAGCAGTGCTTTAAAAATCTGCACACCCAGTCAGATCTCTAGTGGCCAGTCAGAAGCACTGCTGGGCATAAACCCCACCTGGCCCGCCCACTTCCTAAAAACATTTGGCAGGTACCAGGAAAAGTGCCAGCAGGTACCAAATTGGGGACCCCTGGTCTAGCTAGTCAAGCATCCTATTTGCCCCTAGCCTCCACCCAGATGCCAGTCCAAAGGGCAAAAGCCTTCCATTGCTGCTTGCACCCCCACCATCTGGCATTCAGAGGTATACTGCATTAGAACCTGGAGGTTCCGTTTAGCTTAGCTGTCGCAGCTAATATTGTCAACAGTCCCACCCGTCTCAATACATTTGTGTCCTCACCTCGGAAGAGCGTCAAAACCAGCAGCTCTGGTCACATCTTGTGACAATGAGTTCTGCAGTGCGTTATAAGTAGTAGTTTTGTCTGTCCTGAATCGATCAGGTTGCCAACTCTGTGTTTGGAAATTCCTGGAGATTTGGGGGTGGAGCTTGGGGCGAGAGTTTGGGGGAGGGGAGGGGCCTCAGCATGATACAATGCCATACAGTCCACCCTCCAAAGCAGCCATTTCCTCCAGGGGAACTGATCTCTCTGGTCTGGAGAGCCGTTGAATTTCCTGGAGATCTCCGGGCAGCACCCGGAGGTTGGAAAACCTCTGAACTGACTAACCATCATCTTTGGGTGACCACAAGTGAGATGGAGAGAAATAAAATGCTCTTTCCACTTCTCCTCGTACCAAGCATCCTTTTGCAAATATCTGTCATGCCCCCTCCTGAACTTTAAAAAATCGAAAAGAAGAAGAAGAGGAGGAGGAGATTGGATTTATATCCCGCCCTTCACTACCCGAAGGAGTCTCAGAGCAGTTTACAATCTCCTTTCCCTCCCCCTCCCCACAACAAGACACCCTGGGAGGTAGGTGGGGCTGAGAGAGCTCTCTCAAGAACTGCCCTTGAGAGAACAGCTCTGAGAGAACTTGTGAATGACCCGAGGTCACACCAGCAGCTGCATGCAGAGGAGTGGGGAATCGAACCCGGTTCTCCCAGATGAGAGTCCGTGCTCTTAACCACTACACCAAACTGGCTGCATAATCTTTCCCCTTTCCTTGCAGGGTCAGGGCTCCGAACCCTTGGTCATTTTTGTTTGCCTCTTTCAAGCTCTACAATAGCACTTTGAAGAGAATGATATACAGTACTGAGAGCCAGTTTGGTGTAGTGGTTAAGTGCGCAGTCTCTAATCTGGGAGAACCGGGTTTGATTCCCCACTCCTCCACTTGCACCTGGCTGGATGACCTTGGGCAAGCCGTAGCTCTGTACCAGCTGTTCTCTCAAGGACAGTTCTGGAAAGAGCTCTCTCAGCCCCACCTACCTCACAGGGTGTCTGTTGTGGGGAGGGGAAGGGAAAAGGAGTTTGTAAGCCGCTCTGAGACTCTTAAGTGAGTGAAGGGCGGGATATAAATCCAATCTCTTCTTCTTCTTCTTCTTCTTCAAACGCAGTGATAATGGACAGGATGGTTCCCCGGGCCGCCAACTTCCAGGTAGCAGCTGGAGATCTCCTGCTATTACAGCGCCTGATCTCCAGCTGACGGAGATAAGCTCCCCTGGAGAAAATGGCTGCTTTGGAAGTTGGACTCTCTGGTGTTGTGCCCCATCCAAGTCCCTGAGCTCCCAAACCCCACCCTCCTCAGGCTCCACTCCCAAATTCTCCCACCCTGGAGATGGCAACCCCTAGCACTTTCTCTCTTGCAATACATACAGATATATCTCACATCTGATTTCTTTAAGAACTGTTTCAAGTGAGCAGCCGTGTGGGTTTGCAGTGTAAGAGCAAGGTGTGAGTCCAGTCATACAAAGAAGAAGAAGAAGAAGAAGAGATTGGATTTATATCTCACCCTTCACTCACTTGGAGTCTCAGAGCGGCTTACAAACTCCTTTCCCTCCCCCTCCCCACAACAGACACCCAGGGAGGTAGGCGGGGCTGAGAGAGCTCTGACAGAAACGGCTCTTTTTCAAGGACAGCTCTGACAGAACTATGGCTTTCCCAAGGTCATCCAGCAGGCGCAAGTGGAGGAGTGGGGAATCAAACCCAGCTCGCCCAGATCAGAGTCCGCGCACTTAACCACTACACCAACAATATTTCCGGGGGATCAGCTCTCGAGAGTAAGCTCCCTGAAAGGAAAATCTTATTGGTCTTTTAAGGTGCTACTGGAATCAAATCTGGCTGGGCGGGGGTATGCCATCCGGATTCAGAGCCTTGGGAAGTTCTGATCCATCAGTTATCTCCCGGACTTCGTCTTAGGGCTGCCAACTCCAGGTTGGGAAATTCCAGGAGATTTGGGGGTGGAGCCTGTGGAGGGTGGAATTTAGGGAGGGGAGGGGCCTCAGCAGGAAACAACGCCCTGGAGTCCAGCCTCCAAAGCAGCTATTTTCTCCAGGGGAATTGAACTCTGTAATCTGGAGATGAGCTGTAATCAGGGCTTTTTTTTGTAGAAAAAGCCTAGCAGGAGCTCATTAGCATAATAGGCCACACCGAAAAGCAGAAACTCATTAGCATATTAGGCCACACCCCTGACGGTGCAGCTCCCTCCCAGGATCGGCTTCCCCAGGCGCCCCGTGGCTTGCGGGGTGCCTGGGGAACCCGAGGGAAGGAAGGCAGTTTCTGGATTGGCTTCCCCAGGCGCCCTGCAGCTGCAAGGCGCCTTCCCTCCCTGGATCGGCTTGGCTTCCCCAGGCGCCCCACAGCTTGCGAGGTGCCTGGGGAATCCGAAGGGGGGGCTGTAGGCATGGCCAACTCGGAAGCCAGCCGGAACTTCATTCCTGTGCGTTCCTGCCCCAAAATAGCCCTGGTTGTAACCAATGCTCTCTCTAAGCTGTGGCGTCTTGTGAGCAAAAATTCTACTTTGTGAGCTACTGGCATGAAAGTGGTGAGCGAGCGATTTGGCTGCTGCGTAAATTAGTTTGCTCTGGAGCCATCCCTTCCTGGGCTAAGACAAGAATGTATGAGCCGGAGGCTAAAAAACTGTGAGCTAGGCTCACACTAACTCAGCTTAGAGTAGGGCTGCCAAGTCAGCCCGGGGGGCGGGGGATCCCCCGCTACAGGGGTTCCCGATCCGCCGGCCAGGGAAACCCCGCCCCCGAAGTCGTCCAGCCTGGACGACTTTCCCTCACGCAATGGCGTCACCCGGAAGTGACGCCATCACGTTGGAGGCGTTGCCAGGGCAACGCTCTGGCAATCGCCCCAAAACTCTTATGATACCATAGAGTTTTGAGGCGATTTCCAGAGCGTCGCCCTGGCAACGCCCCCAACGTGCTGACGTCACTTCTGGTGACGTCAGCCGGCGCTCGTGCAAAGTGTGTGCACCAGTGAAGCTCCTGGCCGGCAGAGGACCCCCCCCCCCCCCCGCCAGTAAGCAAAATGGACTTGGCAACCCTAGCTTAGAGGGAACACAGGTTGTCATTCCGGGAGGACAGCAGGCCTCATTTGGAGAGCGGCAAGCCCCCGAGGTGTGCAGACTGCTGTCGACAAGCCAGAACTCGCAAACCCAAGAAAGGTCTGTGAACACAGCAGGAGGAGGGCAAGCGACCTCGCCTCCCAATTTGGGGAAAGAATTCTCCACGGTTATTTTCTTTTTGCCATAGCCTTGCCACCCAGATGAAACCAGTCCTCTGTTGCTGCCGGAGCCCGGGCTGGGTGTCTGAGAACAGGAAGGCTCTGGCCGTCCCTGAAAAGCTGCATTTTGTCCCCCACCCTCTTTTAAAAAGCCAAACAAAAAAGGCCCTGTCTGGATCTGCTGGGGGATAAAAATAAAGAGGAACGGCAGAACCAAGCAAAATGAGATCCAAACAAAAGACAAAAGGAGAAACGGAATCCGAGGCTGGTGCTCGGAAGTGAAAATTTATTCCAGTGGCCGTTCAGCGTATTTCAAAAATACGATCTTATGAGGTGGCAGAAGAGATTCTGAGAGGCACTGGGCTGGGGGGAACAGTTTGCTCCGATCTCCTTTCTGAATACCAGCTTGAAGTTTCGCTTTTGTCCTTTCTCAGATTGCTCACTTTTAGGGTTGCCAGCCTCCAGGTGGGGCCTGGGGATCTCCCGCTTTTACAACTGATCTCCAGCTGACAGAGATCAGCTCCCCTGGAGAAAATGGCTGCTTTGAAGGGTGGACTCTAGGGCATTGTACCATGCTGAGGCCCCTCCCCTCCTCAAACCCCACCTTCTCCTGGCTCCACCCCCAAAGTCCCCGGGGTATTTTCCAACCTGAACTTTGCAACCCTACTCTCTTTAGAACATCTTTTACCACCTCCCTCTGTTTTTTTTAATCAACTATTTAAATGAGATGCGATTTTTGAAAAGTTTTCTTTAACCCCCCCCAATTCTTTGTTATTTTTTTTATATTTTATACCTGTTTATGCTTTAAATCGCCCCGATTCATGCTTTTATGGCATCGATGTTTACCCTACCCCTTCTCTAAGAATCTCAAGGTCGCAAGCAGTGTTCCCTCTAAGCTGAGTTAGTGTGAGCTAGCTCACAGTTTTTTAGCCTCCAGCTCACACATTTTTGCCTGAGCTCAGGAAGGATGGCCCCAGAGCAAACAAAGTTATGCAGCAGCCAAATCGCTCGCTCTCAACTTTAATGCCAGTAGCTCACCAAGTAGAATTTTTGCTCACAAGACTCCACAGCTTAGAGGGAGCATTGGTCGCAAGCAAAATTCTTTCCCTCCTCCTTATTTTACCTTTCGAGCAACCCTGTGTGGTAGATTAGGTTCAGAGAGAGTCAATACTTCCGCACTGTCACTTCAGTCACTCGTGTGTCCCTATTGCTTTGGGTCCATCCCCCCCCTTTCCCACATGACTTTTGCTCCTTGTGGGACTACTAGAGAGAGCAAAATACATTTTTTTGGGGAAAACCCTGAAGCAATGGGGACAGACGAGCAACAGAAATGACAGTGTGGAAATGGGCAGTGACTGGACTATAAGCTTTTGGTGTTTGAGTGAGAATTTAAACCCAGAAGCTGAGTTGACAACCTCCAGGCGGGGCCTGGAGGTCTTCAGGAATTA
Organism: Lepidodactylus listeri; assembly: GCA_029233225.1. NCBI lineage: Eukaryota > Metazoa > Chordata > Lepidosauria > Squamata > Gekkonidae > Lepidodactylus > Lepidodactylus listeri. The sequence goes on from JARCFY010000003.1 coordinate 156,729,598, forward strand.
CAACTGATCTCCAGGTGACAGAGATCAACCCCTCAGGAGAAAATGGCTGCTTTGGTGGGTGGGACTCTATGGCATTTGACCCTGCTGAGGTCTCCTCCCTCCCCAAACCCTGCCTTCCACAGGCTCCACCCCTCAAATCTCCAGGAATATCCCAATCTAGAGTTAGCAACCCTAATCTCAAATTGCCATGCAAGATTCTCCCCTATTTTACCTTCCCAGCACACATGAAGTTGGCTTATACTGAATCTGACCCTTGGTCCATCAAGAAGAAGAAGAGGAAGAGGAGGAGATTGGATTTATACCCTGCCCTTCACTACCCAAGGGAGTCTCAGAACGGCATACAATCTCCTTTCCCTTCCCCTCCCCACAACAGACACCCTGTGAGGCAGGTGGGGCTGAGAGAGCTCTGACAGAGACTGCTCTTTTTCAAGAACAGCTGTGCCAGAACTATGGCTTGCCCAAGGTCATCCAGCAGGTGCAAGTGGAGGAGTGGGGAATCAAACCCGGTTCTCCCAGATCAGAGTCCGCACACTTAACCACTACGCTGAAGAAGAAGAGGATGAGGACGAAGAGATTGGATTTATACCCCGCCCTTCACTCCGAGTCTCAGAGCGGCTTACAATCTCCTTTCCCTTCCCGTCCCCACAACAGACAGCCTGTGAGGTAGGTGGGGCTGAGAGGGCTCTTTCGAGAACTGCTCTTTCAAGAACAGCTCTGACAGAACTATAGCTTGCCCAAGGTCATCCAGCAGCTGCAAGCGGAGGAGTGGGGAATCAGTCCCGGTTCTCCCAAATTAGAATCCCCACACTTAACCACTATGCCAAATTGGCTCAAGGTCAATACTCTCTACTCAGACTGGCCGCAGGGGCCCAGGTCCTCAAGCAGAATCGCTTAACGTAAGAACCTAAGAGAAGCCAGTGTTGGATCAGGCCAGTGGCCCATCCAGTCCAACACTCTATCACACAGGGGCCAAAAATACCAAGTGCCATCAGGAGGTCCAGCAGTGGGGCACTTTCTAGACAGTGTGGCGGAGCCAGTGTGGTGTAGTGGTTAAGTGCGCGGACTCTAATCTGGGAGAACCGGGTTTGATTCCCCACTCCTCCACTTGCACCTGGCTGGATGACCTTGGGCAAGCCATAGCTCTGTACCAGCGGTTCTCTCAAGGACAGCTTGGGAAAGAGCTCTCTCAGCCCCACCTACCTCACAGGGTGTCTGTTGTGGGGAGGGGAAGGGAAAAGGAGTTTGTGAGCCGCTCTGAGACTCCAAGTGAGTGGAGGGCGGGGTATAAATCCAATCTCTTCTTCTTCTTCTTTCTACCAATGATATTCCAATCTGCTATCCATTCAGGGATGCCAGCCTCCAGGTGGGGCCTGGGGAATCTCTCGGAATTGCAGCTCATCGCCAAAGAACAGAGCTCAGTTTCCCTGGAGAAAATGGCTGCTTCGGAGGGCGGACTCTATAGCACTGTACCCCTCTGAGGTCCCTGTCCTCCTCGGGCTCCACCCCCAAATCGCCAGGAGTTTCCCAGCCTGGATCTGACAACTCTATTTCCCCATTCCCCTCGAGGGTTGCCAGGTCCAGGTTGGGAAAGTCCTGGAGATTTGCGGAAGGAAAGAAGCCCGATAAAGGGCCAATATTTAAAAACCTAGTGTATACTTATTATTTACAAAAATACATGTATTTATTAGAAAGACTGTTAAAAACATATAGGGACCTGGAGAGGACAAGAACCTCAGGGGGGTACAGTGCCACAGAGTCCACTAGGGTTGCCAGCCTCCAGGTGGGGCCTGGGGATCTCCCGCTTTTACAACTGATCTCCAGCTGGCAGAGATCAGCTCCCCTAGAGAAAATGGCTGCTTTGAAGGGTGGACTCTATGGCACTGTACCATGCTGAGGCTTCTCTCCTTCCCAAACCACACCTTCTCCTGGATCCGCCCCCAAAGTCTTCAGGTATTCTCCCACCCAGACTTGGCAACCCTAGAGTCCGCCCTCCAAAGCATCCATTTTCTCCAGGGGAACTGGTCGCTGTTGTATGGAGAGGAGCTGTAATTCCGGGGGATCCCCAGGTCCCACCTGGAGGCTGGCACCCCTGTACCCCTGCCGGTGGCCAGGAGGAACCTGGCAATCCTATACCAGCAACACCACACTTGCTACTGCTGGTTGTGACGTCACTGCTGCCCTTCCCAATTTTCATGCTGCTTTAAAAAAAAAAAAAAAGGTTATCTTTTTAATTTATTATAACTGTCTTTAAAAGCGCGGCTTTGGAAATATTTTATCAAGATGTAAAAGCATTTCAAAGAAATAATGGCGGAACCCTGCGTCTCTCACCAAGTTGGCCTCTGGTCGTCTCGCTCTCCGGCGTGTCCTGGCCTGGCTTCTGCCTGGGGTCCCGCGGCCGACTTTTGGATTTCGTCCTCTTTGCGCTTTCTTTTTATACCCTGCTTGCTTCGAGTCCTTGAGCCGATCAGCGTACGGCTACTTTTAGCAAAAGGCCCATTTCGATACCGTCCTAATCAGCACTTAATAATAGCAATCGTCAGCACAATTCAGTTAAGGCTGTGGCCTCTTGGCTCCTTAGGGGTACCTTTCGGTTTCTCTTCTCTAACGATTTGTGTGGATTTCAAATGCTCACCACCCCGCTAGGCAGCCGATTCCACTGTTACTCAACTCTCTTACTGTAAAAAGGGTTTCCCCTAAGATCCAGCTGGTACCTTCCCGCCCTTAATTTAAGCCCATCCTTGCGAGTCCTCTCCTCTGCGGCCAACAGGAACAGCTCCCTGCCCTCCTTTTAAGTGACAGCCCTTCCAATACTTCAAGAGAGCCATCAGGTGCCCCCCCTCAACCTCCAGATTCCTCCATGACCCTCTCCTTCCCAGAAGCTAGGGTTGCCAGACTCCAGGTGGGGGTCTCTTGGAATCAGAACTGATACCTACGCTCTAGAGCAGTGTTTTTCAACCTTTTTCGAGCTAAGGCACATTTCTTTCATTGAAAAAATCCCGCGGCACACCTGACAATATCTCACGGGCACAGTGGTTGAAAAACACTGAAATACAAGATAAATGGGTCGTTAGTTGCCTCAGCTCAAGTATTAACTATGACAGTATTACAAATACACGTAATAGCCACTCAACTTGAAATCGTAAGTTACAGATCCAAAGTGTAATGGCTCCTTCCCATAACATTGACCTGAGTTTCAGAAGAAATATAATGTGGATGTATTTTAACGCGTCCCGGAAGGTCAGCCCGGAAGGCACATTTCTTTCATTGAAAAAATCCCGCGGCACACCTGACAGTATCTCGCGGCATACCAGTGTGCCCCGGCACAGTGGTTGAAAAACACTGCTCTAGAGATCCGTTCCCCTGGAGGACATGATCACTTCAGAGGATGGACTCTACGGCATGGTACTCTGTTGAAATTACCTTCCCGCCTTGAACCCTGTCCTCCCCAGCCCCCCCCCCCCAAATCTCCAGGAATTCCCCAACCCAGAGTTGGCAACCCTCTTGTAACCAGCCTCCTGGGCCCTGAACCTGGGGTGGTCTTTCCCAAGAGAGAGACACCCCAAAACAACCTCTGAACCTCCACGAGCAGTGCCCTCATAAAGCCAGGCTTGGCTTAAACATTCGCTCCACGCTTTCTCAACACCGAGGGAAAGGCGCAGCTCAAAACCACGTTCAGATATCCTGGGCCGACGCCGTACTGACTGCGAAGTCACCCCTGAATGGCCGGAAAATGGCCGTTAATCTATGCCAAGCCTGACTTTATGAGGGCACTGCTTGTGGAGGTTCTATGCAGAACTCCAGGGCCATTTCGAGGGGGAACGAGCAGGAACGGTGTTCCGGGAGTAACAAGCCCAGGGCTAGAGCGTCACAGGCTCACTTCAGAGCCGAGTTACCTCTATGGTGTGTGCTGGCGCGCGGCAATAATTTCCCCTTCTGCCGGCACAGCTCTAGCACACCCAGGTCTCCAGCAAGTCTGAGGAGTGAGTGTTGGACTCGGGCGGCAGCCCCGCCCCCTCATTAGTAGCCTCCCGGCAATAGGGCACCCCGCTCCCAGCAGCCCTCACTTGTGGTGACACATTGGGGGGGGGGGTCTGTTGCTTGTTCTTGCTGTTGTCTGCGTCGTCCCTCCATGCCTATTTTCTTTGTGCTTTTGAAGCCGTTTTTCTCCAAGTAGGCTCGCCAGTTCTGAGTTGGGAAATGCCTGGGGATTTTTGGAGTGGAGCCTGAGCGGTGGATCTTGCCTTCTGACACCCTTCCGGTGATGTTAGGGCAGTGGTGGCAAACCTATGGCACGCGTGCCAGAGGCGGCACTCAGAGCCCTCTCTGTGGGCACGCACGCAGTTTGGGCACTCAGTCTCTTAAAGGAAAAAGACGACACAGACTCGAGGCTGGGCTGCTCTCAAACTCACAACGTATGAGCCAAGGTTAGACAAATTATCAGCATGCCCACAACAGCAAAAATCACATTAATTGTTCAAAAGCAGGCCAAATGCAAACTTTTACCTTTCAATAAAAAGTTGTTTGTATCATTGAAAGCTCTGTTATTGTGTTTTTCTTTTAAGACAAAAGATGTTAATGTATGAGTTCTTTTTTCTAAACGAAAACCTCAGCATTCAGGTTCAATTGCCGTGCTGGCACTTTGCGATAAAATAAGTGGGTTTTGGGTGGCAGTTTGGGCACTCGGTCTCTAAAAGGTTCGCCATCACTGTGTTAGGGGGTGTGGCACATGCAAATCAGTTAGGCTCGTGAGCTCCTGCACCTCTTTTTCTACGAAATGACCCCTGTGCAGAAGGTACCATCAAACCCGATGAACAGAGGAAGGGAAAGCAGCATGCAGTGCAGCGGGTACCGCAAAATCTGATGATCAGAGGAAGTGAAAGCAGCATGCAGTGCAGCGGGTACCGCACAATCTGATGATCAGAGGAAGTGAAAGCAGCATGCAACGCAGAGGGGAATTTCTGTTCCAACTGTGGGTTGGCTAAAACAACGGAGGGAAAAGCCAATGCAGAATCGCCTTAGGTCAGGGCGCACATGACTCTTTCGATTGATGGCAAACACGAAAGCAGCTCCCCTGAGGGGCAGAGGAAGTGCCACTGCTTTCGACAGTGTATTTCCTGCCCCTCCAATGACCTGCTGAAGGTGACCGACAAGTAAAATAATAAAAAGCAGCACAGCAGCATCGCAATAAATGAACTATTAGAACCATAGCCATTATACTAGATCAGGAATGCTGAGAACCAGTGTGGTGTAGTGGTTAAGAGTGCTGGACTAGGATCTGGGAGATCCAGGTTCAAATCCCCACTGGTGCCACAGAAGCTTTCTGGGCGATCTTGAGCCCAGTCACCCTCAGCCTAACCTATCTCACAGGGCTGTTGTGAGGATAAAATACAGGAGGGGAGGGCATCCACATTACCACATTTGTTACAGAGAGTAAAAGAGTTTGGTGACTTAGCAGGATTTTATGTAAATAAGAACAAATCGAAAGTAATGTGCAAAAATATGTCAAATAAGAAACAAAACGAGTTACAAAAACTTACAGAATGTGAGGTGGTGAAAAAGATAAAATATCTGGGTGTAAACCTAACTATGAAAAATATTGATCTTTATAAAAATAATTATGAAAAATTATGGTTGCAAATTATGCAGGATATCAAAAAGTGGAATGTATTGAATTTGTCATTGCTGGGTAGAATTGCGGTGGTCAAGATGAATGTGTTACCACGATTAATATTTTTGTTTCAAACTATTCCAATTGTGAAAGATGTAAAAACATTCAAATGTTGGCAGAAGGAGCTGTCTAAATTTGTGTGGGGAGGGAAAAAACCAAGAATTAAGATGAAAATAATGTGTGATGCCAAAGAAAGAGGAGGGTTTCAACTACCAAATCTAAGGTTATACCATGATGCAATATGTTTGACCTGGGTAGGGACATGGACTATGTTACAAGATAGAATGTTATTGTCCCTGGAAGGTCATGATTGTAGATTTGGGTGGCATGCATATTTGTATTATGGCAAAACAAAAATGGACAATATGTTTAAACATCACTATTTGAGAAGAACACTAATGGATACGTGGACAAGATATAAAAACTTTTTTTCAGAAGAGATACCCATGTGGATTGTACCCGCAGAAGTCTTACATCCAACATCAAGATATAAAGGACAAGATTGGCTGAAGTATAGAGACTTATTAATAAGACATGGTAAAGATTTGAAACTGAAGGAGCAGCATCAGACTGACTTTGATTATGGTTGGTTAAGATATAGACAAATATATGATTTGTATAGAAGTGATAAAAAACACAGTTTTAGGGGGAAAAATAATGAAATAGAACAAGTTTGGGAGGAAGGCGGAAAAAAAATGATTTCTAAAATGTATAAAGTCTTGCTAAAATGGTTTAATGCAGATGAAATGGTAAAAGAACAAATGGTAAAATGGGCGATAAACTTTAACAAAGACATTGAAATGGAATCTTGGGAATTTTTATGGAAAAATGCTATGAGTATATCTACGTGTTATAACTTAAAAGAAAATTGTTTTAAAATGATGTATAGATGGTATATGACACCAAAAAAATGCAAATATTGGTCAGAATATGTCTAACAAATGTTGGAAGTGTAAAAAGAAAGAAGGTTCTTTTTATCATATGTGGTGGACTTGTGATAAAGCAAAGATTTATTGGTCCAAAATACATGCAGAAATGGAAAAAATCTTGAAATGTACATTTAAGAAGTTGCCTGAAATGTTATTGCTAGGACTTAAACTAGAAGAGATAAATGTAAAGAAAAGGACAATAATATGGTATATGATTACAACAGCAAGAATGGTGTATGCACAAAATTGGAAAAATGAAAAAATACCAGAGGTGTGGGAATGGTTGAAAAAACTGTTATATATGGCTGAAATGGATAAATGGACTAGAAAATTGAATAATCTCTACTCAGAGACCTTTCTAGAAGACTGGAAAGATTTGAAAGAATATGTTGAAAAATACTGGGATATGAAAAACTACATTTATACATGGTTATAATAGCATAAAGGAATAGAAATATATTATATGAAGGTTTTAGTTAAAATTAGACAATGAAGCTGTTTTTATTTAGAAATATATAAGAATATAGAAAATAAGAATTGGTGTATAAGTATTTTAAAGATATATAACCGTTACCAGAAATGAAACGTAGATATAGTATTACTATTTTGAATAAAATGGAAAATGTGTTATGCTTCAGAGGTGGTGGGAAACCACCAAAACAAGATAAAAATAGAATGTACAAATAGAACAAAATGTTATATAATATGGAAAAAGGGATTTGTATAAGGTAAATGTATTATTTTTGATGGGTTTTTTTTGAAAAATAAAAATTTCTTTACAAAAAAAAAAAGGAGGGGAGGGCAAGAAGGGCTTAGTTCTTGTGGCCCTTTCTTACACCCCCAAGGAAATGCTGAGTGCCGCTTTGGGGTCGGGAAGCAGTTTTTCTCCAGGCCAGTCTGGCCAGGGATCCTGGAGGGTTTTTTTTTGACATCTTCTGGGCATGGAACAGCGGTCACTGGGGGCGTGGAGGGGGAGGTATTTGCGAATTTCCTGCACTGTGCAGGGGGTTGGACTAGATGACCCTGGAGGTCCCTTCCAAGTCTATGATTCTAGGATTCTATTTATTTATTTATTTATTTAGATTTATATCCCGCCTAGCCAGCAAGCTGGCTCTAGGCGGCTAACAACATTAATATAAATATACAGGGTTAAAACACATAAAATTCCATTAAATAACATTAAAATACAGCTAAGCAATCAGATCACAGATGGCAGCAGATACTAGACCAACATCAGATACCAGTGGTCTACTTTCATTCCCGCCAGGAGACTCCCACCCCACCCCACCCCAGGTGTTCTAGCGGCGATTCACCCCGCCACCTACTAAGGGCCATTCCCTCCAGTGGCGGCCCCAAAAGCCTGGCGGAAGAGCTCCGCTTTGCAGGCCCTGCGGAACTGCAAAAGATCCCGCAGGGCCCTGATGTTCTCCGGGAGCTCGTTCCACCAGTAGGGGGCCACCACCGAGAAGGCCCTGCTTCTGGTAGTTGTCAACCTGGCCTCCCTCAGGCCCGGAAGGGTCAGGCGATTTTGAGTGCCTGACCGCAGCGCTCTCTGGGGTATATACGGGGAAAGGCGGTCCCTTAGGTAGGCAGGCCCCAGGCCATATAGGGCTTTAAAAGTTAAAACAAGCACCTTGAATCGGGTCCGGTACTCTATAGGCAGCCAGTGCAGCGCCCTCAACACAGGCCGGACGTGGTCCCTCACCGAGAGGCCCATCAACAGCCTGGCTGCGGCATTCTGCACTAGCTGCAGCCTCCGGAGCTGGGTCAAGGAAAAGGACGTATGCCGTGTTGAGTCCCCGTTGGGGAGGAAGGCAGAATATAAATGAATTAAATTAAAAAACACCCCCCTGCCCCCCCATGACCTATTGACAGAGCAATCCTGAGCAGTTATTCCCTTCGAAGCCCTTCGACTTCAGCGGACTTAGGCTGTTTTTACATCTGACTTTCCTGCTGGAATCATTCTAGTTCCAAAAAAACCTGCCCACACCTCTGTGCGGTGTGAAACCGTGCTGCTACTGAAATGTCCACATCTACTAATTGCCCTCCTGTGGACAAGCTAGTATTCAACCGGCTTGATTCTGCTTTAAACAATTGCTGTTGATTAGTGCACTTAGACCTCCTGGAGTGAAATTTCACACCACTGTGAAATCAGCACAGGAAAAGACAGCAGTCAAACTACTTTAGAGGGGAGGTGTAAAATGACCCTTAGAAGGGTTCAACTCGGTTTAGGATTGCACTGCTAGGTCGCTGTTCTCTCCCGCTCTGTGGCTGAGAAAGATTTTTTTCCGAGTCACTCCTGCTGTCTGTCCTTTAACTGAGGACTGAACTGGGGATTGTCAGCAAGTCAAGCGCCGAGCCCCGGCCCCTCCCTGCCCTTCCGGTCTTTTCTGATTCTTCATCTTCCCATATGTGCAAATGGCCAAAAAACCCCCCAGTGGAGCAAAACTCCAAATCTTCAGAATCTTCACAGAGGAGTGCCCCGCCTGCCGTTTCACAAGCCTCTCCTTGCTCTGAAACACCTAATGGGAAGCTGGAGCATTTTTTTCGCCAGACCTTCCCTCGACTGACGCCAAGTCCCAGATGCACTAAGATAGAGCTGTTTCTCCTTCGTGTGCTGAATTGTTGCCACCCACGTGCCGTGTGCGCAGTGGGGCAAGAGGCGGCGGCGGCGGGGGGGGGGGTTGACCCCTTTGTAGAGTTGCTTTTCATGTTGCTTTAGGTTTGTGGGGGTATAATCTTGCACCAGTGGGCGGGGCCGTGGCTCAGAGGGGCTGTGGCTCCATGACAGAGCCTCTGCTTTGCACACAGAAGGTCCCAGTTTCAATCCCCGGCATCTCCAGGTAAAAGGGTCAGGTTGTAGGTGATGTGAAAGACTTTAACCTGAGACTCTGGAGAGCTGCTGCCAGTCTGAGTAAACCGTACTGATCTTGATGGACCAATGTAGCAGTGTGCGTGAACAAGATCTTGGGGTACGGGTGGACCGCAAGTTAAATATGAGCAGCTGGCGTGATGCAGCGACGAAACAGCCTAATGCGATCCTGGGGTGTATCAACAGAGGCATAACATCCAAATCACAAGGTGTCATAGTCCCGCTGTACGCTGCATTGGTCAGGTCGCACCTGGAGTACTGTGTGCAGTTCTGGAGGCCTCACTTCAAAAAGGATGTGGACGGAATGGAACGGGTGCAGAGGAGAGCAATGAGGACGATCGGGGGCCTGGAGACCAAGAAACCCTGCGAGGAAAGGCTGAGGGACTTCTTGGGAATGTTCAGTCAGGAGAAGAGGAGGCTGAGGGGGGACAGGATGGCTCTCTTGAAGTATCTGGAGGGCTGTCACTCTTAGAGGAGGGCAGGGAGCTGTTCCTGTGGGCAGCAGAGGACAGGACTTGCAAGAATGAGAAGGCACCGGCTGGATCTTAGGAAAAACTTTTTGACAGTCGCAGGCTAAGGACAGACTGGGGATCTGCAGCGCAATGTGAGCGGGCGAAAAAGCCCCGGGGCCACCTCATCCTGGGGCTCCCCGTTCGCACTGGCTGCAGCGCCGCGGGATAATCCCAGGGAGGAGGCGGACTGCATCATCCACACTCCATGGCGGCTCCCGGTGGTGGCGGCAGCGCGCCGGGCTGTGCTGATCCGGTGCGTGTTCACACTTCCCAGAAGTGGGAGGAACGTGTGCCCAGACGGCTGGACGCCAGTTCCTCCTGGTGCACGGCTCCCGCGGGAGGAGAGCGCCTCAGGACCCGGTGAGTACGCCAGGGTTACGCGGGGCAGCTGCGACTGTGTGCACGGGTCCGCCTCCTCCGCTTGCAAAGCGGACGTAATGCGGGCCACAACGTCAGTCTGTCCTCAGCCAGAGTTTTGCAACAGTGGAATCGGCTGCCTAGGGAAGTGGTGAGCTCCCCCTCACTGGCGGTCTTTAGGTAGGGGCTGGACCAACCCTTGTCAGGGATGCTCTAGGCTGATCCTGCACTGAACAGGGGGTTGGACTAGATGGCCTGCAGGGCCCCTTCCAACTCCATGATTCTGTGATTCAGTATAAGCACAAAACGGTAGTTCCACCTAAATTATCCAAAAAAGTGGTACAAAACACATGGAACTCATGAGTCCTATGAACCATCTATTCATATATGTCACATCAACAACCCTAAATATAGCAAACATTGATATAACAATTTCGTAAAACGTCAGGGGTCATTTCGAGCAGGAGCTCGGGGCAGTGCAGCTCTGGGAGTTGGTGCCTGCTCTCCCCCCCCCATGGGGGAATGCCTGCTTGTGTCATGGCTGCAGCAAAATGACCCCGTCCCCTGGAAAGGTCCTTGTTCCTCCGACCAGCCTTCTGAAGGCTTCAGCCACCACTGAAACTATCCTCCCAGAATCAGGGCTCATTTTGTAGCAGGAGCTCCTTTGCATATTAGGCCACACACCCCTAATGTAGCCAATCCTCCAAGAGCTTACAGAGCTCTTCTTACAGGGGCTACTGTAAGCTCTTGGAGGATTGGCTACATCAGGGGTGTGTGGCCTAATATGTAAAGGAGCTCCTGCTACGAAATGAGCCCTGCCCAGAATAGTGGTATTTCTGAGGCTTGGATTAGTAGCTGTCCTCTCTCTGCCAGCTCTCTCTCTCTCTCTCTCTCTTCTTGCCTTCTGACATACTTCCGGTGATGTCAGGTGGTGTGGCATATGCAAATAAGTTATGCTAATGACTTATGCTAATGAGCTCCTGCACCTCTTTTTCTACGAAATGACCCCTGTAAAACGTTGCATACCAAATCTGACCATGACAAAAATTAACCATACAGAATTCAACAGGTACAATTCAAACAGGATAATGATGATTTCAGTAACGGATCAAAACAGCCCCATAAAACTGAACACACAGTGAAGGTTCGAATCCCATAAAACTGAACGCACAGTGAAGGTTCGAATCCCATCTTGGGCCGTGTTTGCTATATTTACGGTTGTTGATGCGATATATGCGAAGAGATGGTTCATATGACTTGTTAGCTCCACGTGTTTCATATTACTGTTTCAGCGTAAGGCAGGTTCATGTGTGTTCATGTGCATGAACACTGAAAACCTCTCTCTTATCCCAAAGGCAGGAACGTGTTTCTTGGCCTCACAGCAAGCAACAGCCCAGAAAAGGTTTATTCTCTTGTGTAGCGAATGCAATCCACAGCTCCGCAGTGTTCTTGTGCTTTGGAAAACGAGGGCCGGAATACAGGATATGGTCAACCCATGTTGAGTCACCAGATTTGCCAAGTCTGGGATGGAAAATACCCGGGGACTTTGGGGGTGGAGCCAGGAGAGGGCGGGGTTTGGGGAGGAGAGAAGCCTCGGCGTAGTACAGTGCCATAGAGTCCACCCTTCAAAGCAGCCATTTTCTCCGGGGGAGCTGATCTCTCTCAGCTGGAGATCAGTTGTAAAAGCGGGGGATCCCCAGGCCCCACCTGGAGGCTGGCAATCCTGTGAGTCACTGGTGCGAGGAGACCTTGCATCTAGGGTTGTCGGCTCTGTGTTGGGAAATATTTGGAGATTTCGGGGGTGGAGCCAGGGGAGGGCACAGTTTGGGGAGGGACCTCAGCAGGGTACAATGCCCTAGAAGCCACTCTCCAAAGCAGCCATTTTCTCCAGGGGAACTAATCTTTGTGATCTGGAGACCAATTGTGATAGCGGGAGATCTCCAGGGGTCACCTGGAGGCTGGCAACCTTACCCCTATCTCACATTTTTGTCTGTGTAATTCCCATGATCCAACCAGAAGAAGAAGAAGAGGAGGAGGAGGAGGAGGAGATTGGATTTATACCCCACCCTTCACTCGGAGTCTCAGAGCGGCTTACAAACTCCGTTCCCTTCCCCTCCCCACAACAGACACCCTGTGAGGTAGGTGGGGCTGAGAGAGTTCTGAGAGAACTGTCCTTGAGAGAATAGCTGTGACAGAACTATGGCTTGCCCAAGGTCATCCAGCAGCTGCAAGTGGAGGAGTGGGGAATCAAACCCGGTTCTCCCAGATTAGAGTCCATGCACTTAACCACTACACCGAACTGGCTCCGGAATGAAGAATTCTGGAGAAGTGAAAGGCTCTCTCTCTGTTTTGTGGTATCCTGCTGGCGCCCTGATCTCGACGGCCCAGGCTAGCTTCATCTTGCCAGATCCAGGAAGCTAAGGAGGGTTGGCCCTGGTTCGTCCTCGGACGGGAGACCGCCAAGGAAGTCTAGGGTTGCTACGCAGAGGCAGGCAATGACAAACCACTTCTGAACATCTCTGGCCTTGGAAACCCTACGGGGTCCCTGTAAGTCGACTGCGACTTGTCGGCACTTTCCACCAGCATCTCGCTTGATCCTCAGAAAAGGCAGTTAGACTTTCTGTAGAGCAATACGATCCCTTGTTTTAACTTCATCAGATACAGTTGATAACAATCTTTGGCCAATGCCCTACCGCCCTGGCCAATCCTTATCGAGAATGTACCTGAAAGAACATCTCATTACCCTTTCCGGCAAGTTGATTTGGAAGTTCTCCCTGGCCGGGCAGTGTTCCAACAGTGGGGTACTATCTACCACCTGTCTGCTGCAAGAGCTCAGGACTGCCTCTGGCGTCTCCTTGCTGAGTTGGGCGGGGATCCGCTCTCCGATCGACAAGGCACACGCTCGGGAAAGAAACATGATGAACAAGATGGAGACAGACAAGAAACACGCAGGGGAGTGATTAAGATGTGGGATTCGCTGCCAGAGGATGTAGTGATGGCCAGAGGGGATTAGATAGATCCATGGAGGATAAGTCTATCAGTGGCTACTAGCCATGGTGACTCAGGGGAACCTCCGCATTCAGAGGCACTATGCCTTTGAATCTCAGAGCCAGGAGGGAACCCCCATGCCCTGTTGTTGGCTGTCCAGAGGAACTGAGTAAGGCCGCTGTGTGAGACAGGATGCTGAACTAGATGGACCCTCACTGGTCTGATCCAGCAAAGCATTTTTTATGTTCTCATGACTGGAAGGCCTCAGCCTCTGTGCCCTGTTGTTGGCCCTCCAGAGGAATTGGCTGAGGCCACTGTGTGAGACAGGATGCTGGACTAGATGGACCCACACTGGTCTGACCCAGCAGGGCTCTTCTGATGTTCTTATGAGGGGAAGGCCTCATCCTCTGTGCCGTTGTTGGCCATCCAGAGAAATTGGCTGAGGCCACTGTGTGAGACAGGATGTTGGACTAGATGGATCCGCACTGGTCTGACCCAGCAGGGCTCTTCTTACGTTCTTCTGAGGGGAAGGCCTCGGCCTCTCTGCCCTGTTGTTGGCCCTCCAGAGGAACTGGTTGGGGCCACTGTGTGAGACGGGATGCTGGACTAGATGGACCCTCACTGGCCTGACCCAGCAGGGCTCTTCTGACGTTCTTATGAGGGGAAGGCCTGGGCCTCTCTGCCCTGTTGTTGGCCCTCCGGAGGAACTGGTTGAGGCCACTGTGTGATACAGGATGCTGGACTAGATGGACCCTTACTGGTCTGATCCAGCAGGGCTCTTCTGGTGTTCTTATCAGGGGAAGGCCTCGGCCTCTCTGCCCTGTTGTTGGCCCTCCAGAGGAACTGGTTGAGGCCACTGTGTGAGACAGGATGCTGGACTAGATGGACCCTCACTGGTCTGATCCAGCAGAGCTCTTCTAGGGTTGCCAAGTCTTACTGGTCTTTTAGTGGGGGAGAGTCCTTACTGGTCCGGGAGTCTTCTGGTGTGTGCGCGGAGCGCGGGCGCCACGATGACGTCACCCGGAAGTGACATCATTGCATCAGGCACGTTGGGGCAGGACCTCTGTAATTTGAGGGAGAACCATAGAGTTTTCCCTTGAATTATAGAGCGTCTCCCTCAAAACGTGCCCGATGCGATGATGTCACCGCTGGTTGATGTCTCCACAGCCCGGCAATTTGGGGGTGGAGTTCCCCCCGGTGGCCCAATCCAGGCTGGCGGGAGTGGGCTGATCGAGCGGGTTTCCCCCCCCGGGGGGGGGGGACTTGGTAACCCTAAGTTCTTCTGATGTTCTTAAGATGTGTCAGGTCTTCGGGAATCCTGGCTAACAGTTGGAAAAGAATGGGATAAAACTAATAAACATGAGAAAAGACTGGGAGGGAATGTTATGGCTGATTGGCAGAGCATGCAAATTGTCCGCGGTTCAACCCCCAGCATTGCCAGATTGTAGGTGTTAGAGCTGCCAGCCTCCAGGTGGTAAGCAAGATGAAAGGCAGTGGCACAGCGATATATGAAGACAAGACATGTGCCCAGATTTTAACACCCAAAACCAATGATTTAATGAATGATACCAATATGACCTATATAATACTAAGAACAAATTTCCTATACCAATATCAACAGGTAGAAATTCACAGGTCAAGCTGATCACTTAAGAACAAACTTTCCTATACCAATATCAACAGGTAGAAACTCACCGGTAAAGCTGATCACCAACAGGTAGAAATTCACAGGTAAAGTTGATCACAGGTAGAAATTCACAGGTGAAGTATTTCCAAAAGCTATTTATAAGAAATTCAAAATTCATTCCCAATGAAGAATCAGTCATTTCTTGGAACCTCCCTTCAACATTCTGAAGCATTTCGCCGCTTTCATTTTCATTCAGAATGTTGAAGGGAGGTTCCAAGAAATGATTGATTCTTCATTGGGTAAGAGTTATTTGTGTGACCACTATTTGAATACTCTACATTGAATTTTGTTTATATTATTATGAGTGTAGTTACTTGCATGTTTATGTTATTATGTTATTGCATTTATGAAGGAATCGCTGAGGATTGCTGTATCAGAATACACTGTATGGGTGTCTACATGCATCTTTGAAATGTTGAATCCAGCATGATTCTTGACAAAATATTATTGAAACGGATTTAGAACCGGGGGTCCGTTGAGTCAGCTGGCAGACACTACTACATCCTTAAAGCTCAAGGCCTTTTTTGAATTTATCATAAATAGACTGAAGCATGAGCTACCTTGGGAAGGGAATCTACTGAGTTTGGGCAAAAAAAAAATCTCCTTTTGTCTCTGCAAGCTGATATTTGCTTTGGAACAGCCGAGGCCTTATGCTCCCTTCTAAGCTGTGGAGTCTTTTTTTTTTTTGTAAAGAAATTTTTATTTTTCAAAAAAAAAAAAAAACATCGAAAATAATACATTTAACCTTATACAAATCCCTTTTTCCATATTAAATAACATTTTGTTCTATTTGTACATTCTATTTTTATCTTGTTTTGGTGGTTTCCCACCACCTCTGAAGCATAACACATTTTCCATTTTATTCAAAATAGTAATACTTATATCTATGTTTCGTTTCTGGTAACGGTTATATAGCTTTAAAATACTTATACACCAATTCTTATTTTCTATACTCTTATGTATTTCTAAATAAAAACAGTTTCATTGTCTAATTTTAACTAAAACATTCATATAATATATTTCTATTCCTTTATGCTATTATAACCATGTATAAATATAGTTTTTCATATCCCAATATTTTTCAACATATTCTTTCAAATCTTTCCAGTCTTCCAGAAAGGTCTCTGAGTAAAGATTATTCAATTTTCTAGTCCATTTATCCATTTCAGCCATATATAACAGTTTTTTCAACCATTCCCACACCTCTGGTATTTTTTCATTTTTCCAGTTTTGTGCATACACCATTCTTGCTGTTGTAATCATATACCATATTATTGTCCTTTTCTTTACGTTTATCTCTTCTAGTTTAAGTCCTAGCAATAACATTTCAGGCAACTTCTTAAATGTACATTTCAAGATTTTTTCCATTTCTGCATGTATTTTTGACCAATAAGTCTTTGCTAAGCTGTGGAGTCTTGAGCAAAAAATTCTACTTGGTGAGCTACTGGCATGAAAGTTGTGAGGGAGCGATTTGGCTACTGCATCAATTAGTTTACTTTGGAACCATTCTTCCTGAGCAGACTTTTGTAAATTCTGGGGGGGGGGGGGGGCTCTTTAGCGCGCATGCTCGCTGGGGCGATGTCACCCCCCGCCAGAAAACCTCCGCGCCTCCCTGGACCCTTCTGAGGCCTGCCAGCCGCTGCTGCCGGGGCCTCTTTCTCTCCCCCCCACTCCTTCCCTCTCCCTTCGCCAGGAACAGAGGGAGGGAGAGGGAAGGATGGAAGAGCGGCCAGGCGGGGGGGGGGGGAGAGGCACTGGCAGCAGCAGGAAGGGCCCCGGGAGGCACGGCGGCAGGCGCTACGTTTCCCTGGGGGGGGGCTCAGTCCCCCCCGGGAAATTTCGGGGGAGGCTCGAGCCCCCCCGTAGTCTACGCCTATGAGCTGGAGGCTAAAAAACTGTGAGCTAGCTTACCCTGACTCAGCTTAGGGGGAACACTGCTTGGAACCCAGATAAACCAGTCTCTCATGCAACCGGTGCCAGGGGTGGGTGTCTGACTTTGGAGGCCTGTGCTGTTTCACCAAAACATTGTGTCTTGTTCACAAAAAGGCCCTTTGGGGGTGGGTGGGGAGATCGGCAGGAGAAAAAGAGAGGCAGCACAAAAAAACCCCGAAAAGCAAATGAGGTCCAAACAAAAGACAAAAAGGCGAAACCAGCTGAGCCCAGTGCTTGGAAGTGAAAATGTATTCTTGTACACTCAGGGTGTTTCGAAAACTGGTCTTTCACAAGAGCGAAGGTACCTGACAGTGGTTAAAATGGTCCACTGGAATAGCTTTCCATTTCCATTTTGGGTTTTTTTGCTTCTCCTTTCCCCTCTCTCCCCTTCCCTGTTCTGATTCTAGCAGTTCCTCCTTGAAAATGAAAAATAAAGGGGAGGGGGAAACTTAACCCAAAGTGAACTGAATTAAGATCCTAAAAGATTTGAATGAATAGGTCCATCAGTTCTGTAAGTCAAATCAAGAAGAAGAAGAAGAAGAGAAGAGATTGGATTTATACCACGCCCTTCATCACCTGAAGGAGTCTCAGAGCGGCTTACAATCTCCTTCCCCTTCCCCTCTCCACAACTGACACCCTGCGAGGTAGGTGGGGCTGAGAGAGCTCTTTCGAGGACTGCTCCTGAGAGAACAGCTCTGAGAGAACTTGTGACTGACCCAAGGTCACACCAGCTGATTCCATGTGGAGGAGTGAGGAATCAAACCTGGTTTCTCCCAGATCAGAGTCTGCGCTCCTAAACCACTATACCAAACTGGCTCTCGTTAAAAACATTAAATTCTGGGAGATTTGGGGGTGGAGTCTGGGGAGGGAGGGGTTTGGGGAGGGAGGGACCTTAGCGGGGGGTTAATGCCACAGGGCCCACCTTCCAAAGCAGCCATTTTGTTCCGGGGGAACTGATCACTGTTGTCTGGAGAGCAGCTGTAACATCAGGGGAGTCTCCAGGCCCCACCTGGAGAATAGCAACCCAAAGTCCCTGGCCAGCTGCTCAGCAAGATGGCAACTTGCTCCGGTCTGGGCCCCAGAAGCACTAGGGTGACTCACCAGCTCTCGACGCTTCATTTTCTGTTACGATGAGCTGTGTTCCGTTACCAGGAGCTGATGAATAAAAGAACCGTCGTTCGGTGGATCCGTGTTTAGCTCTTTGCCCTTTGCCGTTCTTTCGCCCTGCCTTTTCTGCCCCTCCCCTTTCCCAATTGGATCCTGAGGGTCCCCCTACTTCCGCTGCAGAGTTTCTGTCCACAAAGGCGATGCGAAAAGGTGTGTCCTTGGACCGGTGTGAGATTCTCATATCTACAGGAGCCTTGTAGGTTCCTGTGGTTTAGCTAACGGACATTGCTATCAGAACTTGCGGCAGCGTGCGCTGAGGAGCGGCAGCTACAGAGCCCATGGCTTTTGGTGGGGCCTGCTATCATAGACCCCCCCCCCAGACATTCACCTCCCCTGCCACTAGGGTTCCCAGCCTCCAGGTGGGGCCTGGAGATCTCCCGTTTTGACAACTGATCCCCAGCTGACAGAGATCAGCTCCCCTGGAGAAAATGGCTGCTTTGAACGGGTGGACTCTGTGGCATTGTACCCTGCTGAGGCCCCTCCCCTCCCCTCCCCAAACCCCACCCTCTCCTGGATCCACCCCCAAAGTCTCCAGGTATTTTCCAGCCCAAACCTGGCAAACCTACCTGCCACTGTAGGACAAGGGAAAAAGAATGTGATTTCTGACCCTTTCACCTTGATATATATTGACAGCTGTCACCGTGCCTTCAAAAGTTTAATCATAACAGACCCAGATCCTGGTATGCAACCGAGAAGCTTCTGATTAGAGAAACCTACAAGTGGAGACCTGCAAGAAACTTGTAGGATAGTTATCCCATTCCTCACACCTTTGCTTCCTCCCTTCTCCCCCTACCTCTCTCACACTCTTTCTCCCTTCTGCCCCCCTTTCTTACTCTCTCGCTCTCCTCCATGTATGTTACTTCCTCTCTCTTTCTGACCTGTCATCATTCCCTTTGTTTTTCTGCCTCCCCACCTCATCACTCTTTCTCTCTCTTTCTGCCTCCCACCTCAAATCCCACCCTCCCCAGGCTCCACCTCTCAAATGTCTGGGAATTTCCCAACCTGGAGTTGGCAACCCTATTTCCTTCCCACCCAACAGCCAACCTACCTTTATCTGTCTTCAACTTTCTATCTCCACCCCCCTCCCCTGCAGCCTCTACCTAGGAAAATTACAGTCTTTCTCCACAATGGGGACTAAAGCAGCTTACATTATTATTTCCTCTTTGTTATCTGCACAACAACCCTGTGAGGTTGGTTAGGCTGAAAGTATGTGACTGGTCCAAAATCTCCCAGTCTGCTTCCACTGCAAGATGGGGATCTGAACCTGGGTCTCGCAGATCCCAGTCTGAAGCTCGAACTGTTGCACCACAATGGCTTTCATGCGGTGGCTGCTGATGAACTGTAGCAAAACAGCTGGGCCTAATTAAGTCATGCAAATCAGGTGGTATCAAGTCACACAGAGGGTGCTGCCTAGGGATGCCAGCCTCCAGATGGGACCTGGGGATCCCCTGGAGTTACTGCTCATCTCCAGACTACAGAGATAACTTTCCATGGAGAAAATGGATGCTTTGGAGGGGGGAGTTTATGGCATTGTACCTCACTGAGGTCCCTGTACTCCCCAGGCTCCACCCCCAAATCTCCAGGAGTTTCCCAGCCTGGATCTGGATCTGCTGCTGGTGGCCAGGGGGGGTACTTGGCAACCCTAGATTGCTGCTAGTAAAAACCCTGCCTTTTACTGACAGAAACAGTTAGAGCCTCCCCCCCTCCCCCGAACATTCTAATCTCCTCACAGTTGATGTCTGGAGTTGGTGCCATTTCAAAAGGTATTTTGGGGGATTCTATGGTCAATGAAGGTTTTTTTTTAACTTTTCGGATTTTTCTGCACACGGGGGGAGTGCCCCCCATGTGTAGGAAAACCTCCCTGCCTCCCAGGTGCCCCCCCTGTGCGGATTTAGGTATCCTCACACAGAGGGCGCCTTCGGAATTAGATATATAGACAGCAGAACATATATATATGTTCCAGTTTCATCTGCCAGCCTGTGTGTGTGGTCACACAGGGATTATAGATGGATGCTGCTCGGATCCACCTGTGGGTAAAATTGAAATGCTGCCAATCTTGTGTAGAATGTGTGGAAAGTATTTTTAATGTTTAATGTGGAATGTTTATTTTAAATTGATTGTAATTTTAACTTGTGTTGTGAGCCGCTCTGAGCCTGCCGTTTGGTGGGGAGAGCGGGATATAAATCCAAGAAACAAACAAACAAACAAACAAACAAACAAACAAATAAATAAATAAATAAATTTTGTAACTGCATTTTTTGTAGAAGAAGCCATATTAAGCAAAAGTAGTATTGCATCCCAATTCCATCTACAGAGGCTTTTAATAATAGAAGAAGAAGAAGAAGAGATTGGATTTATATCCCGCCCTTCACTCATTTAAGAGTCTCAGAGCGGCTTACAAACTCCTTTCCCCTCCCCTCCCCACAACAGACACCCTGGGAGGTAGGTGGGGCTGAGAGAGCTCTGAGAGAACTGTCCTTGAGAGAACAGCTGGTACAGAGCTATGGCTTGCCCAGGGTCATCCAGCCAGGTGCAAGTGGAGGAGTGGGGAATCAAACCCGGTTCTCCCAGATTAGAGTCCACGCACTTAACCAGTACACCAGACTGGCTCTCATAATACTTTTGCTCAATATGGCTTCTTCTACAAAAGTGCAATTACAATATATACATATATATATATATATATATATATATATATATATATATATATATATATATATATGCGTTCTGCTATAAGTTTCTCTAATCAGAATCTTCTTGGTTACACACCAGGATCTGGGTCTGTTATGATTAAATTTTTGAAGGCACGGTGACAGCTGTCAATATATATATATCAAGGTGAAAGGGTCAGAAATCACATTCTTTCCCCCTTGTCCTACACCACCAATGCTCCCTCTGCGCCGTGGAGTCTTGTGAGCAAAAATTCGACTTTGTGAGCTACTGGCATTAGAGTTGCGAGCGAGCGATTTGGTTCCTGCGTAAATGAGTCGGCTCTGGAGCCATCCTTCCTGAGCTAAGGAAAAAATGTCTGAGCCAGAGGCTAAAAAACTGTGAGCTAGCTCACACTCACTCAGCTTAGAGGGAACACCGCCTGCCACCTGTTTGTGTGCATCGCCCTGCCTATTGGCTTGCAAGCACTCCATCCCCCCGTGCTCCCAGAGTTCCAGCATTGATGGGAACGCGCATGCAGGTGGTGCACAGCGGCGTTCCTGGTGGCCACAGCAGCTGCCCACATCAGCCAGTGGCTGTTGGGGGAAAGGGCATGAAGGTGGTGCGGGTGGCTGTGTGCACAGATGGTGGGAAGGCTTGCAAGAAGGGGAAGGATTCTAGGACAGGTGGGAACCCAGGTGGGTGGGTGAAAGGGAGGTATGGGGGGGCTGGTGGTAGCTCTGTCTGCCCCAAAGCCTCGGAAGAAGAAGAGAAGAAGAGATTGGATTTATATCCCGCCCTTCACTTGCTTGGAGTCTCAGAGCAGCTTACAAACTCCTTTCCCTTCCCCTCCCCACAACAGACACCCTGGGAGGCAGGTGGGGCCGAGAGAGCTCTTAGACAGCTGTCCTCGAGAGAACAGCTGTGCCAGAGCTATGGCTTGCCCAAGGTCATCCAGCAGGTGCAAGTGGAAGAGTGAGGAACCAAACCTGAAAACTTGGAACCGCCACTGATTGCTATGGCCATACATAACAAAATTTGAGTCCAGTGGCACCTTTAAGCCCCACAAAGTTTAATTCTGGACACAAGCTTTCGTGTGCATGCACACGTCTTCAGAGAAGAAGAAGAAGAAGAGATTGGATTTACGCCCCACCCTTCACTACCCAAAGGGAGTCTCAGAGCAGCTTACAAACTTTTTTCCCTTCCCCTCCCCACAACAGACACCCTGTGAGGTAGGTGGGGCTGAGAGAGCTCTGACAGAAACTGCTCTTTTTCAAGAACAGCAGTGTCAGAGCTAGGGCTTGCCCAAGGTCACCCAGCAGGTGCAAGTGGAGGAGTGGGGAATCAAACCCGGTTCTCCCAGATTAGAGTCCGTGCACTTAACCACTACACCACACTGGCTCTCATGGAAACAAGACATGGACACAAGACTTTCTCAACCATTACATATCGGGATGGGGGGTGGGGGGAGAGTTAGTTGCCAGGAAGGGCTAATTAGAATCAGGATGCATAAGTAACTGAGCAATAAGTATAGCTAAGATTCGATTAAAGCAGTTGGTGAGACCTGTGAATAGCAGCAGATTAGCATACAGATAATGAAAGAGTTAACAAACAGATGCGAGATCCGAAGAAGCGAGCAGCGACTTACGAAAGCGCATCCCCTGCCACGTATTTTGTTAGTCCTGAAGATGCGACTGTTCTACTAATATGAATGGAAGTTCGTTATGCATGATTTGTGGAATAGTGGGGTACAGTCAGGGGTCCGTTGGAGCGGGAGCGCACAGGAGCGCAGCTCCGGGAGTGAGGAGCCCGGGGGGCGGGCACATGACCAAGCCCCGCCCCCTCCTCAGCTTCCCCGAGCAGTGCAGAGGCGCAGCGCCCCAGGGAAAGCCCTGCTAGGGTCTTTATTGATTTTGTTTTAATATTGATAATTTTATAATTGTTCCTTTTATGACTGTGTGCTGCTTTTCCAGAGACTTGCTCTGGAAAATTTTCTAAGTATACCATTTTTTATCTGGGCACATGGCACATAAGTACTGGAGAAATTTCACCAACCCTTCAGCAGCTTCCACCCCATCAGTTTGGTGTAGTGGTCAGGAGTTGGACTCTAATCTGGGAGAACCGGGTTTGATTCCCCACTCCTCCACATGCAGCTGCTGGTGTGACCTTGGGCCAATCACAAGTTCTCTCAGAGCTGTTCTCTCATGAGCAGTTCTCAAAAGACCTCTCTCAGCCCCACCTACCTCACAGGGTGTCTTGTTGTGGGGAGGGGAAGGGGAAGGGATGGGTGGTGCACATGTCCTGGGTATCTCAAGTCTACTTGAAACCTGGTGGTTTCAAGGGAGCAGGAAGAGAATGAGGGTGTGTTCTTTACGCTTATTTTTATTGCACAAAGTATTGGATGGGGAAGGGAATGGAGGAAGAGCAGGTCAGTTTCACTCAGCTGTGGAGTGGAGCCTGAGGGGTGGGTGTTGCCTTCTGACACACTTCCGCTATGTTAGGGGGTGTGGCATATGCAAATGAGTTATGCTAATGAGCTCCTGCACCTCTTTTTCTACGAAATGACCCCTGGGTACAGTGCCATAGAGTCCCCCTTCCAAAGCAGCCATTTTCCTCCAGGGAGGAGACGATTGTAAATCCATGAGATCTCCAGCCACCGCCTGGAGATTGGCAACCCTATTGGGCCCCACACGGACGCATCTCCTTCTTAAAGAGGTGATGCAATTGACCTTTCTGCGAAAGTCTTCCAATAGGAAAAGAGCACCAGTGTGGTGGAGGAGCCGTGAATAAACCAGACTTTTTTCTTTTGCTGTTAAATCACAGCTGACTTATGGCAGCCCCGTGGCGTTTTGAGGCAAGAGATATTCAGAGGTAGGTTTGCCATTGCCTCCCTCCGCATCACAGCCCTGGTATTCCTTAGAGGTCTCCCATCCACATACTTGCCAGGGCTGCTCTTCTGAGCTCTGAGAAGATGGGGCCAGCCTGAGCTATCCAGGTCAAGACAACGAACCAAACGTGTGGTTGTGGTTGTGTTTTATTTTAAAGCCCTCTTGTTCTTTCTTTCAGCGTGTCAGTTATGGTTGACAGGCCCAACCTAGCAAGCCATAAATCAATAAACACGTTGTAAGCCTATTAAACCAGTGCCACTCACGGAATACTGGCAGGCGGCTTAAAGATTGTGCTCAGACATTCTGGGACTCAGGGCCAAGGATCTCTCTTGAGATCTCTGCTGACTCTGCAAAGTGGTAAATTGCTGACTGGGAAACTTCCTCGGCTGTTGACGGACAGATGGATAGCAATGTCTCTTTGAGGCTCTGAGACAAATTAGGCATTTAGCGGCTTTAGGGAGGATGCCATGTACGCAGCATCCTACATAAGAACATAAGAGAAGCCAATGTTGGATCAGGCCAGTGGCCCATCCAGTCCAACACTCTGTCACACAGTGGCCAAAAACACCGGGTGCCCTCAGAAGGTCCAGCAGAGTGGCTCACAATCTCCTTTCCCCTCCCCTCCCCACAACAGACACCCTGTGAGCAATGCTCCCTCTGAGCTGTGGAGTCTTGTGAGCAAAATTTCTATTTTGTGAGCTACTGGCATGAAAGTGGTGAGCAAGCGATTTGTCTGCTGCATAGATTAGTTTGCTCTGGAGCCATCCTTCCTAAGCTGAGACAAAAATGTGTGAGCCGGAGACTAAAAAACTGTGACCTAGCTCACACTGACTCAGTTTAGAGGGAACACTGCCTGTGAGGTAGGTGGGGCTGAGAGAGCTCTCTCGAGAACTGCCCTTGAGAGAACAGCTCTGAAAGAACTTATGACTGACCTAAGGTCACACCAGCAGCTGCATGTGGAGGAGTGGGGAATCAAGCCCGGTTCTCCCAAATTAGAGTCCGCGCTTCTAACCGCTACATCAAACTGGGATGGGATGTTGATAGTGTATTATAAACCTGTCAGGGAGAACAATTGCCTTTTGTAAGGAACTTACCACCGGATGACTTTGTTGAGCCCACGTCTGACAGTATCAAATCTGCATACGAATCCCAGCTCCACTTTCCCACTGAACTATCCCTTTTGCAACTTTCTTGCCGAATGCTTTTTAAGTCCTGAGGCTTAAGAGGGAGACCGAGTTCTACCCTGAAGACGGTAAACAAATCCGCCCGAGCTAATTTTATTTTTTCAAAATATAGGCCACAGTGAGACTTTCTGTTCTTCACTCCGCTGTAGGGCTAGAATGGCCCAACTGTCCTTGTTATTCAAGGACAGCCCAGTTTTCTGGTTCTTGTCCCTCCTTAGTCATCGTCCTGATTTTTCCCTGCTGAGGATACCTGGCAATTTTGTGAGTATGCGGTAAGGTCAAGCTAATTCATACTATGGTATTACCCATTACTGTGTATATGGGCGTGAAAGTTGGACGGTGAAGAAAACTGACAGGAAGAAAATTGATTCCTTTGAAACGTGGAGTTGGAGGAGAGTTTGGCAGGTCCCGTGGACTCCCCAGTAAGACAAATAAGTGAGTTCCAGCTCAAATCAAACCCGAACTCTCCCTAGAAGCTAAAATCACCAAACAGAGGTGATTGTGCTTTGGTCATATTCT
The DNA here is from genome assembly GCA_029233225.1 of Lepidodactylus listeri. Classification (NCBI taxonomy): domain Eukaryota; kingdom Metazoa; phylum Chordata; class Lepidosauria; order Squamata; family Gekkonidae; genus Lepidodactylus; species Lepidodactylus listeri. The sequence goes on from JARCFY010000003.1 coordinate 156,754,950, forward strand.
GAGAAGACAAGAATCACTGGAAAAGACAATAATGCTAGGAAAAGTTGAAGGCAGCAGGAAAAGAGGAAGACCTAAGAGGAGCTGGGAAGAAGAAGAAGAAGAGGAGGAGGAGGCGGAAAAGGAGGAGGAGGAGATGGGATTTATATCCCACCACTCGAAGTCTCAGAGTGGCTTACAGTCTCCTTCCCTTCTTCTCCTCACAACAGACACCCTGTGAGGTAGGTGGGGCTGAGAGAGCTCTCCCGAGAACTGCTCTTGAGAGAACAGCTCTGAGAGAACTGTGGCTTGCCCAAGGTCACCCAGACAGCTGCATGCGGAAGAGTGGGGAATCAAACCCAGTTCCGTCAGATTAGAGTCCGCGCACTTAAACACTACGCCAAAATGGACTCAATCAAGGTTGTTAACGTTAGGACATTTTATTGTTAATTCTTTTTTTTTTTTAGCTGTCAAGTTGCAGATGACTTTGGATTACCCTGTAGGGTTCTCAAGGCAAGCGATACTGAGAAGTGGTTTGCCCTTGCCTGCCTCGGTGTAGTGATCCTGGACTTTGTTGGTGGTCTCCCGTACAGGTACTCACCAGGACTGACTCTGCTTAGCTTCCGAGATGTGACAAGATTGGTCTACCCTGGGACATCCAGCTCAGGGCTGTGAATTCATAGGGTCTCTATAAGTCAGAAGCAACTGGACGGCAGATAACACAAACGCACACCTAAATGCGAGGTGCTAACGTTGCCAACCTTCAGGATTCACTTCCGTTTCCAGGGTTCCCAAAAGTCAGGTCTTTGACTGGGTGGGTGGATGTCTCTTGTCCCGGGAGTACATGAATGCGCGTACATGAGAACTCAGCCTCCCATTTCATGCGCCGCAGCTGCGGAGGTATGCTTTGAGCTGTTGACAGTGTGTAGGACAATGACATTTTTTTCCCTCGTGCACCTGTAGCCAAAAGAAGGAACGCCCTCTTGCTTTGAAATCAACAGGAGAGAAGCTCTGGCGAAGTCAACAAATGCAGCTCACGGCGGGTGGAACAGAACCTTATCCTTGACTTGTTCAGTGGGTGTGGGAAGCGCTCCGGCAGTCATCCTTGGAATGACAATAGGGGTGTCACAAATGCGTCCCCGTCTTCCCCTGTGCAATGCTGGATCCCGAACCGCCACAAGCTGCGAAGAACCGTGGGGTGAGGAGAAGAGAGAAAATCCCTCCACGCCCCAATCTCCTCCTCCGGCATTCCACAATAAGGCCTCGGTGGCTTGAACAGAATATTCTCCTCTCATAACTTTCCCCCTTTAACTTACCCTCAATGGCTGTCCATATTCTGTGCCTCTTGGAGTGTGCTCGGTCGTCCTCAGACCAGGGGTGGATCTACTACAAAACTAATGAAGTTTAAGCGTCAGGGGCCCTAACCCTGGAGGTGTCCCGAGGTAACTTTTTTTTGTCACAAGTGGAATTTTCAACAAAACCGATGGAGTTTTTTTTAAAGTGTTTGTTATTAAAATAAGGCTATTTTAGTGACGGAATCATAAGCCAGTGGGTTGAAGTACTTAATATTGGCCAAACTGAGCAAGGAATACAAAAAGAACTTGGTCAAAACGCAAATCCTTTCTCCCTTTCACTATACGTGCCCTATCAGCGGTTAAAGTATGGGACAGGCTCTTTAGCTGAGATGTTCTAGTTCTTTACAGAGTTGCCATTACCTTAAAGCTTGCTCCCATTCTCCCACATGGACAACGGCTGCCTGCTCGCACAGGAGAAGTCTGTGTGCCCTCCTGGTGGCAGCGCCCAAGGAAAAGAGACCACCTTCCTCTTGCAGGGAGATTTTTATCATCTCAGGTGCTCCACCCCCTTGACCCTAGTCAGCCCAGATCAAGGAAGCTTTTCTGGTCGTCTCCAAAAAGTTCCTTCCTCAAGTCTCTCTAGAATCTTACACCCCCAACTCTCTGTTCCCTGCTTGAAGAAGGGGGGGGGGGAAGAAGGGGGTAGCTTGACCATCCCCTTTGCCTAGACCCATTAGCATTTGTATGAAGGTGGGCTGAGGTACAAGCGAACTGACTTCCACCTCTGCCTAGAGAAAAAAAAACACCCTGTTAAAGCGCAAAGTGGAGGCTTTGCTCCTTGCCAACCGTCCAGGAGAAAGGCATTTCTTCACAGGGTCTGTACAGAATTATAGGAGGGGGGAACGATTTGAAAACTCCTGGCTCCTAAATTCCTTTCCCCCTTTAACTCAGGCTGATTCTGTACCCATTTGCTTCCTCGCAGTTTTTCCACAGCCATGTTGGGAGGCTAACCTGCCCTCTACACTGCATGCCGCTTTCACTTTCTTCGATCATCGGGTTTTATGGTACCTTCTGCATAGATTTATGGCTGTTCAGGGGTGACTTTGCAGTCAGTACGGCATTGCTGGGGTATCTGAATGTGGTTTTGAGCAACACCTTTTCCTTCCTCCGCTTCCGATTCGAAGGGAACAATAAGCAGACAGCTTGACACGGCTTCATTGATCTCTGTCAGTTCCCTCGCTGCTATTTCCCCCTCTGTATTTATCCCCTCATCATGAATTACTTGGCTCGGGCGGCTAATGACTGCTGAGGCAAGTACTGACACAGGAAAAACTGCATGCCAATGCTGGAGTGAGCAAGCCGACACTAGCCAATGCAGAAATCAGGATCCGAGGCAATGCAATGAAAACAGATATTCCGAGGCAAGGGGGAACCAGGTTGAGTGCTGAGAAAATGTGGAATGAGTGCCAGATGGAGAATGGACCTCTCAGCAGCTCTCAGTGGCCCTTTCTGCATTCTCATTCCAATCCAAGTTCACCGCGGTGTCCTCCAAGCAATTCTGCAGTAAAATCAAATTCAACCTTCTTTTTATTCCGTTTTTTTCCTCCATTCTGCGTGACATTACCTCCCATCAGTGGTCACCCCGGTTTCAGCCTGCTGTTGCCCTGGGTTATTTGCCCTAGACTTAAACTGCCTCGACTGCCTCGACTCGAACACTGAGAAAATCCAGAGTGGCAGGCAAATACAGAAAGGACCAATGTTAAGAACATATGAGAAGCCAATGGCCCATCCAGTCCAATACTCTGTTACACAGTGGTCAACCCCCCCCCCCAGGTGCCCCCAGGAGGTCCAGCAGTGGGGCCAGGACACTAGAAGCCCTCTCACTGTTGCCCCCCGTCAAGCTCCAAGAATGCAGAGCATCACTCACCCCAGACCAAGAGTTCCTATCTATACCTTGTGGCTAACAGCCACTGATGGACCTCTGCTCCATATCTACATATCTAATAGCCAAGTGGCCACCCCCGTGTGGCTATCTAAATCCATGCTGGGGGGCACTTGGGGGGCAGGGAGATTTTCCTGCACACTTGGGGGACTCCCCCCGTGTGCAGAAAAATCTGAAAAGTAAAAAAAAAAACTTTTGGGGGGCATATTTAAATCCCCCCCCCAAATAAAAGTGTTCCCTGCACATGCGCAGAGAACGCTTTGGCCACTGTTGGGGAGGGGGGTGGGAGACAGCTTGGTGGGCCTCAAGCCTCACCACCACTGTTTGAAAGGGGGAGGTGGGAGACGGCTCGGTAGGGCCTTGCCACCTTCGCTGTTTGAAAGGTGATTGGGCCTTGGAGCTGGGGAGGGAATCGGGGGGGAATTGCTGGCCTGAGCAGCCACCAGCCACCCGGGCCTTGGAGCCGGGGGGGGGGAAATCAGGGGGGGGAATTGCTGGCCTGAGTGGCCGTCAGCTGCTTGGACCTTGGAGCAGGGGGGGAATCGCCGGGGGTGGGGGGAAGAGGACTTACCTGGGGCTGCAGCCCTTAGGAATCCTCCCCCCCACGAGTATCGTGGGTCCCCACCTCTTCTGTTTATCTAATTCCCTCCTGAAGCCATCCATGCTTGTAGCTGCCACCACCTCCTGTGGCAGTGAGTTCCATGTGTGAATCACTGTTTGGGTGAAGAAGGGCTTCCTTTTATCCGTTCTAACCCGACTGCTCAGTGATTTCATTGCATGTTCTGGGCTTTCTGGAGCAAACCAAACGTTCATAGTAATTCATTGTTTTTCCTTCGGGTTAATTTGCAAAGCATATTTCCCCTGTTTACCTGGAGAAGGCCGTGTCTGAGGGTGACCGAGGCTTGCCTAGAGCCAGTTTGGTGTAGCGGTTAAGTGCGCGGACTCTAATCTGGGAGAACTGGGTTTGATTCCCCACTCCTCCACATGCAGCTGCTGCTGGAGTGACCTTGGGTCAGTCACAAGTTTTGTCAGAGCTGTTCTTGAAAAAGAGCAGTTTCTGTCAGAGCTCTCTCAGCCCCGCCTACCTCCCAGGGTGTCTGTTGTGGGGAGGGGAAGGGAAAGAAGATGGTAAGCCACTCTGAGACTCCCTTGGGTAGTGAAGGGTGGGGTATAAAACCAATCTCCTCCTCCTCCTCTTTTTCTTCTTCTTCTCTTAATCTGGTCTCTTTTGTCATGGCATTATTCTGTGGGCTTCTAACACACATCTGTATATATTTTTTTCATGCTTCGGGTCTTCAGAAGATGCCAAGCTGCCTTGGCAAAGAGCCCGGCATCTCTACCCAGTGCCAATGACTGGCATGGCCTTGTTTTTGGCATGTCTTTTCACCCTCTGGCATCACAGCAACCTCATCTCATGATCCTTCTTCTTCTTCTTCTTTGGCCTGGATTCCTGAGAGGCTGCGCGCGAGGCCAGGCCTGGATGCCAAATGGGGTGTGTGAGCAGGATTCTCCTTGTGGCTGATGCAACGTCTTTCTCTCGCCTTCCCCGAGCGGATCAGAACATCCCTTGGTGCAAACAAGCTGTACTGTGGCCTCCGCCTTTCTTTACTGCAACACCAAGAGGTGGCCAACGACAACAGCCAACCTCCAGGTGGGGGCCTGGGATTCTGGAATTGTAACCAATCTCCAAACCACAGAGATCAGGTCTCCTTGGAGGAAATGGCAGCTCTGGGGGGCAGACTCTATCGCAAGGTTCCCCCGTGGGTTGCTTGAGGCTGCCACGGTGCCCACCAAAATGTATTTTTTGGCATCTGCCAATTGTTTTCAGAAAGTGGGCGGGGCCAGGTGGGGGCTTCCGCCAGCAGGGATTCTGATTGGCTGTTGCAGAACTCACTGGCAGTGCTGCCACTGCAGCACCAGACTTTCGTCTTCAGACATGACCTGAAGCTGCAATTATGCAAGGACAGGGCTATTTTTGGGCCGGAACGCACTGGAACGGTGTTCCAGCTGGCATCCGGCCTGCCCCCCCTCCCTGCTGGCGGGAAAGGGCCCCGCACACCCAGTCTCCGTGCAGAGATTGGGTGTCTGGTGGCTTTCAGCTCCCGGTAAGTACTGGTCTGGCAAAGCCCCCTGTGCGTTGTTCCTAGTTCTTGCGCTGAGGCACGTGAGCTAGGAGAGGTGGGGGGGATGCAGAGAGGCATTTAAATGCCCCCCTGGGGCTTCCTCTGCCCACCCACTGAAGTGGGCGAGCAGGAGAAGCCCCGCAGAGCCCCCTCTGCCCCGTTCCTAGCTTGTGCACCAAGGCACATGAAACCCAAAGAATAATACCATGACAAAAGAGACTAGATTAAGAGAAGAGGAGGAGGAGGAGGAGGAGATTGGATTTATACCCCACCCTTCACTACCCAAGGGAGTCTCAGAGCGGCTTACAATCTCCTTTCCCTTCCCCTCCCCACAACAGACACCCTGTGAGGTAGGTGGGGCTGCGAGGGCTCTTTCCAGATCTGTCCTTGAGGGAACAGAACTATGGCATGCCCAAGGTCATCCAGCAGCTGCAAGTGGAGGAATAGGGATATTTAAATCTGCCCCAAAGTAAAAGTGTTCCCTGCACATGCGAAGGAAATGCTTTGGCCGTTGGGGGGGAGGCTCGGTGGGCCACGGGCATCACCACTGGTGTTGCTGTTGGGGAGAGGGGGGAAGAGGCTCAGTGGGCAGCAGGCCTTGCCGCCACTCTTGGGGAGGGGGAGGGGGGAGAAGTCTTGGCAGGCCGCAGTCCTTGCTGCCACCACTGTCAGAGGGGAAGAGGCTCAGCAGGCGGTGGGCCTTGCCACTGCTGTCGGGGAGGGGAGGGGGAGGGTGGAGAAGTCTTGGTGGGTGGCAGGCCTCGCCGCTGCTGCTGTTGAGGGGAGGGGGGGAAGAGGCTCGGCGGGTGGCGGGCCTCACCGCTGCCACCAATGTCGGGGAGGGGGACGGGGGAGAGAGGCTCACCTGTGGGTGCTCCCTCCTTGACTTGGAGCTCCTTCTCCCCCCCCCCCCCCATGAGTATCACAGGTCCTCCTGCTTGTCAAACCTGTTTCTCCCAGATCAGAGTCGGCACACTTAACCGCTCCACCAAAATGTTTTCAAGTATTATTGTAAGGTACCTTGAACCGCAAGGAAAGGTGGGACATAAATGTTTTAATAAACACATTTAATAAATATGAACCTGAATAAAAATCTGGCCGCAGGTCAGCAGCCGTGTGGGAGGGAAGGGACTGGTGGGGATTGTTCTGGTGTCTGTTTCCCAGAGCCACTCTTTCAGCCAGTGGTGGTGCAAGAGGAAACGTGACACGTTGGGGAATGCATATTGTCACTTCCCAGATATGTGCTGCCCGTCTGGGTCCAAGGCCCTTTGGCACAGTTGGCACCGCTAGGGCTCAGCCTGGCCCACTGACAAGTAGTTTGCTTGAGGCATCAAGAGTAGATGTGTTTGAATTATGGTGCTGGAGAAGACTCTTGAGAGTCCCTTGGACTGCAAGGAGATCAAATCAGTCAATCCCAAAAGAAACCAACCCTGACTGTTCCATGGAAGGCCAGATCCTGAAGCTGAAGCTGAAATACTTTGGCCACCAAATGAGAAGGGAGCACTCCCTGGAGAAGACCCTGATGCTGGGAAAGACTGAAGGTCAACAGAAGAAGGAGATGGCAAAGGATGAGATGGTGTGACAGTGTTATTGATGCCATGAACATGAAATTGAGTATGCTCCAGAGGACGGTGGAAGATGGGGAGGGCCTGGCGTGATGCGATCCGTGGGGTCGCAAAGAGTCGGAATCGACTGTGCAATTGAACAACAAAAAAGGCTTTGTCTAAGGTTATGGCATTAAGGACATTTCCAAGAGACGTCAACGCGTCGAGGACGTTGCTGTGTGACATCACTGTTTGTGGGTGGACTTCTCCTGCCGGCTAGCTGGCTGGTGGTGGGCAGAAGCCTGAAAAGTTGGGGAGACCCCTGGCACAGACCGGGGGGTTGGCAATCCTAAGGGCAAGTCTATCAATGGCTACTAGCTATGGTGACTGAGGGGAATCTCCACATTCAGAGGCACTCATCCTCTGAATCCCAGAGCCAGGAGGCAGCATTTGGCCATCCAGAGGAACTGGCTGGGGCCACTGTGTGAGATGGGTTGCTGGACTAGATGGTCCCTCACAGGTCTGACCCAGCAGGGCTCTTCTTACATTCTTATGAGGGGAAGGCCTTGACCTCTGTGCCCTGTTGTTGGCCCTCCAGAGGAACTGGCTGAGGCCACTGTGTGAGACAGGATGCTGGACTAGATGGTCCCTCACAGGTCTGACCCAGCAGGGCTCTTCTTACATTCTTATGAGGGGAAGGCCTCGGCCTCTCTGCCCTGCTGTTGGCCCTCCAGAGGAACTGGTTGGGGCCACTGTGTGAGACAGGATGCTGGACTAGATGGACCCTCACTGGTCTGACCCAGCAGGGCTCTTCTGACATTCTTATGAGGGGAAGGCCTCGGCCTCTCTGCCCGTTGTTGGCCCTCCAGAGGAACTGGCTGAGGCCACTGTGTGAGACGGGATGCTGGACTAGATGGACCCTCACTGGTCTGACCCAGCAGGGCTCTTCTTACGTTCTTATGAGGGGAAGGCCTCGGCCTCTCTGCCCTGTTGTTGGCCCTCCAGAGGAACTGGTTGAGGCCCCTGAGTGAGACCGGAGGCTGGACTAGATGGACCCTCACTGGTCTGACCCAGCAGGGCTCTTCTTACGTTCTTATGAGGGGAAGGCCTCGGCCTCTCTGCCCTGTTGTTGGCCCTCCAGAGGAACTGGCTGAGGTCGCTGTTGAGACCGGATGCTGGACTAGATGGACCACTGGTCATATCCAGTAGGGCTTTTCTTATGTTCTTATGACATACATGGGTGCATCATCTAAAAACATATGCAAATTTAATAGATTATCTAATTGCCTTATTGTATACACCTAACCATAGTGTCATAGGTAGCTGAATGCAGAATTACATGTGGCCATAATAGAAAATTCCTGGCAAATTGGTTTGTGAATGTTGATACTCTGCCTGGAATGTATCAATTTGTAATAGTCTCTTGTTTTTAATCTCATGGGGCATTGCTTGATGACTACTTTGCAGGGGGTGGGAATAAAAACTCATTCATGACTTCCATATACTGGCAAGTCAAGGAATTTGCCTGTCAGAAGTTCGGCCTTATCCTCCTGACATGCGAATAAAATCCCAATGACCTGAAATGACTTCTTTGTTCCTTTTCCCCCTATTTTGGACTGAGGAAGAATTCTGTGGAACTGGAAAGTTTGCTCATCGCTATATTATTGCGTTGGTCCTTATAAAAACTATTACATGGATAGTGTTTTTTGGCATTTTGGTGTTATTTTTTGGACCAACACAGCTGTAAACAGTTAGCCCAAGATCCCTGAGTGAGCTTCAAGCCAGGAGGAGATTTTTATTTACTTCATTTACAGAAGAAGAAGAAGAAGAAGAAGAAGAAGAAGAAGAGATTGGATTTATACCCTGCCCTTCACTCGGAGTCTCAGAGCAGTTTACAAACTCCTTTCCCTTCCCCTTCCCACAACAGACACCCTGTGAGGTAGGCGGGGCTGAGAGAGCTCTTTTGAGGACTGTTCTTGAGAGAACAGCTCTGAGAAAACTTGTGACCCAAGGTCATCCAGCAGCTGCAAGTGGAGGTGTGGGGAATCAAACCTGGTTCTCCCAGATTAGAGTCCATGCACTTAACCACTTCGCCAAACCCCACTTTTCTCTCCAATGGGGACTCTTCTCCTCCATTTTATCCTCACAACAATCCTGTGAGGTAGGCTAGGCTGAGGGGGTGTGACTGGCCTGAGGCCACCCAGTCAGCTTCCATGGCATGAGTGGGGGTTCGAACTTGGGTCCCCCAGACCTAATCCAACCATCTTAACCACCACGCCACACTGGCGCTCCCTGTTCGTTGCCCCTCTTGCTCAACACTATACCAAAATGGCTGCTAAAGAGTTCCTTTGTGACTCTGGTGAGCAGTTGGTAAGCCACATCCAGCCTGTGCTGAGGACACTGCACTGGCTGCCTATAGCGCTGCGGATCCGGTTCAAGGTGCTGGTTTGAACCTTTAAAGCCCTATATGGTCCGGGGCCTGCCTACCTAAGGGACCGCCTTTCCTCATATATACGCCAGAGAGTGCTGCGGTCAGGCACCCAACATCGCCTGACCCTCCCCGGCCCCAGAGAGGCCAGGTTGGTGATCACCAGACCAGGGCCTTCTCAGTGGTGGCTCCTCACTGGTGGAACGAGCTCCCGGATGACATCAGAGCCCTGCGGGACCTTTTGCAGTTCCGCAGGGCTTGCAAAGCGGAGCTCTTCGCCAGGCCTTTAATTAGGAGCCGCCACGGGGGGGGGGGGGGGAGGGGTCCCTGGAAAGTGCCTGGGGAATCTTGGCCCGGGAAATCGACTGGTGAAGCCTCCTGACGTGGGTTTTTCGCTAGGCTCTGCGCTCAGCATTGGATGTACTGTTGGCTGCTGTCTCTCTGTGGTCTTCTGCTGTTTTACTGTAATTTTATGCTGAACTATTGGATGTTATTGTTTTAATTTGTTGTGAGCTGCCTTGAGCCGGTAATCCAGCTCGGCGGGATATAAATCCAATCAATCAATTAATTAATAATAAATAAATAAGCAAGCCAATGCTGGCATTAAGCCTGATTTAAATGTCATGCGAGCCAGCAGGAAGAGCTGACCCATGCGTTCGCTCATGTGCCCCGGTCAAACGGGGCAACTACCCTTATCAGACCTGCAATATTCAAATGCCAAGGAACTGTAGCCCAGGTACTCATTGCTCTGGCATGCTACGGATGCCCGGGTAGCTGCTTTGTCCAGGTAGCTGTCCCAGTTTGAGCCAGATACTCAGTGTCTGCAGGGTCATGGGGTTGCCAGCTCTGGTTGGGACAATCCTGGAGACTTGAAGGGTGACCCCTGGGGAGGGCGGGGTTTGGGAGGGGAGCCCACCTTCAGCAGGGTGTAACGCCCTGGCGCCCACCTTCCAAAGCAGCCATTTCCTCCAGGGGAAGCGATTTCTGTTGCCCTGGAGACCAGTTGTAATTCCAGGAGATTCCAACCACCACCCGGAGGCTGGGAAGTTTTCCTTGCCCACAAGTGTATTTAAATCAGGCCTAATACCTGTAGGCACAGGAGATTACATCTCTCAGCTGGCAACGGCCACCTTTTCTCTCCTGGCCCAAGGGGAGGTCTTGCCAATGGACAACAGGGGTAGTTGCCCTGGACCGGGGCTGGGGAGGCCCCCAGTTGGGGCTCGGGCAGCCAGCTTCTGGTGTCAACGGTGCCTTCGGGCAGCCAGTTTGGCGCAGTGGTTAAGTGCGCGGACTCTAATCTGGGAGAACCGGGTCTGATTCCCCACTTTTCCACTTGCACCTGCTGGGCAAGCCATAGCTCTGTACCAGCTATTCTCTCAAGGATAGCGGTCTCAGAGCTCTCTCAGCCCCACCCACCTGCCAGGGTGTCTGTTGTGGGGCAGGGAAGGGAAAGGAGTTTGTAAGCCCCTCTGAGACTCCTTCTTCAGGTAGTGAAGGGCGGGGTATAAATCCAATCTCCTCTCCTCTTCTTCTTCTTCTTCCTACCTTATGTGGGGTGAAGGCTGCTCCTTACGTGGCCCATGTAGTGGCCTAGGGCTAAGGCTGCCAGCCTCCAGGTAGGTGCAGGGGACCCCCCCCATTTTCATGGGCTCCAGCCCACCGCAGGCCAACTGGCTGGCAGGGGGAAGCCCCACCCAACAGCCACAGCTGGGCACGACGTCCCCGGTGCGATGACGTCACATGGAAGTGATGTCATCACACTGGGGATGTCACACGGTGATGCTCTGGTACTTTGGGCCAAATTCTGTGGTAACCATAGAGTTTTGCCTGAAATACCAGGGCACTGCCACACAATGTCCCCGGTGTGATGATGTCACTTCCATGCGACATCACCACACCAGGGACATTGCGTGCAGCGATGTTGCCCCACCCCCTTCTCCCAGGAAGCTCCCTCCCACCCCCTGCCAGCAGAAGAAAATAGACCTGGCAACCCTACCTTGGGTTGCCAATGTCCAGGTGGAGCCTGGGGACCCCCCCCAAATCACATCTGCTCTCCAGAGTACAGAGATCAGTTCCCCTCGAAGAAACAGAAAATAGTTAAAAGACCACGGTGATATTTTGACCAAGGAAATATCACTCTTCTTTTGGATTTTCAAAAATAGATATAAATATTAATACATTTCGGCACGTTCACACAAGAACAGACATCAAAAAATGATTCCACAGTGTGGACAAGCACAGACCAATAATCTAAAGTTCTTCTGTATTGCAGGAGTCAGCCCGGTCCTCTCCACCTCAAGCGACATCCAATGCAAATAAAGTGCAACAAACAGTAAATCTTCTTTGCGTCTTTCTTATACTAGTATTGGATTGTAGACTAATAGCATAAAGGGTCACGGAATCTGCAGACAGGCTGGCTGCTCCAAACCCGTTTCATAAGGCTTCCTCAGAGCAGAAGACGTGTAGACTCAGTCAGGGGCGTAGAGTTTGTAAATCCCCGGGGGGGGCGGGGGCTCTCTCGTGCGCGCGCGCAAAGCGCGCGCGCGCACGGGACCATGTCCCCACCGTTCCTCCCCCGGCAAAGATCCCACCATTCAGCACCGCAGATCGCCCCAGCCGCAATAGAGAAGGGAAAGGCGCCTTCCCAATTAATAAGAAAGGAGCCCTTTAGCACCATTGGAAGTGGGGAATGGAAGGTGCAGGTGCCTTGGCCGTTTCCAGGCGCCGACATCAGGGCGGCGGGTACTGCTGGGAGAGACGCCGTCTCAAGCCGTGGGGCAGCGCCATTAAGAGTAGGAGCGCCACAAAGCTGTGCTTCCAAGAAGCGCTCGATCGAGTTTAAAGGGGCTCAAAAGGTCTAGATCTTCGCCGCTCAGAGGAGAGGAGGGAGCCGCGGCCATAAGGGCTGAGAGGAGCCTGACACCGCCGAGCACACACCACGCCACCATTCTGGGTTTAGCGCCGCCGCTGGAGGGACTGGCGGGCGGGAGGGCTGCCGCTGCTGCCCTGGAGGCTCCCTCAGCCTTTCCCTCGGGAGAACGACAGATATCTCCTGGGGGGGGGGGTTCTGTCAATGAGCATCTTCCCCAAATCACACACCCCCTACCCAGAGAGGGTGTAAAGGAATCCAGTAGATCTAGAGCAGGGAGGCAGACTCACACTCACCTTTCCTGGGGCGCAGTCTCGCCGCCGGCGGCGGCAGCCAGCTGGCCGGCTGACTGCCGTGCTCGCGCGGGACCACCATGTCCCCGCCACCTCTCTCCCCCCCCCCCGCCCCAGGGAGGCAGGAGGACAGGCCGGGGGTGGGGGGGAAGGAGAGGCGGCGACGGCCAGCTGGCCGGCTGACTGACCACTGGCGGGCGCTCCCGGCGGGCACTCCATTTTGCCGGGGGTGGCTGAGCCCCCCCCGGGAAATTTCGGGGGAGGCTCGAGCCCTCGAGCCCCCCCGTAGTTGACGCCCATGGACTCAGTGAATCCTCTCCTACTCAGCATTCATCTCCGCACGCTGTCTCCCTGCCTAATGCTCCCACTCAATGAAATCATCTCTTATTCAGCTTCCTCTCTGTGTATTTTCTCTCAGAGGCTTGGATAGTCCCCTAGAGGAAATGGCAACTTTGGAGGCTGGAGGCGATTGCCCGACGTCCCTGCGGCGCTCCCTCTCCAGGCTCTGCCCCCCAATCTCCAGGAATTTCTGAAGTCAGCAGTCCTATGGTGGTAGCAGTGATTCTGGGGCCCCATCCTGAACTTTTGGCTTGGACCCTGGAATCCCCAAGACCTCCCCTGCTCGGCCCCGGTCTGCTCTTGTTCGCTACTACGCCCCCTACTGCTTGAAGAAGGTAGCTTTTAGATGGGGGAAGTTGTTCGAGGACGCTTTGCGTTACGAATCAGGAAGTTCTTGATTTCGTTTTTGCCTCTTCCCTGAATAGGTGGTCTAGGCTAGTCACTCTGTCTCAGCAAGGGCTGCCAGCCTCCAGGTGAGACCTGGGGATCTCCCGCTTTTACAACTGATCTCCAGCTGACAGAGATCAGCTCCCCTGGAGAAAATGGCTGCTTTGAAGGGTGGACTCTATGGCATTGTACTATGCTGAGACCCTTCTCCTCCCCAAACCCCGCCCTCTCCTGGCTCCATTCCCAAAGTCTCCAGGTATTTTCCAACCCAGACCTGGCAACCCTAGTCTCAGCTGCCTTGTTAGGAAAGAGCAAATGTTCCTTCTTGCCCACATCGTGTGGTGGTTAGTGAGCCAGACTGCGATCTGGGAGACCCAGTTCAGATCTCGGCTGTAATGTACCGTGCTTTGTTATACAGTGTCGCCTGCCATGTGCTCCTGTAATGGCGACCGCCGTGTGGCCTGAGCACCTGGTCAGGCAGCGACCTGAGCTTCGGTCTGCGGGAACAATAGACACTTGGATCCTAAGTGGCCACCGATAAGGAACCTAGGTTCTCCCCGGGGGACCTATGACAACGCATGTAGACGTAAGACCCTATCAGGTCATTTGGGTGCGGCCGGAGGTGTGGTTCCGGCCAGCATAAAAGCAGGGCTTGAAGCCCCATATGGCGTGCCTCATCTGACCACAAAATAAACCTTGCTATGCTGAAATCACGACCACCGGTCTCCCGACTCCAGTACTTTCCATCGGCTTTGCCAGGATGCTCACTGGATAAGAACATAACATAAGAACATAAGAGAAGCCAATGTTGGATCAGGCCAGTGGCCCATCCAGTCCAACACTCTGTGTCACACAGTGGCCCTCAGGAGGTCCAGCAGTGGGGCCAGGACACTAGAAGCCCTCCCACTGTTCCCCCCCTCAAGCATCAAGAATACAGAGCATCCCTTGCCCCAGACTGAGAATTCCTATCAATACTTTGTGGCTAATAGCCACTGGTGGACTTCTACTCCGTATGTTTATCTAACTCCCTCTTGAAGCCGTCCATGCTTGTAGCCACCACCGCCTCCTGTGGCAGTGAATTCCACATGTTCATCACTCTTTGGGTGAAGAAGGAGTTCCTTTTATCTGTTCTAACCCGACTGCTCAGCAATTTCATGGAGTGCCCATGAGGTCTTGTATTGTGAAAAAGGAGAGTACCTCTTTCTCTACCTGCTCTAGCCCATGCATAATCTTTTAAACCTCGATCATGTCACCCCTCAGCCATCGTTTCTCCGAGCTAAAGAGCCCCAAGCGCTTCAACCTTTCTTCATAGGGAAAGTGTTCCAACCCTTTTATCATTCTAGTTGCCCTTTTCTGCACTTTTCCCAGTGCTAGAATATCCTTTTCAAGGTGTGGCGACCAGAACTGTACACAGTACTCCAAATGAGGTCGCACAGTCGATTTATACAGGGGCATTATGATACTGGCTGATTTGTTTGGATAGGTTTGCCAGCCCCCCAGTCTGGGCAGAGGCTCTCCCACTTTTGCGGGCTCCTCCCCAACACCGGCCAGATGGCCAGTGGGGGGAACTTCGCCCGCAAATACCCCAAAATGTGGTGCGATGATTAGACAGCGACACTCTAGTTTTGGGGCAAAACGTGATGGTAAAATTGGGCTCAAACCATAGAGTTTTGCCCCAAAACTAGAGCTTTGCCATGTGACATCAGCAGTGAGGTGTTGTGAGGAGAGAAGGGAGAACTGTGGATGTGAGCCTGAGCTCTTTGGAGGATGGGGTGAGTCCAGACTGTTCATGCTATGTAATGCACTATTTAATGAAACACATAATCACATCGGGAAAAATTCGGTGCAACGAAACAGAACCACACTGGGGAAAATTCAGTGCAACGAAACAGAACCACTGGGAAAAATTCGGTGCGACGAAACAGAAAACTAGCCTGAAATCTGTCTGGTTTCCCTGGTTCAAGTTGCACGTGGGAAACATGAATCTGAAATGGAGATTTTTATGTTGTGTTATCTGTCTATTGGGCCTAATATGCTACGCTTGTTTCAGATTTCTGTAACCTCTAGTACATTGCTGATGGGAGGTCTCGTCCTGTTGACCACATTGACTTATCCCAGGGAACCCCAATGTGGGGCCCGCCAAGTAAGGGTTTCTTGCTCCATTGTTCCTGTATTGCTTTGAATACTTCCAATTATTATTTTTTTTTAGAATTTTTTTTTGAAAACAAATTTTATTATTTTCTACTTATTCAAAGTTTTACACAGTTACTTTTAAAATATTATCATCATTAACCAATTTTCTAAATAACTATGTATTCCAGTTACAATTCAAAACCTTTAGGGCTTCCCGCCTCACCTATACCATTATATATATATAACAGCAATTATAAAGATTTAAAAGTATTAACTCTTACAGGTAACATATTTGGTTACAATAATAAAGAAAGAAGAAAAGAAAGAAAAAGGAAAAAAGAAAAAGAGGTATTTTAAATATTTAAAAGTATTATCTAAATATCTGTAACATGTAATCAGGTTTCCTTTCTTGTCATTCCAAACATTCTGTATAGTCCCTTAAAAAGAATTGTTTCTTCTTTTAAACATCCAAAATCAATAATTTAGACAATGTAAAAATATTGTTTTTCATATCCCAGTATTGTTCTAGATAGTCTTTCAAGTCTTTCCATTCTTCTAGGAACATTTCCGAGTCTTGATTATTCAATTTTCTTGTCCACTTGTCCATTTCTGCCATAAATAGCAGTTTTCTCAACCATCCCCATGTGTCTGGGGTTTTCTCACATTTCCAGTTCTGAGCGTAGACCAACTTTTTTTTTTTTTTTAGAATTTTTTAAATGTTTAAATTTTCGATTAAATTTTTGAAAACTGTAAGCTATAAAGAAAACATACTTAAAATGTTCTACAGATGGCACTGGTCGCCAGACAAATTAAACAAATGTTTCAGCACTACATCACCTAAATGTTGGGTATGTGGGAAGGTTCGGGGAACGTGGTATCATATGTGGTGGACCTGTGTAGAAATGAAGAAGTATTGGACTATGATTAAGAGGTTGATTGTGGAAATAGTGGACATTGACATAGAATTAGAACCAGGAGCTTTCTTATTAAATATGTTAACGGATAATTTGGCAACAGTTGATTTGAAGTTAATAACTTATATACTTACAGCGGCACGTATAACTAGGGCTAAAGTTTGGAAATCAGAGGTTTTACCGGGAAGAGAAGACATAATTAACAAACTAACTGAATGGGCAGAATTAGATAAAATGAGTTTTTTGTTGAATTCAGAATGTAACGTAGATCCGGCTCGTACATGGTCTAAGTTTTTGAGTTGGTTAGATTAAGTTTAATGATGGTTCAGCTTATATCATAAGAATATTGTTTTTGGTTGTTTAATTTTATTCACTGTTAAAAAGAAAACCTAATAAAAATAATTATAAAAAAAAATAAAAATAAATGTTCTATCGAATACTTCCAATTACAATGGAAGTCTTGAACGTGCCTTTTAATTCCCCCCCCCCCTTTCATCTGATTTTAGCTAGTTGGCTTAGATCCATGGCGTGCTGATTGCTCGGGCCACACGGCAAATCCTTTGATTTGTTCTGCTTGCGTCATGGAGTCGGCGTGCTCTTTCCTTGTTTTACTTGGCACACTCCGGCGAGTGCGATCCCAGGCAAACAAGGATATTGTTTCATAACAATCGTTTTCATAACGATTACGACTAGATCACGCATTTCTCTTTTGAACGCTTGAAAAGTGGATTGTAATTGCTGACTGGGATCATTAAGTGTTACACAAATAGGTCTGTCGGTCTCCCGTTTTACCGCTGGGAGCAGGGAAACTTCAGACCGGCAGGCAATTGTCATCGGAGGCCAGGAACATCCCGATCATCCAGTTCTTTGCCCATCAAGTCGGGGCACAGCCTTGGGACAGTCCTTATTTTGAACCAGGCACGTGACTCCAGGTGCCTGCCAATTGGACCGTTTCAGAGATGCTAACTCTGGGGTTGGGAAATCCCTGGAGATTTGGGGGTGGAGCCTGGAGAGGGTGGATTTTGGGGAGGAAGCTAAACAGGGATGTGAATGTAATGGAGTCTACCCTTCCAAGCTGCCATTTTCTCCAACTGGTCTCCGGTAGTCTGGACATCAGTTGTAATTCTGGGAGATTGTATTTAGAATAATAGGATCATAGAGTTGGAAGGGTCCTCCAGGGTCATCTAGTCTAACCCCCTGCACAATGCAGGTAATTCACAAATACCTCCCCCCCCACACCCCCAGTGACCCCTGCTCCATGCCCAGAAGATGGCAACCCCCCCTCCAGGATCCCCGGCCAAATTGGCCTGGAGAAAATTGCTTCCTTAGCCCAAAGCGGCATTTGCATTTGCCACGGATACTGCATGCTTAAGTGCCATGTGGAACCACACTCTATTGCAAGATTAAGTGCCACGTTGGAAGTAGGGTTGTACCTAGAAGTGACATCACAATGCTCTAGGAGTTCCCTGATCTGTATCTTAAAAACCATTTTGTGGCAGCCATTTTGCTGCTGTGCCCACCATCCCATGTTTGGATTCCAAATGGATACACAGGCTCAAAGAGGTTGGAGAAACACATAGTGGATCCAAGTCAGGGAAATGTCATAAGGGATAGAATTAACCCCGTACCTCGCATGCTGTGCCCCAGTTTCATTTGGGGAACTCTTAAGCAACTATTTTCTAAGGAAAAAAACGTGCTGGAGATCCATTTCTAGACATCCCGTTATTTCATTTAACTAAGCTTGTGACATATCTTTGGGCAGGGTTCCCCAACATGGTGCCCCTGGGCTCCATGGTGTCTGCCAACACTTTCCCTGGTGCCCACCAAGTTTTTAAAGAAAGTTTGGGGGCTAGGTGGGGCTTTTGCCCATCAAGCATTCTGGTTGGCTGTTAGAAATTTGATTGGCTGGGCAGATTTTCAAAAAACTTTGCTCTGGTATTAGCTGCCACCATAGCACAGAACTCTTCACTGTGTGACTGACGATCAACTTCAGCAGCCATTTTGTGACTGGCTCCACCTCCTTGGGCAGCCATTCTGGGGCAGCCATTTTGTGATTGCACCCGCCACACTGTGTCAGAATTCCAGAGGTGCCCGCACAGGCTCAAAAAGGCTAGCAGTAGACTCCTGCCTTTGTGTTTTGCTACTATATAGGGGAGGGGGGGGGGTTCCCTTTCCCACTGAACCCTTTTCATCAAAAGGTCAAAAATGAGGATCTGCTAGGCTTGCCATTCATGCCAACATGTCCCGCGCGATGACGTTACCTGGAGGTGGTGTCATAATGCAGGGCACGTTGCGGGAGGATGCACTATCGTTCATTGAAAAACTATGGTTTTTCCTCAAATGAAAGAGGCCCCACCCATAATGTGCCCCGAGTGATGATGTCACTCCCGGGTGACATTATTGTGATGCATGTGCAAAGTGCGCACCCCAAAGAACTCCCAGGAGAAGGACCCCCCCCCCCCCCACCGGCATCCAGGTAAGACCTGTCAACCCTAGGATCTGCTTTTTGGGGTGTGTCAGTGAAACTCCCTGGGGTTCAGATAGGGATATGACATAGCGACATTCTTTTGTTGATGATGTCACTTCCTGCTGAGCTAGACAGCTCACTGAGTCCCCCCTTTGTTTTATTTTGAGTATTGTTTTTTGGGGGGGGAGCATTCCAACCAATTGGATGTTACTCATTGGGAAGCCAGCGGCTGATTCATAGACGCTCCCATTCCAAGTCCGTATTGCGCTCCTCATGTGACTTTGTTGCAGCAGCCGATGGTGGGAGACAAGAAAAGATGACTCTCTTGATGGTCCACGTTTGCCGGAAGCTTATCTCACACCTTTGGCATGGAGCAGAACTGGCCCAGTGCTTTGTGTCGAAGAGGGAATTAGCATATCAGTGAATGAAAGGCATTTCTGTGTGGGCATAAGGAACAGGCTGGGCCTGTGTTTGTGTGCTGTGTATTCCCAGAACACCGGGTGACTGGAATGCGTTGGGGCCCATCTCCAAAGGAAGTCGCTGGGACGGGCTGGCTTGCCAAATGCCTCGTGGCTGTTGTTAGAAGCTGCTCTTGAAGGGCTGAGGGCCTTTTAAGAAAGGCATGTAATAAATAAACACTACAGCAGTATGGTGTAGTGGTTAGAGGGTCAGATTCGGATCTGTGAGACCCAGGCCCTTTTCATATTACCGTTCTAAACCAGATGTTGGCCCGATTTCGAGTTAAAGCGAAACAGGGATGGGGGTTTCGCTCAGCAAATTTCCTTCCCTTAACGAGCCGTCTCCGAAGCGCTATGGTCATTTCAACAGTGCCGATTTCCCTCCCACCCTTTTTTCGTCATGTGTTTCATTCAGCGAATTTCCTTCCGTTAATGGGCCATCTCTGAAGTGCTCTGGTCATTTCAACAGTGCCGATTTCCCTCCCACCCCTTCTCACCGTGTGATCGTCCTTGGACTTTTTGGGGGCAATGTTCTAAATTAAGCGCTATAGTGCTAAACCGATATAGCGCTTCAGTGTTATAGAGGCACCATCAAGACACCTTGACTCCATTGAACAGGTAAATAAATTCCACTAGCAGACGGTTACTAAAATGGGTCTGTCTGAAATGACAGAAAAAAATCATAGAATTACAGAGCTGGAAGGGGTCTCCTAGGTAATCTAGTCCCCCCCCCTGGCACAATGCAGGAAATTCACAAATACCTCCCCCCATCCCCAATGACCCCTGTTTCACGCCCAGAATACAAAGGCAGTTTGAAAAGGGCCCCAGTTTCAAATGCACACACGGCCATGGAAACTTGCTGGATGACCTTGGGTCCAATCACATGCTCTCAGCCTAACCTAACTTACAGGAAGACACAAAGTTTGAGTCCGGCGGCAAAATTTTATTCAAGGTATAAGCTTTCGGGTGCAAGCACACTTCTTCAGGTACAGAGTGTGCATGCACCCGAAAGCTTATACTTTGAATAAAACTTGTTTGGTCTTAAAGGGGCCTCTGGACTCGAACCTTGCTCTGCAGCTTCAGACTGACATGGTTAACCACTTGAATCTATCTTCACAGGAAGATAGTTTCATAAGGCAGCCGTGTTGTTCTGTGGTAGAACAGTCCAGTTGCCTTTTAGAGACCGACAAGATTTGGCTTAAACTCTCAACTAGGCTTGCCAAGTCCTTGTGACTTTCCAGTGGGGGGGGGAGTCCTCCTGGGTCCGGGAGCTTCCCCGGCGCGCACGCCGTGATGATGTCACCTGGAAGTGAAATCATCATGTTGGGGACGTTGCCAGGGCGACGCTCTGGCAATCGCCCCAAAACTCTATGGTACCATAGAGTTTTGGGGTGATTGCTAGAGCGTTGTCCCGGCAACGTCCCCAACGTGATGACGTTACCTGGAAGTGACGTCATTGCGCTGGGGAAGTCATCCTGACTGGATGACTTCGGGGGTGGGGTTCCCCCTGCTGGCCAAATGCTGGCCGGCGGATTGGGAACCCCTGTAGCGGGGGATCCCCTGCCCCCCGGGCTGACTTGGCAGCCCTACTCTCAACAGTTCACCCCCCAAAAATCTTGTTGGTGTCCAAGATGCTGGTGGTGGTGGTCAGTGCCATCACAGCTGACTTATGGTGACCCCTCGTGGGGTTTTCAAGGTAAGAGATGTTCAGAGGTGGTTTGCCATTGCCTCCCTCTGTGCTGCGGCCCTGGTCTTCCTTAGTGGTCTCCCATCTGATGAGATTGGGCTGGCCGGGGCTATCCAGGCCTCTAAGATGCTCCTGGACTCAGATCTAGATAGGGCTGCCAAGTCTTGAAAACTCACCGGCGGGGGGGAGTCCTCCTCCTGCTGGGAGTTTCTTCTGGTGCGCACGCTTTGCTCTGGCAACGCCCCCAACGTGCTGCGTCACTTCCAGTGACTTCATTATGTCGTCCTTGCTGGACGACGTCGGGGGTGGGGTTCCCCCCGCCAGCCAAATGCTGGCCGGCGGCTCGGGAACCCCTTTAGCGGGGGATCCCCCACCCCCCAGGCTGACTTGGCAGCCCTAGATCTAGAAGAAGAAGAAGAGAAGAAGAGATTGGATTTATACCCTGCCCGTCACTACCCGAAGGAGTCTCAGAGCGGCTTACCATCTCCTCCCCCTCCCCCTCCCCCTCCCCACAACAGACACCCTGTGAGGCAGGCGGGGCTGAGAGAGCTCTGACAGGCACTGCTCATTTTTCAAGGACAGCCCTGAGAGAGCTATGGCTTTGCCCAAGGTCATCCAGCCAGGTGCAAGCGGAGAAGTGGGGAATCAAACCCGGTTCTCCCCGATTAGAGTCTGCCCGCTTAACCACTACACCAAACTGGCTAGTTGTCCTACTCCGCTGGGGTGCTGTTGTCAGGGTAAAACGGAGGAGAGGAGATTGATGTGAGCCGCTGTGGGCCCCCCCTGGGCCAAAAGGCCAAGCGACAAGTGAAGTGAATAAATACAGTTGCGGCAATCCATATTCATGGAACCACAGAATCATAGAGTTGGAGGGGACCTCCAAGGTCATCTAGTCCAACCCCCTGCACAGTGCAGGAAATTTACAAATACCTCCCCCGCCACATCCCCAGTGACCCCCGTTCCATGAAGCCCATAAACCATTGTGCTCGGGAAAAGCCGTGGCCAGGAAAGGAAGTTGTAAACTGTGTAAAACACTGAAAAACAATCCCTGGAAGCAATGTCTGGAAACAGAGCCATGTGGTGGGGATGCCAGCCTCCAGGTGGGACCTGGGGATCTCCCAGTATTACAGCTCGTCTCCAGACTACAGAGATCAGTTCCCCTGGAGAAAATGGATGCTATGGAAGGTTGATTCTATGGCACTGCTGTACTCCACTGAGGTCCCTGTCCTCCCCAGGCTCCATCCCCAAATTTCCAGGTGTTTCCTAACCTGGATTTGGCATCCCCACCCCCCCGCTGGTGGCCAGGGGACCTGTGGATTGGAGAATAACGAGGGAGAATGTGTTTCTGAGCATGTGCAGCGTGTCACTCCCTTGCCACTGCACCTGAGGTCACGGGAGAGGGGTGCGAGGTACTCAGGCATGATTGTTAGGATGATTTGAGCTCTGGCGCCCATTTTGAGGAAGGCTGCGAGTTTAATTGGTTGCATTGGCGAGTTAAGTGCCAGTCTGGTGTAGTGGTTAAGTGCGCGGACTCTAATCTGGGAGAACCGGGTTTGATCCCCCACTCCTCCACTTGCACCTGGCTGGATGACCCTGGGCAAGCCATAGCTCTGCACCAGCTGTTCTCTCAAGGACAGTTCTGGAAAGAGCTCTCTCAGCCTCACCCCTCTCCCAGGGTGTCTGTTGTGGGGCGGGGAAGGGAAAGGAGTTTGTCAGCCGCTCTGAGACTCCAAATGAGTGAAGGGCGGGGTATAAATCCAATATCTTCTTCTTCTTAATCAACTGAGTGATTAATTGGTTACTCACTGAGGGCTCCTTTTAATTAGTGGCTTGCAGATGTTCCTAACTGCCAGCATTTCTGCGATGACAATACTGAAAGGCAGGATCCCTGTAGCCGTTCAAAGGAGACCCGTAGTCGTCACGATTACACGTTAGCTCTCTATGGACAACGTTATACCTGCTGAATTTGTCGTGTGTAGATCGGGGATCAGGTACAAGCACACTGCCCGCCCCCCCCCCCCCCCCCCATGCACCATTGCTAGCTCACAAGCATGGAGTTCATGCGAAAAGACAATGCATGGACGTAGTAGTTTCCGTTCCCATAATCGGGGAATGCTGTTTTTTCAGTCATGGGATAGGGTTTATACACATGCATTATTTTAATGTGCAGAGTCCGTGCTCGTGAACCAGAGATCAGGCAGAGGCGGGGCCAAGGCCAGTGCACTCATGTCCTATGACACACAAACATACACAAACACACAAAGCTGCCTCAAACTGAATCAGACCCTTGGTCCATCACCGTCAATACTGTCTACTCGGACTGGCAGCAACTCTCTAGGGTCTCAGGTGGAGGGTCTTTCTCATTACCTACTGCCTGGTCCTTTCAACTGGAGATGTTGGGGATTGAACTGGGGAACTTCTGCATGCCAAGCAGAGGCTGTTCCACTGAGCCACAGCCTTCGCCTCATGGGTGTGGTGACATGGGTTGATTTTTGATGATGTAATCTCATCTGTACACGGATACTCCTTCCTTCCTTCCTTCCTTCCTTCCTTCCTTCCCTTCCTTCCTTCCTTCCTTCCTTTTCCTGTGTCCCCATCTATTTGCTTTCCCTCCCTCCCTCCCTCCCTCTTTTCTTTCTTTTCTCTTTCTTTCTTTCTTTCTTTCTTTCTTTCTTCTTTCTTTCCTTTCTTCTTTCTTTCTTTCTTTCTTTCTTTCTTTCTTTCTTTCTCCCTCCCCTCCCTCCCCTCCCTCCCTCCCCTCCCTCCCTCCCTCCCTCCCCTCCCTCCCTCCCTCCCTCCCCTCTTCCTTCCTTCCTTCCTTCCTTCCTTCCTTCCTTCCTTCCTTCCTTCCTTCTTCTTCTTTCTTTCTTTCTTTCTTTCTTTCTTTCTTTCTTTTCTTTCTTTCTTTCTTTCTTTCTTTCTTTCTTTCTTTCTTCTTTCTTTCTTTCTTTCTTTCTTTCTTTCTCATTGTAATGCCACTTTCCCACCAAATCAGGCTCCTGAAGGTGGCATAGAAACGTAGAAACGGTTGAAATTTTTAAAAAAATTATAAAATAATTCAATAAAAGCACATCAAGAACCCCAGAGCCAGGGAGGAGGGCTAATAATAATTTTTTGTGGGTATGCCAAATGAAATGGAAGTGGTCTTCACCTGCTGGCAGAAAAGACACTGAGACCAATTCTGCAAAAGTGAGCTCCGTCTCACGAATGCCCTTAAGGTAACACACACTGCCACAGCTACAACACTGGAATCATCATGGTTTGAACATTAGGTGAAAGGTGTACTAGAAAAATATTGTTGTCCTGCTCTCTGTTATTCATGGTTTGTGACCCACCACTGCACCTGCAGGGGACGAAATGACTGACTGCGCACGAAGTGTCACCTTAATGGTCAACGCGCAGGCATTGAAATAGATATTTGCTAGGGGGCCGATTCTGCATCTAGCATTTGCTCCACATTTTCTCAACGGGGAGGAAAAAGTGCAGCTCAAAAGTCAAAAACCACATTCAAGGACTTCAGGGCAACACTGCAACGGCCATAAAACGGCCATCAATCTATGCAGAAGGTTCCATAAAATCTGATTATCAAAGAGCTCGAAAGCGGCAGGGAGTGTGGAGGCTACCCTAAAGCCTGATGATCCAAGGAAGTGAAAGCAGCATGCAAGGCAGAGGGGAATTTCTGTTCCAACGTGGGTTTCGTAAAACAACGGAGGGAAAAGCCAATGCAGGATCAGCCAGGGATAAGATGCAACCAGCCTTCAGGAGATTTCTCAGGACCCTGGGGGAGTGTGATAAACCCTGAAGAGCAACATTGTTAGCATCTCACTGTTTTAAAAAGCCATTCCCCAAAGGCAGTGCAATTTACTAAGGGTAACAGAACACAGGGGCTGGCTCAGGTAAAGAGGGACTGTAAGATCTTCCCATGGAAAAATGATGGAGAGGATGAAGGAGAGATTTGTGTCTAGAGCCCGGAGTTCTTTGGAAGATGGCTGGAGTCAAAACGTGCGGATGGATGTTCTTTCGTGTTCAGCTCCCTTTATTTTTTCCACAGTTCCTGTTCCTCACATTATAGGTAAAGGTAAAGGTTTCCCTTGCTCGAAAGCCAGTTGAATCCAACTCTAGGGATGCGATGTTCATCTCCGTTTCCAAGCCAAAGAGCCAGCGCTGTCTGAAGACTTTTTCCATGGTCATGTGGCCGGCATGACTAGACGCCAAGGCGCACGGAATGCCGTTACCTTCCCACCGAAGTGGGACCTATTTATCTACTTGCAATGTCTTGCTTTCGAACTGCTAGGCTGGCAGGAGCTGGGGCTAGCGACGGAAGCTCACTCCGTCACGCAGCACTCAGGTCTCAAACTGCCAAACTACCGACCTTCCAGACTGCAGTTCAGCGTCTTAACCACTTGAGCCACTGCATTATACTTCTCCCCAATTCTGGTTTAATTCAAAGTGTTTGTGAGATGAATTCCAAAACTGGATAATGTGATATTTGTCACACCTTTGGATTCAGGTTTGTTTCCGTCTCCCCTTCCCCACGTGACACCTGGACACACACACACACAGACAAAACAAAGTCAGTCTTGATGTGATCGTATGTAGGAGATCCTTTTCATGCTGTATTCTTTTCTGCCATACCTAAAGAATTGTGTTGTTGCTGCTGAAATGTGCCATCAAGTCACAGCTGACTTATGGTGACCCCGTGGGGTCTTCAAGGCAAGAGACGTTCAGGGGTGGACAGATCAACACATAAAGCTGGCTTATACTGAGACCGATTTCCCACGAGGTGCTGGTCTGGTGTCGTTCTTCCCTTCCGATTGCATGCTTGAATTTCCCACTATTTGCACCCCGCCGCATTTTGACCTGCGGCTTCGCCCGAATTCCCCTGCGGCTTCAGTGATCCTCAAAAAACAGGATAACTGAAGCCGCGGGGGAATTCGGGTGAAGCCATGGGTCAAAATGCGGTGCGGGGCAAGTAATGGGAAATTCAAGCACACAATCGGGGCAAAGGGAAGAACAATGCTAGAGCAGTGCCTCATGGGAAATCGGTCTGAATTAGACCCTTGGTCCATCATAGTATTGTCTGCTCAGACTGGCAGTGGATCTCCAGGTTCTCAGGTGGAGGTCTTTCTCATCACCTAATGCCAGATGTTTTAACTGGAGGTACCAGGGATTGAACCTGGGATCTCCTGCATACCAAGCAGATGCTCTACCACTGAGCCAATGGTTTGCCATCGCCTGCCTCTGCGTCGTGACCCTGGTATTCCTTGGAGGTCTCCCATCCAATGCTCCCTCTAAGCTGTGAAGTCTTGTGAGCAAAAATTCTACTTTGTGAACTACTGGCATTAAAGTTGTGAGCGAGCGATTTGGCTTCCTGCATAAATTAGTTTGCTCTGGAGCCATCCTTCCTGAGCTAAGACAAAAATCTGTGAGCTGGAGGCGAAACAATGGTGAGCTAGCTCACACTAACTCAGCTTAGAGGGAACACTGCTCCCATCCAAATACTAGCCAGGGCCAACCCGGCTTAGCTTCCGAGATCTGACACGATCGAGCTAGCCTGGGCTAATCCGGGTCAGGACAAAGAATTGTGTTACAGCTGTCCATCTAATGGTATCAAGATTGCTTTTTTTATTTTGGCCAGTGCAGCGTGTGCTGGCACATCGGTAACATGAGGAAGAGCATGAAAACAAGAAGATGTGGCAGATTGGGAAAGCACAGCGTGCTGAATGAGGTTCAGAAACTAAAATAAAGTAGAGCGGAAGATTTGTAACGTGTGAGTAAAGTTCCTCTTTAACGGTAAGACCAGGTAATTCGGAATTCCGAAACCCAAGGAGTAATGAGGATGAGATGTATGTGGTAAACTTGGAGAGGGGGAGAGAGGCAGATTTTTCTGTTAATTAACATTTTATTGAAAGATAAATATGAAATACAGAGGCTTAAGAATGTAGCAGTAACTGGTATAACAATTACAAAACTGAGGCATAGCTATTGTCGGTGGAGCAGAAGTATACTTGGTAATATAGAAGGGAAGGGGAAAAATAAGACAGAACATAAGAACATAAGAGAAGCCAGTGTTGGATTGGGCCAGTGGCCCATCCAGTCCAACACTCTGTGTCACACAGTGGCCAAAAACACCAGGTCCCCTCAGGAGGTCCAGCAGTGGGGCCACGACACTAGAAGCCCTCCCACTGTAGCTCCCCCCAAGCACCAAGAATACAGTGCATCACTCGCCCCAGAGGAAGAGGAAAACAAATAAATCGACATTCAGTTTCAGTTTAGTTTATTGTAATTAGCCACTGGCCGTTACAAAATTACAAAATACAAATTGTGAACAGACTATAGGTTAATCTCAGAATATACAAAAATACCAGAAATCAATAACAAAACATGGCTAATTTGATACCACAGCCTGAATAGTGCCCCTTCCTGATGCCACCTTGGAACGCATATTCTTTGCAGCAAGGGCAAATAATGAAACGTTATAAGAGACATATGCATCAAGGTCATTTAACTACATCAGGGGTGGGCAAATTGCGGCCCGGGGGCCACATGCGGCCCGCTACAGAGTTTTTTGTGGCCCACCAAGAAGATTTCAGGACTTCAAGAAAATTGAGCCTAAATTCAATTTGCTCTCTTATCCCATCACTGCTGATATTGATACAGCACCTGAGGAGCTGCAGCTTGAATTTATTGACATGCAGTCAGATCACACTGTGAAAGAAATGTTTAATGCTGTGACATTAGTTGACTTTTACAAATCTTTGTCTGCTGTAAAATTTCCATGTATGAAGAAATTTGCTGGGAAAATGTTCTCTATATTTGGGTCTACATATATTTGTGAGCAAAGTTTTTCTTGCATGAAGATCAACAAGTAAATATAGATGCTCTTTGACAGACATTAACTTGCAGGCTGTGATGAGAATCTCAACAAGCAATCTCACTCCTGATTTCAAAAAAATTGTAGAAAAGTAGGGTACATTTGTCTCATTAAACTGATTCTAAAATTAAATGTGCTTGCAGCTATAGATGATATGAAATTAGCACAATAAATACATTGAATAAAACTACCACTATTTTATTTAATTTATATTTATTGATTTTTATGGTACAATTTATACCTTTTCTGAAATGCAAAGTTAACTAATGAATGCAATCATTTTAAAAGGTGCGGCCCTAACTAACCTCTGCTCCCACAAAGTGGCCCCCAAGCCAAAACAATTGCCCACCCCTGAACTACATAATCCTTATATTGTCACCATAAATACAGTTGATTCATTGTACTAGGTATGCCATCTTGTGTCGTTAAATAGTCTAATATTGGGAGCCAAGTAGCAGAAAAGTTAGTAAGAGTTGAAACAGAGGTTAGTGGAAGGGTGTTAAGTGTTATTTTAGCCACGAGGTAAAAGTCCCAGAGTTCCTTGTGCCAGAGAGACAGGCCTGGGGGATGTGGGTTTTTCCATCGAGTAGCAATTCCTGTGTAAGCTAGGCGGATATTTTTTTAAAGAATTCAACACATCCCATCTATTCCCCACAAAACAGCACACCTAGTTTGCAGGCTCAAATGTCACAGTCCTATACATTTCTTCTCAGTTGGCCCAGGTGAACGTTTCCATGTCAAAACCCGTTTATTGGGGGTGTCCATTGATACGCCAAAGAATCTTTCTGGTAATTCTTGTCTGGCTGGCTGGTTGGCATTCCAGCGTTATCTCCCTCTGAGCCCAAGAAAAGCGACACAACCAGTTATCGTCAAGTAACACCCAGCTCTCTGGCGGCCTCCTTCTCCTCTTTACCTCACCTGTGCAACGAACCCAAAGCAGATTTTTTGTTTTGCCAATGCTTCCACCTTACCAAGCAGGAAAAAAAAAATCAGTTTTGTGGGATGGAGCCCAAAATCATCTGGTGTCGACAAAATGGTGGGCAGATTTAGTACATAGTTTTTATATCACATCTTTCTTCCGAGTACCTCAGGGTAGTACACATGGCTCTCCCCGCCTCCGTTACCCTCACAACAGCCCTGTGAGGTAGGATAGAATGACTGGCCAGAGGTCAGTCACTCAGGATTTGACTCCAGATTTCCAAAATTCCAAAATTTCAACACTCTGACCATTATTCCACATGGGCCAAAATGTGGCTTGGAGGGGCAGTGGGAGAAATTAAAAAACAAAACAGCCATTGGTCTGATGGTATGACATTGATTTGCAGGAAAACCTGGAAGTGACGCCAGTCCTTTCTAGGAACCTCTGGAAACTATGGTTTTACTATAGAGTTTTCTCACAATTCAGAGAAAAGTGTGACATCATTTCCAGGTCTTCCAGGAAGAGATGTCATGTAGGGTTACCAGATGTCCTCTTTTTAGAGGATATGCCCTCTTTTTGTGTGTCTGTCCTCCTTTGGGCTCTTTTTTAAAAAACTGATGAAAATTTCCTCTTTTTGTGTTGGGAGGTTAGGAGTATCCCTAGTTAGTAGCAATTCTCACGTACTTGGGGTATTTAAAATGAGAATTATAGAAGAAGAAGAAGAAGAAGAAGAGATTGGATTTATATCCCACCCTTCACTCACTTGGAGTCTCAGAGCGGCTTACAAACTCCTTTCCCTTCCCCTCCCCACAACAGACACTCTGTGAGGTAGGTGGGGCTGAGAGAGCTCTGAGACAACTGTCCTTGAGAGAACAGCTGGTACGGAGCTATGGCTTGCCCAAGGTCATCCAGCAGGTGCAAGTGGAGGAGTGGGGAACTAAACCTGGTTCTCCCAGATTAGAGTCTGCGCACTTAACCACTACACCAAACTTGTCACAGTGATCACTTTATGAAGTAGTCAGTTGGGAAATAGGTTCTTTTTTACCTTTCAAAATATGGTAACCCTATGGCATGCCACTACCAATGGCCGCCCCCCATGTCCCTGCCCTCCCATCTCACACTAGTTGCCATGCCATACCTGGAAACTCTGGCTGCACCAAAGTGGATCAGAACTGAGGGCCTTAGATCAAGAAATGGATACACTATACTTTTAAGTGTATCTTTGATAGTTTGGAACTCACAAGTTTGATTCCCGTATTTCGAAAGACTAGTTCAGCGGCTGATTCATTGATTTGCTTCTTTCCCCTTTTTAATTTCTCCATATAGTGGTTTTTTGGTCTCTCCCTTAAGTATTTAAATCTTTATTCCGACAAAACCCTGCATCTACCTGACGCAATTTATCATTCCCTCCCCGAAATGCAACTGTGATCTTTTGCTCCGGGTTATAAAACCAAACCAAACCCTTTTTGTATTGAATAGCTATCCTGTTCAGCGTTGGATAGGTAAAGGGAAAGGTTTCCCTTGCTCGAAAGCCAGTCAAATATGACTTTAGGGATGCGGTGCTCTTCTCCGTTTCCAAGCTGAAGAGCCAGCGCTGTCTAAAGACATTTCTGTGGTCATGTGGCCTGCATGACTAGGCGCCGAGGCGCATGGAGTGTTGTTACCTTCCCACCGAAGCGGTACCTATTTATCTACTTGCAATTTCTTGCTTTCGAACTGCTAGGTAGGCGGGAGCTGGGGCCAGAGACGGGAACTCACTCCGTCATGCGGCACTCGGGTCTCGAACTGCTGAACTACCGACCTTCCGGTCTGCTGTTCAGCATCTTAACCACTTGAGCCACCACAATGTTGGATAGTTTTGTTCATATGTATTTAAAATGATTCTTTAAAAAATATATTTCCCCCCTCTGTCTTTCCTTTGAGACCCTAGCTTCTGAGGTGGCCTCATCTGCCCTCTTATCTTGTTCCTTCTCACTCAGGGCTCTGAAGTTTGTGACTCTGGAATGGGAAATTCCTGGAGATTTGCACGTTAAGCCTAGAGAGACCAAAGTTTGGGGAGGCAGGGATCTCAGTGGGGTACAATGCCATAAAGTTGGCCCTCCAAAGCAGCTGTTTTCTTCAGGGGAACTGATCTCTGTCGTCTGGTGACATAATTCTGGGAGATATCCGGGCTCTACCTGGAAGTCAGCAATCCTGTATCTAGTGGTAGCTCACCCCAGCTGTCATGTTAGCAAGATGTAGGGTTGTCAGACCTCCCGGTGGAGGCAAGACTCCCCCGCTGCCAGGTCCCACCGCCCCACCGCCAATCAGCTGGTCGGCAGGAGGAACGTACCCTGAAAAAGAAGGAGATCCAGCCGACATGTAGCAATGTGTCTATGTCACTGCCCATGTGACGCGGAAGTGATGTCAGGGATGTTGGGGCGACACTCTGCTATTTGGGCAAAAACTCTATAGTAGAAGCCAAATTTACCATAGAGTTTTTGCCCAAATACCAGAGTGTCTCCCTGATGTCCCCGACGTGATGATGTCACTTCCGGGTCACGTAGGCAGCGACGTAGGCACTTCACTGTACATCGGCTGGGCTGTACATCCTGATCCTGTTAAGTCCCTCCCAATCCCCCGCCGACCTGGCAACCCTAGCAAGATGGCTACCCTCTCAATTGCATTTCCAGATACTTGCTGTGTAGGTTATCAGTCACAGTTCTATTCCCACATTCATTCTTGGCTTCTATGCTCCCAGATCCACAGAGCCTAGCAGCCTTTGCTTCTTTCCTCCAATGTGAGCTAAGTTGCTTGGTATGCAAACAGGTGTGACAGGAAGGTGTGGTGTCGTGGAATTGCTGCTGAATTGCCTTCCTAAAGCAAGTGTATACAGTCCCTGTGAAATAATTCCCAACCTCCAGGTGGGACCTGGCGATCTCTGGAATTCCATCAATCAAAGTTACTCATTCAGTGGGCACATGAGACAGGGCCTTTTCAGTGGCAGCTCCACGATTATGGAACAACCGCCCCCAGGAGATGCACAGCTCTTCTGAGGTCTGCATTTGGTTAAGCTTAGTAGCAGACCTAAATACTGATTTTTACATTTTAGTTTTATACTTTTAATGCATTTTATTTGACGTGTTCTAGCTATATTGTAAGCAGCCTTGAGCTCCATAAAGAAGAAGGTAAAGGTAAAGGTTTCTCTTGCTTGAAAGCCAGTCGAATACAACTCTGGCTCATCTCCATTTCCAAGTTGAAGAGCCAGCGCTGTCCGAAGACATTTCCGTGGTCATGTGGCTGGCATGACTAGACACCGAGGTGCACAGAATGCTCTTACCTTCCCATCAAAAGGTGGCTAATAAAATGGTTGAAAATAATAATAATAATAATAATAATAATAATAAAAACTGATCTTTCGATTACAGAGATTAGTTCCCCCTGATGAAACAGCTGCCTTGGGGGGGGTGGATTCTATGGCATTATAACCTATTGAGTTTCATCCCTTCCCCAAACCCCACCCTCCCCAGGCTCCACCCCCAAATGTCCAGGAATTTCCTAAACCCGTAATTGGCAGCCCTATCTGCAAAGGAGTTCTAGAGGAGGTGACAATCAGATTAATAGAGGATGTTATTAGAGAAGGTGGCTTGTAATTTCTTATAGGACGTTTCTGTGCTTTTTGATAATTGTTGCGTTTATCCTAGCAATAACTGTGGAATGGTGATTCAGCAGGGAGATAAGCAAACTGCTCGAGGGCACCCACATAGTCCAGGCTGCTGGTCTTGATTGTAGATTGACGTCTGTGTGACCAATAGCAACGGATCGGCACTCACTGACGTGGTAACTCAAATCCTGCAGCGCCCTGAATTCTGCAGATTTCCTTAATTATGGCTGTTTGCACATAGTTACTTCTTTTTGCAAAACTGACTGTGTTTTTGCTCATTAAGGGGGGGATGGACAAGGAAAGCTCATGTCCCTTCTATGACAAAATGATAGTATTTAATATGGCGAAAAAACCCACAACATGCTTGTTGGGATACGTTATTTATAGGCCGCCTTTCTCACAGGGACTCAAGGCAGAGTACACATATGAACATAAAAGAAGCCATGTTGGACCAGTGACCCATCCAGTCCAACACTCTGTGTCACACAATGGCCAAAACCCAGGAGCCGTCGGGAGGTGCACCAGCGGGGCCAGAACTCCAGAAGCCCTCCCACTGTGACCCCCCCCCCAAACACCAAGAATACAGAGTATCACTGCCCCAGACATAAGAACATAAGAGAAGCCATGTTGGATCAGGCCAATGGCCCATCCAGTCCAACACTCTGTGTCACACAGTAGCCCATCAAACCCATTGTGTGTCACACAGTGCCCCAAACCCAGGGGCCATCAGGAGGTCCACCAGTGGGGCCAGAACTCCAGAAGCCCTCCCACTCTTGCCCCCCGAGCAAGGGTGTAGACTTTCCAATTTCTTGGGGGGGGGGGGGGGCTGGGCCAGAGACATTACAGGCCATTGTCTCTGGGGGAGGCTCAGCATGTCCTGGAAAAGTTTTTTTGGGGGGGCTCCAGCCCCCCTGAAGTTGACACCTATGCCCCCAAGTATCAAGAAAACAGAGCATCACTGCCCCAGATACCTTTTGACTAATAGCCACTGATGGGCCTCTACTCCATATGTTTATCCAATCCCCTCTTGATTGAATCAGTATAATTGACAAAATGGGAATATTCAATAACTAATGCATTAGGATTTTTGAAGTCTGGAACCCTCAGGAAGAACTGAAGCGGAGCATAAGTATTCCCACAACACATTCAGCGGTAAAAAAATTACATAAGGGGATCCTAATTTTGGCCACAGTCCCTAATCACTTATCCAAGTAAGGCTGGTGAAACCATTTTGTACAGCGCAATCCAATCACCTGCGGGAAAGCCAGGAGACCAGGACCTTTCCTGACCTCCTCGGGCAAAGAGTTCCATGAGGCAGAAGCCACAACGGAGAAAACACATGTATGTGAGCAAAGTTCGTTGTCCATATAAGGGTGTAGGCCCACTGGAAAGAATTCCTTCATCAGGTAGTATTGACTATATTATTACAAGGCGCTCTTGTAAAAAAACCAACAACAGTATTGCATTTTTAACTTTAAAAATAAACGATCTTAAAGAGTTGACATCACGTGCTCAGCATGGTTGAGAGAGGAATTTGAAATGCCACACAGCTGAGCTCACCAAAGAGGAATAATTGCCTCTCATCTTCTAATCAATCTAGTACATTTTAGCCCCACCCTATTCCCAAGTAGCTTCAGGCAGCATACCTGATTAGGGATGGACATGAACCGGCTGATGAACTAAAGTTCGTCACAATTTTTAGCCTATTTGTGGTTCGCGAACCGAAGTTTGTGAATTGAAGAACTGCAACAAATTTCCACAAATTTTGGTGCAGTTCGTGGCAGCTCATGAAAATTCAAGAAGAGCAGAAAGTAGGTGTTTGTCCCTGCTTTCTGCTGTTCAGAAGAAACAGCTGAGTGGGTGGGAGCTCACTGCCACTAAACTGTTTGGTTTAAATGGCTTGGAGCCATTTAAACCCAGCTTTCAGCTCCCTGTGGCTTTTTGTGGGGAGGAGAAAGCAGGATTCAAATGGCCCTGAGCCATTAAAACCACCACTGCTTTCTGCTCCCTGTGACTTTCCGTGAGGAGCAGTAAACAGAGGTTTAAATGGCCCTGCTTTCTGCTCTCCGCAAAAAGCTGCGAGGAGCAGAAAGGAAGGTTTAAGTGCTCCTGCTTTCTGCTCCCCACAAAAGGCCATGGGGAGCAGAAAGGAGGGATTAAATGGACTGGGGAAGTGTCTTCTCAGGGACTTTTGACCCTAACCTTTCTGTTGGCTGCAGCCAGCTGACAGGAGGGAACGAATTGCCTCCTGGGAGGCACTTCACCCCTTTCTTTTTTTGGCTGAGGAAAGCCACAGCCAGCAGAAAAGAGGGGGTGAAATACTCCCTGAGAGGCATTTCACCCCCATATTTAACCCTCTGATTTTGTTCCCTTCTGCTCTGAAGCGTCAGAGAGCAAAAACAGAAGGGTAAATGGCTCCCAGCCATTTAAACTCTCCCAATCTGCTCTCTGCTGCTTGGGAGGGGGAAACAGAGCCGGAGGGTTAAATAGAGCCATTTAAACTCCTGCTTTCTGCTCCCCACCACTTTAGCAGGGAACAGAAAGCAGGGGTTTAAACTTTAAATGGCTCATGAACCTATAAGAATAGGTTAGGTTCACGAACTGGCATATATATCCTTTTGTGTAGGTTTGTGATTTGTTTCGTGGTTCAGCCATGAACCACAAACCAAACTGAACCTCAAAGATGCAGTTCGAGCCCATCCCTATACCTTATTGTCTTTTTGTCCATTTTATCCTCACAACAACCCTGTGAGGTAGGTTAGACCCCTCAATCACCCAGTATGATTTGTGGTTTTTTATATATATATCTATCTCCCCTGTTTCTCTCCTCAGTGGAGAACTAAAGAAGCTCACAAGATTGTTTTCCCTCTCCTCTATTTTATTCTCACAACAACCACCCTGTGAGGGAGATTAGGCTGAGAGAGAGTACCTAGCTCCAGGTCACACAGTACCCAGTTCCATGGCAGTCTGGGGATTCAAATCTATTTCTCCTTAATCCTAGTAAAACAACACTCTAAAACCCAGAGGTACCAAATTAATTTGTTATGAGGGCTGGATCTGACATAAATGTCACTTTGTTGGGCCAGGCCACATATGCCATAAAATGTAATGCCAGGTACCAGAGATATAAACTTTATAAAGGTGATTTCAGATGTCGAATGGCAATAGCAGGCTAATGACAATAGCAGGCATGATTGGATTAAGGGTGGTTTGCAGAGGGGTAGTAGGTGTGGAGATATCAGCACTGGTGATGAGACAAGAAACCTAGGTCTTGATTCAGACCAGAAAGATTCAGACCAGGAAGATTCAGGATGCAAAGAATAAATAGATATAAGTCTGACATTAGAAACCACAACATTTAAAAAACAGCAGGGGAACATTTTAACCTTCCAGGACATTCAGTTGTTGATCTAAGAGCAGCAGTTCTCTTACAAAGGAATTTCAAAGAGAGATTAGAAAGAGAGACTGCTGAACTGCAACTGATAATGAAGCTCAAGATAATGCATCCTCCTGGACTGGACTGAGACCTAGGTTTCCTGTTTCATTACAAATGTCTGCTATTATCATTTGGCATCTGAAATCACTCCACTCTCCAAGATATAAGGACACATGGACTCACTCTAGCTGTATCTGAAGAGGTGAGCAGTGACTCACAAAAGCTCATGCCCTACCACAAATTTTGCTAGTGGTTAAGGTGCTACTGGACTCTTGCTCCTTTCCATTAATAAAGATTGCAAGCTGAGTTGCTAGGTTTCTTCCCCCCCCCCCCCCCCATATCTATTATAACTGGAAGGGGGATTTCTCCAAGTGAAATAATGTCTTGATTTCAGACTGGGCAAAATCCACTCAGTTTTAGTGATGATAATGAAACAGTTGAAAAAGCAAAGCGGGGGGAGAGGTAATGTGAAGAAAGGCAGCCAGTGAGGTGGGATAGGAGAGAGGGAGACATGTTGAACTGGAACATATGGAACCATAAATGTATTTTTAAATACTTAGCCATCCACTTCCAGTCATTAAACAACGAAATACAATCCAAGTATTGTAATTCTTCATCAGGGTCTTTTTGAAATAAAATAAAATCCAAGATAGGCACAGAGAAATCTAATCTATCCCCCCTTTTCAGAATAAACCCAAATAATTTCCTTTTAATTCCCCTTTCCCCTTATTCCAAGGCATCTCTTTCCTGTGCCCCTTCCTTTCTTTCAGCAAGCATGCGTGTGATCAGGTGTCAAAGTAAACAACAGAGCAGGACAATCTCAATGTAAATTGTGCTTGTTGGAAGAATCCCTCCTCCCTCCCTCTCTTGAAGAAGTGTGCATGCATACGAAAGCTTATACCTTGAATAAAACTTGGTTGGTCTTAAAGGTGCCACTGGACTCAGACTTTGTTCTCTCTCTCTCGCTGGCTCTTTTCCTTCTCCCTCCCTCTCTCCCTCCTTCCCATCTCAGTCAGGAAGAGGGGGGAGGAGACCTCAGCCGATGGAGGGAAGGAAGCTTGTCTGTGTATCTGTCCCTGTGTAATTGAGGGAGACAGACAAAAGCCAGCTGTGATGCAGTGGTGGCCGCAGCAGCCCTGGGGGAAAGAAGCAGGAGAGAGCCACTTGCTCGCAGGCTAGATAGGAGCCTTCGGCGGGCTGGTTCCAGCCTGTGGGCCGTATGTTTGACACCCCTGTTCTAACCACTACTCCACAAATGGCAGAGTGAGGAGTTGAACCGAGATCTTCCAGCCCAGTGCTTTCACCATTATACCATACTGCAGGTGTCCCCAACCCTTTTTGAGCCTATGGGTGCCTTTGGAATTCTGAGTCATTGTGGTGGGTGCCAGGAGGCAGGGCCAGCCACAGAATGAACACCACAGCTTCTATTGAGTCATACAGTGAAGAGCCGTAGGGCACCTGGGGAAGCCAAGCCGATCCAGGGAGGGAAGGCAGTTTAAACCGCCTCCCCTCCTCAGGTTCCCCAGGCGCCCCACAGCTGCGGGGTGCCTGGGAAAGCTGATCCAGAAACTGGTTTTGCAGCTGGGTTGATACTTGGATGAGAGACCACCAAGGAAGACTCTGCAGACGAAGGCAATGGCAAACCACCTCTGCTTCTCACTTGCCTTGAAAGGCCCTTGGCTGGGGTCATGGAATGCTGGAAACTAAGCAGGGTGGGTATTTGGATGGGAGACCACCAAGGAAGGCTCTGCAGAGGAAGGCAATGGCCAACCACCTCTGCCTCTCACTTGCCTTGGAAATCCCTTGCTGGGGTTGCCGTTAAGTCGGCTGTGACTTAACCAGGGTTGCCAGCCCCCAGGTGGGGCCTGGGGATCTCCTGCTTTTACAACTGATCCCCAGCTGACAGAGATCAGCTCCCCTGGAGAAAACGGCTGCTTTGAAGGGTGGAGTCTGTGGCATTTTACCCTACTGAGGCCCCACCCCTCCCCAAACCCCACCCTCTCCTGGATCCACCCCCAAAGTCCCCAGGTATTTTCCAACCCAGACCTGGCAACCCTAGACTTAACCGCACCTTCATATGTAAAGTAGGATGCAGTTTATAGCTAAATCATACCTCTCTGGTTGCTAAAAAATTACCGTATTTTTCGCTCCATAAGACGCACCTAGCTCCGCTCGGTGCCGTGGCTTGGGAAAGGTGAGGGGGGTTTAAGACGCACACACTTCCCCCCCCACTTTTTTGGGGGAGAAAAAGTGAGTCTTATGGAGCAAAAATACGGTAATCTTGGAACGTTGGAGATCTGGTGTCTCTCCCAAAAAGGACAACTCCGTTTCTGATTTATGTATATTTTAAAAAGCAAAGCAGGGCGGTGCACTGTGACCAAATTTGAAATACAGCCTTGGATTGTTTTGTCGACCAACATCCGTATCCCTTCCGCTCCTTTACTTATTCAGGTCCCCCTAATGGATTCTTTTTGTTCGCCGAGATTAACCTTTAATGACGGCCGGCGGACTGAGTGATTTGCGTTGGCGTTAACGTGGGCATCTGATTGTGGCGGCTGCAACTGTGCATGGGGATATATGCTCGATAAAAAAACAGGAGGATGGAAAGCAAATGGAATGCAAATGGAGAACATACGTTAGCCAAAAGCCTCTTTGGCATTACATTTGCCTCTCTTGCCCGAGGGTGCCGTTTTAGAGCGAGTAGAAGGAAGCACTGTACATGGTTCTCACTGACCCATTTTATCTTCACAACAAGTCTGTGAGGTAGGTCAGCCTGAGTGAGAGTGACGGACCGAAGTTCACACAGCTAACTTCATGGCAGGGTTGGGGGTGGGTGGGATTTAAATTGGGTCAACTAGTCTCACACTCACCACTATACAAGTTCCTGTGAGATCAGGTCAACAGTCTTTCTCAACCAAAGGATAGCCATCTTGGTCTTCAGCAGAACATCTAGATTTGAGTCCAGTATCCCCTTAGAGACCAACCAGAGTTTCAGAGTATGAACTTTTTAAAATTTCTCTTTTTTAAACATTTAACATTTTATGAACTATACATATATTACAGTGGCTCAGGTGGTTAAGACGCTGAACTGCAGTCTGGAAGGTCGATAATTCAGCAGTTCGAGACCCGAGTGCTGCATGATGGAGTGAGCTCCCGTCTCTGGACCCAGCTCCTGCCAATCCAGCAGTTTGAAAACAAGAAATTGCAAGTAGATAAATAGGTACCGCTTTGGTGGGAAGGTTACAGCGTTCCATGCGCCTTGGCGTCTAGTCATGCCGGCCACATGACCATGGAAAAAGTCTTCGGACAGCGCTGGCTCTTCGGCTTGGAAAGGGAGATTAGCACTGCATCCCTAGAGTGTATTTGACTGGCTTTCGAGCAAGGGAAACCTTTCCCTTTCCCTAGCCCCACTAACCCAAATTAATTCTATTTACAAGTGATCGGAATAAGTCACCGAACACCAAATCTATAGAAACAGAGCAATGCCATACATCACGTCTTATAAATTATACACAACGATATTAACATTAACGATTTTAAGCAGGGTATGAACTTTAGAGGGCCAAGGCTGCCTTCATTAGATATCTGACGCAGGCAGCTTTAGAAAAGAACACAAGCCCAGTAGCAGCATAAAGACTAACAAAATTTGTGGCAGGGTACGAACTTGTGTGAGCCGCTGCTCACTTCTTCAGCCTTGACTCTCGAAATGAAAATTTGTGTCCCGAAAATCTCATTGGTCTCTTAGATGCTACTGGACTTGAATATGGCTTTCTAGTCCAGCATCCTGTTTTCCACTCAAATTTTTCTAGGAAGCCCTGTTATGTCCTAATGGCAACCGTGCATGCGGTCAGAGAAACACACATGGCCGGGCTGGCTACCGGAGCTTTGCTTCGGGGGACAATAGCCCAGCCGGATTGTAAATTAGACCAAGTGGCCACCCAGGTTCCACCAGGGGACCTGTGGTTTAAGGTAACTCATGATTAATCCTATCAGGGAGTTTGGGACGTAATCTTATCAGGGAGTAATCCTATCAGGGAGCTTGGGCAAGGCTGGGGGTAGAAGAAGAAGAAGAGAAGAGGAGAAGAGATTGGATTTATATCCCGCCCTTCACTCACTTAAGAGTCTCAGAGTGGCTTACAAACTCCTTTACCTCCCCCTCCCCACAACAGACACTCTGTGAGGTAGGTGGGGCTGAGAGAGCTCTTTCCCAAGCTGTCCTTGAGGGAACAGCTGGTACAGAGCTATGGCTTGCCCAAGGTCATCCAGCCAGGTGCAAGTGGAGGAGTGGGGAATCAAACCCGGTTCTCCCAGATTAGAGTCCGTGCACTTAACCACTACACCAAACTGGCTTTGGTTTAGACATGTATTTAAGCAGACCCCCGAGCCCCGTTCAGTAGCCTGGAATTGTACCATCAATAAACTTATGAGCTGATTTCACTGCAACACGTCTCTGGACCCAGTACTTTATAAGCCTGTGGGTAGGTTATGAAGAGACTAACCCTTTCCTTACTGTTGAACCCCATCAAGGTACAGTTCATCTGAACATGGAGGTTCCATTTAGAAGAAGAAGAAGAGATTGGATTTATACCCCGCCCTGCACGCAGAATCTCAGAGTGGCTTACAATCTTCTTTCCCTTCCCCTCCCCACAACAGACACCCTGTCAGGTAGGTGGGGCTGAGAGAGCTCTGACAGGAACTGCTCTTTTCAAGAACACCTCTGATAGAACTATGGCTTGCCTAAGATCACCCAGCGGGTGCAAGTGGAGGAGTGGGGAATCAAATCCGGTTCTCCCAGATTAGAGTCCGCAGACTTAACCGCCACACCAAACTCTCGGTGAGCCAGCAGCCCACGAACAGACCTCTCCTCCATGAATTGGTCTAATCCTGTTGTAATAAGTACAGTCTGGGGTGTGGTTTAGAGAAGGGGGAGATTTCAGAAATGAAAATTCCTGACCCAGTTCAGCCTTTAGATATATTCGGTAAATGGCATCAGATACAGCAAAGCGGAAGACCAGAGGCTGTGGTTACTTTGAAATACTGCGTAAGAACCCGAGTCTTCTAACAGGAGTCAATGTGACATGGCAGGTTTCTCGGCTTCCCCGTGTCAATTGGGAGAGAGTCACACGAGGCGATTCTGCATTGGCTTTCCCCTCCGTTGTTTTACCAAACCCACGCTGGAACAG
Organism: Lepidodactylus listeri; assembly: GCA_029233225.1. Classification (NCBI taxonomy): domain Eukaryota; kingdom Metazoa; phylum Chordata; class Lepidosauria; order Squamata; family Gekkonidae; genus Lepidodactylus; species Lepidodactylus listeri. Next base: position 156,795,860 of record JARCFY010000003.1, read on the forward strand.
AAATTCCCCTCTGCATTTGCACGCTGCTTTCACTTCCTTTGATCATCGGGTTTTATGGTACCCTCTACACGGCATGCTGTTTTCACTGTCTTTGATCATCGGGGTTTATGGTACCTTCTGCATAGATTTGTGGCCATTCGGGGGTGACTTCACAGTCAGTTCGGCATTGCCCCCGGGGGTATTTGAAGGTGGTTTTGAGCTGCACCTTTTCCTCAGTGTTGACAAAATGTGGAGCGAATGCCAGATGCAGGATCGCCCACTGTGGCAGTGGCGGTGGGGGTGGAGAATAGTTGTCATGGAAAATAATCTTTTTGGGGGGTCTATTGGCAACTATACTCTGACCCAGGGTTTTTTTTTTGTAGAAAAATCCCAGCAGGAACTCATGAGCATAATAGGCCACACCCAATAGCAAAACTCATTAGCATATTCGGCCACACCCCCGACAGCACGGCTCCCTCCCAGGATCGGCTTCCCCAGGCGCCCCGCGGCTTGCGGGGTGCCTGGGGAACCCGAGGGAAGGAAGGCAGTTTCTGGATCGGCTTCCCCAGGCGCCCTGCAGCTGTGGGGCAACTGGGAAACCCAAGGTGGGGGGAGGCAGTTTAAACTGCCTTCCCTCCCTGGATCGGCTTGGCTTCCCCAGGTGCCCTGCAGCTTGCGAGGTGCCTGGAGAACCCGAAGGGGGGAAAGTTGTAGACGTGGCCAACTCGGAAGCCAGCTGGAACTCCGTTCCTGTGCGTTCTTGCCCCCAAATAGCCCTGCTCTGGCCCCTTTAACTCCTACCAGTACTCATGGTTGCGCTCTGCTCCCTTCAGCACAGCTGCGGTAGAATCCTGGAATCACAACTGCTCTCCAGATTCCAGAGATCCGTTCCTTGGAGTCGATGACGGCAAACCGTGCTGAGATCCCTCCCCAAATCCTGCCCACTCATAGCTCCACCCCCAAATCTCCAGGAGTTTCCTGAACCAGAGTTGGCAACCCGAGATAGATGCCAAGGAGTGACCTAGGAGGCGGGCCGGTCGCTCTCTCGCAGCTCAATCCACTTCACAGGGTTTTTGTAAGGACAAAACAGAAGAGAAGAACCATCTATGCTGTTCTGAGCTTCTTGGAGGAAGGGCGGGACAACGATGAAAGTGACAGCCCAGGTTTCCTGCTGTCCTAGGAGGTTGTCCGGTGTCACAGTGTGAGTCTGTGTCCTTTCCGGATAAGATGGAAGTGGATTCTTCCAATTAGGGTTGCCGACTCTGGCTTGAGAAATTCCTGGAGATTTGGGGGTGCAGCTTGGGGAGGGGGTCGGGGAAGGGAGGGACCTCAGCAGGGTATAACGCCACAAAGTCCACCCTCCAAAGCTGCCATTTTCTCCAGGGGGACTGATCTTTGTGGTCCGGAGATTTCCAGGCACCATGTGGAGTTTGGCAAACCTCTCTCTCACAATGCGCGTGGCTGAGACTTATATGTTTGGTGTAGTGGTTAAGTGCATGGACTCTAATCTGGGAGAACCGGGTTTGATCCCCCACTCCTCCACTTACAGCTGCTGGATGACCTTGGGCAAGCCATAGTTCTGTCAGAGCTGTTCTCTCAAGAGCTGTCAGAGCTGCTCTCTCAAGGACAGTTCTGAAAAGAGCTCCCTCCGCCCCGCCTACCTCACAGGGTGTCTGTTGTGGGGAAGGGAAGGGAAAGGAGTTTGTAAGCTGCTCTGAGACCCCAAGGAAAGGGTGGAGTATAAACAGGGTTGCCAGCCTCCAGGTGGGGCCTGGGGATCTCCTGCTTTTACAACTGATCCCCAGCTGACAGAGATCAGCTCTCCTGGAGAAAATGGCTGCTTTGGAGGTGGACTCTATGGAATTGTACCATTTTATTTATTTATTTATTTATTTCATTTGATTTCTAGGCCGCTCTCCCCACACAGTAGGGATACCATGCTGAGGCCCCTCCCCTCCCCAAACCCCGCCCTCTCCTGGCTCCACCCCCAAAGTCCCCGGGTATTTTCCAAGTAAGACCTGGCAACCCTAAGTATAAATCCAATCTCGTCTTCTCTTCTTCTCTACTAAAATGTGGGGTCTAAGACTTCACTGTGCCCCCAGTTTTAACCCAGCAGCCCGCCCGAAGTTGTCCCTGAAGTTCAGAAAACACGGCCTTTTCTAAATGCCCGTGTTGTCTCGCTGTGTGGTGTGTCAGCTCGGCCGTATCCTGTTGATTTGGCCTAACAAAATATATATATTCCCAAATGAGTGGCCGGTCGTGTTTTGACAGAAACCAGAACTGCACACGTCACCCAGTGAAATCCAATTTTCCTGGACTGCTTCCACTGAGCTGGCATGAATTCATGCGCCTCGGTCGGAGAACGCACAGAATCAGCTCTTGTGTGTTTTTTCCAGCCCGCTCGCATAAGGCCTTCTTTTTTTCTGGAGGCCTCGCTCGGATTCCTTTGCGAAGAAAAGTTTGTTTGTGAGCACTGGGGCAGGGCCTGCGTGTGGAACTTTCTGCGGTTAACAGTCAGGGAAACGATGCATCATGAGCACTGGCTGAGGGGGGAGCGGCGGATGGGAGAGGGGCGGTGTCTCTGTGCCTGGGCAAAGTGAAACCAAACACCGTTCGGTGAGCTCTAAGGCTAACAGAGCATTGATCCTCCTGGAACGCCCCCCCCTTTGCCTCCAGACTCTGGATCCCCACCCCCCCAAGTGTATAAAACCCTTTGCACATTTCCTTTGCTTGCCTTTTCCTTGCAAAGAGATCAGCTTTGGGGTAAGTGGGGATTCTCTCTGGAAAGGGGCAGGCCAGGTCTCACAACAGGGTGTGACCTGGGGGTTTGTGATGTTGTCTTTGCGTGTGTGTGTGTGTGTAGATGCTCGAAGGCAGATAAAGAGATTTTGTAGGCCGTGAACCGCCTGGAATTTAATGAAGGAACAAACCTTTGTCAGTGCTTATAGAAGTGGCCGAAAACGTCCACAGTAATTCTCTCTTGAGAGGCCGGAGGAAAAGCCAGATAGCTTGCAAGCTAAGGACAATGTCAACCGGTTGTGGTTAGAAGGAAAAGCCACTTTTAAATAGATGTCTGGATATAGCCGAAGAAGACCGGAATCGTAACGGTCGCGAGATATGGTTGACAGAAAGAAAAGAATCAGACACATGCATGGAGAGTTTTATTTACGGGGACTATTCACGATAAACAAAACCTCCACGTTTGGAGGCAGTCTACGTCTGACTGCCAGGTGTGGAGGGAACATGAAGAGTGAGCTACTACTTTCAAGCTTTACTGGAAAGCTTCTCAAGCACATCTGGCTGGTCTGATCCAGTGGGGCTTGTAAATGGACCGTTGATTCATAGCGCCACTGATTGCGAACTTTCGCCTCGGCACGCTTAAGCTTGAAGTAAGCTTGAAGAGGGCACGTGTAAGATCTAGCTGTACAGCCAGGGAGTCTGTTTCTATGCATGCTTACTCTAAAGTAAGTCCTGCTGTGTTCAGATGTGTGCATAAGTTTGCCGTTCATCTAATGATTAACGCTTGCGGCCCTGATCTGGACCTACCAATGTGTTTACTAGCATTCTAATAATTGGTTTTTTTTAATTTGATTTTTTGGTTCAAATTTAAAATATTTATGCGCCGCTTCTCGGTTTAAAATATCCAGTGTAGCTCATAATGGGTATTTTTAAAGTTCCAAGATGGATGGAGGAAGGGAGACGGAAAGAAAAGGAATTCAGGCAATTTGGAAAGAGGGAAGGGCAGAGATCCGTTCTTATTTTATGCACCATCTCTTGGATGGAAGGGAGACCTTTTTCACACCTCAACACATCGTTCCGTCCTCAGTTTTCCTGCGCTATACTCAGTGCCAGAAATTTCACACAAAACTGAAAGCTGGCACTCAAAATTTTGGACTCTCCAGGTTCCTGCATAATAATTGTTATAGATTCAGGTGGGAAGCCGTGTCGGTCTGAAGCAGCAGAACAAAGTTTGAGTCCAGCGGCACCTTTAAGACCAGAAAAGTTTAATCCTGGGTATAAGCTTTCGTGTGCATGCACACTTCTTCAGATACATGTGCGTGCACGCAAACGAAAGCTTATGCCCAGAATTATACTTGGTCTTAAAGGTGCCGCTGGACTTCAACTTCATAACAACTGTTATGATTGCAAGTTTGATCAGACTCTATCTGTGAGAAGGGCCAACCTTACCCCCCCACTTTCTATCCCAGTTCCCACTTACAACCAATGCTCCCTCTAAGCTGTGGAGTCTTGTGAGCAAAAATGCAACTTTGTGAGCTATGGGCATTAAAGTTGTGAGCGGGCAATTTGGCTACTGCATAAATTAGTTTGCTCTGGAGCCGTCCTTCCTGAGCAAAGACAAAAATGTGTGAGCTGGAGGATAAAAAAATGTGAGCTAGCTCACACTAACTCAGCTTAGAGGGAACACTGCTTACAACCTCCTTTGTCCTACGAACAAGGCTTGAACTTAATTATGATGGCCTTGGTCTCCTCGTGTGCAAAACAATTATGTTGGCCCACCTTCTTGTTCATTTTTGCCATCAAGTCGCAGCCGACTTAGGGTGGCTCCCTAGGGTTTCCAAGTCATGAGACGTTCAGAGGCGGTTTGCCATTGCCTGCCTCTGCGTAACTACCCTGGTATTCCTTAGAGGTCTCCCATCCATGTGCAAATCTGGGCCGACCCTGCTTAGCTTCCTAGATCTGATGAGACTGCGCTACCTTGGCTTGTGCAGGTTAGGGATAGACCGCCTTACAGCATCGTTTTAAGGGCTGCAGAGATGACATGCAAAGAGCGTTGTGCATTTGAAGCATTTGATATATTTACTTCGTTTAGATCACGCCCTTCTCCCCAGTGGGGCCCAAAGCTGTTTGCATCCTCCTCCTTTCCTCTGTTTTATCTTCACAACAACCCTGTGAGGTAGCCTAGGCTGCGAGTGACTAGCCCAAGGTCACTCAGCGAGCTTCCATGGCAGAACGAGGATTCGAACCTGGGTCTCCCAGATTCTGGTCTCGTACCCTAACTGCTACACCATGCAGTTTGTGAAATACTAAGCATTTCGGTTGCTACACAACAAGAATAGTAAAAATCACTCATCCGTAAGGCGTGGTTCTTGCCACAGCCCTGGGCTCCTTTTGTTTTCGTTATCCTTTATGACTTTGAGTGGCTAATATCCTTGCCCCATCAATGTGGGTAGCGTTTGACAGAGGAACTGGGCGACTCTCTCCAAGCAGGAGGGATGTGGCAGAGGCAGGAGGGAAGAGCTGGGCATGGAAAAGAAAGGGACTCTGCTGGGCATCTGTCCTGCTGGGCTGGGGAATCAGAGTTTGACTGGAATGCTGAGTGATTCTCTCATTCCATTTTTCCTTTCTGCCACCTCTCTCTCACTCCCCTCCCTCCCTCCCTCCCTCCCTCCTTCCTTCCTTCCCCTCCCTCCCTCCCCTCCTCCCTCCCTTCTTCTCTCTTTCCTTCCTTCCTTCCTTCCTTCCTTCCTTCCTTCCTTCCTTCCTTCCTTCCTTCCTTCCTTCCTTCCTTCCTTCTTTTCTCTCTCCTCGGTTTCCATCTCACCCATACCTCTCTTTTCTCTTCACAGTGCAAACCTTCTGCCCCATCTCCTGCCCCTCCCACACAGCAGACGTACTTGACATTTGCCCCGCCCATCCCTTGACCGCCCATCCCGGCAGGTGGACGAACTCCTGAGGACCATGGCCAGCGTCGAACTGACCGAGCTTGAGGCGGCCATTGAGAAAATCGTCTCTGCCTTCTTCACGTGTGCCAGCCGTGAGGGCAAAAAGAACACGCTGACAACCAATGAGTTCAAGGAGTTGGCCACCACACAACTCCCGAACCTCATGAAGGTGAGCAGGGGCATTGGGGCAAGCGGAGGGGTGGGGGCAGCTGGGAACATTCTTTAATTTAAGGAAATAGTAAGCTCGTGATCAGGAGCACGTTGTTTTTAAAAATATATTTTATTATTTTTATATACCCCTGATAGTCTAGTCCAGGGTCCTTTTTTGGGGGTGCCTGTGGACACATTTGGAATTCTGAGCCAGTGTGGTGGGCAGGGCACAAAATGGCTGCCACAAAATGGCCGCTAAAGGAGGCAGAGCCAGCCACAAAATGGCTGCTGCAGCTTACTTTCAGTCACGCAGTGAAAATCCATGCACTGTGGTGGCAGCTGCTACCAAAACAACGTTTTTAAAAATCTGCACAGCCAATCAAATCTTCAGCAACCAATAAGAAGCGTTGCTAGGCAAACACTCCACCAGTCCCTACCCACTTTCTAAAAACACTTAACGAGCACCAGGATAGGTGCTCGGGGATGCTATGGCACCCACACTGGGGACCTCTGCTCTAATCTACTATGTTCTTCTCTACGCATGCAACAGAATGAGAGAGGAATGGACGAAGTCAGGCGGTACTTGGAGGAAAGCACTTTTACCTGTCGATGCTCATTCTTAGAGAGGACAAGACGAGGCCCCTTTCTCACCACACCAAATCCATAATTTTCTAATTCCATCTGGCATTTACTTATTTAGATCAAGATGAGTAGCGTTGTTAGTCGGTCTGTAGCAGTGGAAAAGAGGAAGAGTCCAGTAGCGCCTTAAAGACTAACAAAATTTGTGGCAGGGGAGGAGCTTTTGTGAGTCACTCCTCACTTCTTCAGACACAGCTAGAATGTGACTCCATCTGTCCTTACATATGGACAGATAGGCTGCAGTCACACCGGCAGCTTGGCACGATATGGTGCCGCCTCTAGTTGAACCGGTTTAAAGTGTTGCGGGGCATATCAGCCACACAGCACACCCTGCTGCGGGTTACTCACGGAGACATCCCGTGGTAAAGCATCCACATTATTGCAGCATCTCAGCCACGGAGCCCACTGCCCAAAAAATTCCAAAATTCACGTGTGTGCATAAGTGCCCATGCGCACACATGCGCATATAGGCACTTTTTTTAAAAAAAACCCCATCCCTAGTGGCAGAATGGATCTGCAGGTCCAGACTACCAAATCCGTTCTGCATGCACTCCCCCGTGTTCAGACATCGGGCCATGCGCAATGACTGCGCAGGGAACCAATACTACCACTTTTGATGTGGTGCCTTTTTAACCCGGCTCCAAGTTGTTTGGTGTAGTGGTTAAGTGCGCGGACTCTAATCTGGGAGAACCCGGTTTGATTCCCCACTCCTCCACTTGCACCTGGCTGGATGACCTTGGGCCAGCCATAGCTCTGTAGCAGCTGTTCCCTCAAGGACAGCTTGGGAAAGAGCTCTCTCAGCCCCACCTACCTCACAGGGTGTCTGTTGTGGGGAGGGGGAGGGAAAAGGAGTTTGTAAGCCGCTCTGAGACTCCCTTGGGGAGTGGAGGGCGGGGTATAAATCACGTTCTAGCTGTCTCTGAAGAAGTGAGCAGTGACTCGCGAACGGTCACTCCCTGCTATTTATTCCTTTATATGCTTCAAGTTTTTTTTGTCTCCCTTTCTGGAGGAGACTCAAAGCAGATAACGGAGTCGTAAAAGGCCAGGCTACAAAGACATTACAAGGCAGACAATGAACAGCGCAATCAAACCAGATCACACAAACCGCAATGAACTGAAAACAGTATAATACATCACATAAAACTGGATCTTGCAATTAGCGAACAATGAAACGACAAACTAGATTACACAATTAGAGGATGCTGAAGCACAGAATGCATCCAGTGAACGATGCAGTATACGGGGCGGGGGAACTGCCTGACACAGGGGTCTACAAACTTTTTCCGCCTGCGCCTTTGGAATTTTGACACAGGATGCTGGGTGTAGCCAAAAAAAGTCTGCCACGGGAGGTGGAGGCAACCCCCAAATGTCTCCCATGGGAGGCAAAGCCAACCACCAAATGTCCTCCGTGGGAGGTGAAAACAACCACAAAATGTCTGCCATGAGAGGCAGACCTAAGCGCAAAATGTCTGCCACAGGAGGCGAAGCCAACCATAAAATGTCAGGAAGTGAGGCTATGCATAACTCTGATCGATTCAGGAGGTCTGGAGCAGCAGAACAAAGTCTGAGTCCAGTGGCACCTTCCAGACCAACGAAGTCTTATTCTGGGTCTAAGGTTTAGTGATACGTCTTGTATCTGAAGAAGTGTGTGCGCACACAAAAGCTTAGACCCAGAATAAAACTTTGTTGGTCATAGGTGCCCCTGGTTTCAAACTTTGTTCCATAACTGTGATTGTAGCTCTTCATCATGTCAGCCAGGAGCTCGGTTTAACGAGATGCTTTTTAAAATTGACATATTGTTTAAAAACTCTTTCTTGCATACACACCAAATATGTATATGTACTGAGCTAGCTAAGAAATCCTCATCTGTCAGTAGCTGTCTTCATTTTGCAGGTGTCTAATGTACTTATAGGGCTGCAGTGGCTCAAGTGGTTAAGACGCTGAACTGCCGACTGGAAGGTCGGTAGTTCAGCAGTTCGAGACCTGAGTGCTGCATGACGGAGTGAGCTCCCATCTCTGGACCCAGCTCCTGCCAACCTAGCAGTTCGAAAGCAAAAAATTGCAAGTAGATAAATAGGTACTGCTTCGGTGGGAAGGTAACAGTATTCTGTGCACCTTGGCATCTAGTCATACCAGCCACATGACCACAGAAAAAGTCTTCGGACAGTGCTGGCTCTTCGGCTTGGAAACAGAGATGACCACTGCATCCTTAGAGTCGGATTCGACTGGCTTTCGAGCAAAGGAAACCTTTACCGTTACCTAATGTACTTATGCAGAAGGGGAAAAAAAATCTTTTTCTCCTGCCTATCCAGCAGATAGCCTCCCAGCAGGAGTTTATAAGAGAAAAATGGTCCTTCAGATACTCTATTCCCAAGCCATGTAGGACTTTAAAGGTCAAAACCAACCCATTGGATTGAGCTTGGAAGTGGATAGGTAGCTGGTGTAATTGCTGTAGTCTTGGGGTCACATGCTTCTGATAGCTGGCCCCAGTAACTGGATACTGAATCACCATCCAAAATAGAGTTTAGAACAGGGATGTATTAAATTTCCAGTATGGTAGATCTCATGACCAGAGAACCCATTCTGGATGATCTGGTGTCCTGTGGGAATCTGTATACTAATAGCCAAGTATCGCGGGTCCCCCCTTCTTGTACTATCTGATTCTAAGGCCCCTTTCACGTTACCATTCTAAACCGGATGTTATCCGTTGTTGGCCCGATTCCAAGTAAAGCGATACAGGGCCGGGGGGTTTCATACAGCAGACTTCATCCCATTAGCGAGCCATCTCTGCAGTGCACTGGCCATTTCAAAACTCCCCCTACCCTTTTTCGCTGCGTAATCTTCCTTGCCATTCCCCCCAAATGTTCTAAGTTGAACACTATAGTGCTAAACCAATATAAGTCGCGATTACATGCACAAGTAGCCCTGCCATAGGCATGAACACCAAGCAATTTAAAGGGCATGATCAGATGCAAACATCTGGCAAGCGCCCTGAAGCTGATGGTAAGCCGTTTGGCTCTGCCGGAGAAGCGGAGTCAAAAAAACCACTAGGGAAAGTCCGGTAGCAAACGGGTTGCTACGGGCCACAGATGGACTTTCCCCTGTGTGATCACTCCAGTGCGCGCTCATGGCATCGGGATAGTCTGATCAGGGTATCCCGATGCCATGCCGTTGTTTTATTCCCCTTCTCAGTATGCGCATCATTGCATACTGCCAGAGGAAGCCCTCAGGGTGGAGATGTGATTCACTGACCCCCTGTTTAAGTGAATCGGGAAAAAGGCAAAAAACTCCCCCCGACTCACCCACAGTTGCGTCTGATCATGCAGTGGTGGGTTGTGCCCGCATCTACAAAACTTTGTGTAATCGCGCAACTGCAGGTCAATTTCCTCTGGAGGAAATAGCCTCGCTTCCTCCCCACCTTATGTCGCGCGTGTGACCGCAACCATAGTCTCTCAGTGGAGTCAAGGCATCTCAATGGTGCCGCTGTAACACTGAAGTACTATCTTGGTTTAGGGCAACAGCGCTCAACTTAGAACATTAAAAAAAGAGCAAGGAAGATCACGCTGCGAAAAAGGGTGGGGGAAAAGCGGCATTGTAGGAAGTGCCACGGACATTTTAAACAGCACACCACAGTGATTCAGAAACGCGATGAAGAGGTAAAAATGGGAGAAAGCAGTTTCCCTCAAAAATGGCTCAGCTCCACTTTGCCAACGGGATGCAAGTGGCTTTGTATGAACAGGTAAATAAAATCCGCTAGCAGCTGGTTACTAAAACAGTTGTAAACTACAAAGCGGAAAACACAGTGGAGAAACAGAGAAAAATAGTAGCAAAACTGTGTAACAAAGGTATAACAAAGATGTACAAAGTGAAACTTACTATAATTAAAGGTGTCAGTATACGCTGACAACAGTATAAGATGCAATACAAGTTCTACAGTATAATAGCTAAGTATATAGTTCAGCAACAATAAGATATTACAATAATGCACTATAGTCACTGTAGTAACAATAGGACAATGCAGTACACAATGTAGTTATTGTAGTAACCATGTAGTCACTGTAGCAGTAGTATGTAGTAACAATGTAGGCACTGTAGTAGTAGTAAATGAAGGATCCAGGTATGCTCTTCGTTTCGAAGACCTTCCTCAGAAGTGACTAAACACGAAAGACATTATTAAGCGCCCCAGAATTCTATATGAACAATGATATATTATATACCCAATGAAATCTTGCATACCTAATACAATTGCTTCTAGTTGCAAACGAAAGGACTGAAATCTTTCACAGGAATAATAATTCCTAAACCAATTGCTTCTAGTTGCAAAAAACGCTTCAGGTTCCAAGTAGACAGAAGTCATTCACAGGAACACAAAATTCATATCGGGAATCACCCCTTTTCTCTACTAAAACCGCTGTGTCAGAACTGACACAAAAAATCCATTAGCAACCTGCTACAGAAACAGATTGCAAAGACTGCCTGAATGGGGCCATAGATTTCACAGGTCTTCTGTGTACTAGTTAATGGGTGTTGCGAATTTATACGTATATGCCCTTACACATGAGGTTAGTCCTGCTGGATCATACCGGAAGCCTGCCTAGCTCAAAATGTGTGCGAGAATTTTGAAATGTTGGATTATAACGGCACAGGCAAGTCTTTTTCACTGGTCTCGGTATCGCACGTGATAATTTTTCTCGTTTGTATCCGTTCTTTCCAAGCTGATCGTGGCTTGAGATAAACTGAGCTGGAATGACTTTCCCCTTCCCTCTTCCCACAGGACGTTGTGGATCTCGATGAGAAGATGAAGAGCTTGGACGTCAACAATGACGAGGAGCTGAAATTCGGCGAGTTCTGGAGGCTCATCGGGGAGCTGGCCAAAGACATCAAGAGGGAGAAACTGGGGAAAAAGAAGTGAGCGGGGTGCGTGCGTGTGTGTTTGTGTGTGTGTTTGCCGGCAAGGTGGTTGGGAGTGAACAGGATATGGTGTCCGGAGGTGCTTGGGGGACGGGGAAGGGGGCCACAAATCGTGCGGAGACAAAAATTCATGTTGTCCGCAGGTTGCAAATAAAAAGCGTTTGCTCTGAGTCGGTGTCACTGCGTCGCATCTTTGGCCTAGGCGTCATGGGCCTGTGGAACAGTTGTCACCTTGCAACTGGTCAACCCCTCGCTTTAACTGGACCAGCACAAAGCCCTGACCTGCGCGGCCCAGGCTAGCCACTTCTGGTCAGATCTCGGAAGCTAAGCAGGGTCAGCTGTGGTTAGTACTTGGGTGGGAGACCGCTGAGGAAGTCTAGGGTAGATATGCAGAGGCAGAGCAATGGCAAACCACCTCTGTTCATCTTGCCCTGAGCTGGATGGCCAAGGCTAGTCTGATCTCATCAGATCTTGGAAGCTAAGCCGGGTTGGCCGTGGTTAGTTCTTGGATGGGAGACCACCAAGGAAGTCCAGCATGGCTACGCAGAGGCAGGCAATGGCAAACCGCCTCTGTTCGTCTTTTGCTTTGAAAATCCTATGCAGTTACTGTAAGTCGGCTACGACTTGACCGAACTTTATATAAACACACACACACACACACAATGTGAGGGGTGTGTGTGTTGTTGCTGCTGTAGACTTCTGCCTTGCTCCTTTCTCTCTTGACCCTCCCCTTCCTGCTCAAGTGAGACGATTGTCTGTGCTGCCCTATAGCAAAGGGAAGAGGAGGAGTGGGGGCATCTCCCGCTACACCCACTGGTATGGTTGAAGGCACAGGGGACAATCTCAGGTGGCAGGAATTGGGAAGGGGGAATTAGGGTTGCCACCCCCCCAATGGGGGGCAGATTTCCCCCTAATTCCCCCCCCCCACCAATCCACCCACCAGCCAGCTGCCAGCAAGGGGGAGCCCCGGTCCTGAAGAGCTCCCTGGCGTCCAATGTGCTGGCACGATGATGCCCCCTGGAGCAGACATCATCACGCTAGACATGTCGCCGGGCGACACTCTAGCATTCGGCCCAAAACTCTATGGTACCACCTCTGGTACCATAGAGTTTTTGACTGACTGCTAGAGCGCCCCCTGGTGACATGCCTAGTGCGATAACGTCACCTCGGGGCGATGTTATTGCGGCACACTTGCAAAGTTCCAGGAAGGGAGCCTCCATCCCCCGCCGACAGAAAGTAGGGAGCTGGCAACCATAGGGGGGATAGTGGTGGTTATCGGGCTGCCCCCAAAGCAGCCCTATCAGAGGCTAATTTATCTATCTATTTATTTATCTGGGAAGGAAAGGCTGCACGGTATAGCCCCATCTCATCAGATCTCAGAAGCTAAGCAAGGTTGGCACTTGGAAGCAAGGTTGGCCACTAAGGAAGGCTCTGCAGAGGAAGGCAGTGGCCAACCACCTCTGTTTCTCACTTGCCTCGAAAGCCCCTGGCTGGGGTTGCCATAAGTTGGGCGCAACTAGCTGGCACTTTACACACAGACTTGGTTTATTCATTTATATTTATGTCACTGCTGAGCAGTCGGGTTAGAATGGATAAGAGGAAGTCCTTCTTCACCCAAAGAGTGATTAACACATGGAACTCACTGCCACAGGAGGTGGTGGCAGCTACAAGCATGGACAGCTTCAAGAGGGGATTGGATAAACATCTGGAGCAGAGGTCCATCAGTGGCTATTAGCCACAAGGTATAGATAGGAACTCTCAGTCTGGGGCGAGTGATGCTCTGTATTCTTGGTGCTTGGGGGCGGGGGGGACAACAGTGCGAGATCTTCTAGTGTCCTGGCCCCACTGCTGGACCTCCTGAGGGCACCTGGTGTTTTTGGCCACTGTGTGACAGAGTGTTGGACTGGATGGGCCATTGGCCTGATCCAGCATTGGCTTCTCTTATGTTCTTACATTCACATGTACCCCACTTTTCTCCACCGGGACCCAAAGCAGCTTACACTGTTCTCCTCTCCTCCATCACATCCTCACAATGATCTGCAAAGGTAGGTTTAGGCTGACAGTGGATGACTGGCCCAAGGTCACCCAGCATGCTTTGCAGCAGAGCAGGGAGGGATTTGAAACAGGGTTTCCCAAGGGCCTAGTCTGAGACTCTAACCACTGTACCTCAAGCGGTAGATTTTGGGGCATTATAGAAAGCAGTGGAATAGGAGACAGACCGGGCCGAGACAGGAGCTCAAAAAGGGCAACTAAAATGATGGAGACGGAACGCCTTCCCTATGAAGAAAGGTTAAAGAGGTTAGAGTTTGTTAGCTTGGAGAAACGATGATTGAGGAGTGACATGACAGAGGTTTACAACATTAGGCATGGGATAGAGGAGGTAGAGAAAGAAGGAATTTTCTCTCACACAATACAAGAACTCGTGGGCACTCCATGAAATTAATGAGTGGTAGGTCTGGAACAGGTCAAAGGAAGCCCTTCTTCACCCAAAGAGTCATCAGCATGTGGAATGCCCTGCCACAGGAAGTGTTGGTGGCTACAAGCAAAGACAGCTTCAGGAAGGGGGACTGGATAAACACATGGAGCAGAGGTCCATCAGTGGCTGTTAGCCACGAGGTATAGAGGGAACAGTCCGTCTGGGGCAGTGACGCTCTGTATTCTTGGTGCTTGCGGGGCAACAGCGGGAGGGATTCTGGAGTTCTGGCCCCACTGGGGGACCTCCTGATGGCCCCTAGTTTTTGGCCACTGTGTGACGTAGAGTGTCGGACTGGATGGGTCGTTGGCTTCTCTTACGTTCTTACATTCTTATGAGCTATTCTGCTGATACTCAACTGTGACTCCTTATTGTGACGGAATCAGAATGTCTGCTTTCCCCAGGAGCGCTTCCCTAGACTGAATAGACAGCCAGTGATTCTGTCTCTCCTTGAGTCAAGACCATCCACAGTCCATTTTTATTTCCTGGCTTCAGTCATTCAAGCACCAGCCTGTAAAAGAAAACTTCCATTCAGCTCACTACCTCGGCCATTTTACATCTTGTTCATAATAAAGGGAGCCTAGTTTTATCTTGTTAGGGCTTCGGAGCTTAGCAGGGCTGGCCGCGGTCAGTACTTGGAAGGGAGACCACCAAAGAGGACTCGGCAGAGGAAAGCAACGACAAACCCCCTCTGCTTCTCACTTGCCTTGGAAGCCCCTTGAGGGTCACCATAAATGGACTGTGAATTTTCAGTACATACATTTTAGCTGGAATTGGCTCCTGAACTGTCTCCTAGGAACCAAACCCCCTTGCAAATGCTAGCTAAAATTTAACATAAATGTTCTCTGATTGAGCACAAGGGGGTGTTTGTGTGCCTGGCTGCTTCCTCCCCTCCCTTAAGAATTCCATCCATGGCAATTTTAGGAGTTATCTCCTCCTAGATGGAATCATATGTCTAACACTCTTTACCTGCATTGCTGTTTAGGGGCTCTGCCCAGTTGCTGTGCCTACCGTGGTGTTCTAGGGTTCTCCCCATATGTGTACTGCAGAACGTGGTGCTCAATCAACCAACGTTTACTAGTTGTCCCCAGCCCCAAGGATGTCCGGTTAGCCTCAACCAGGGGCAGGGCCTTTTCTGCCCTGGCCACAGCCTGGTGGAACAAGCTCCCACTAGAGATCCGGGCCCAGTGGGATTTGTTACAATTCCACAGGGCCTGTAACAGAGTGACAGAGCCCACAGAAGCAATCAACAACAAGTGTCCATAAAAAGGAAATCTTTATTGTAGAAAGGTCTTACTGGTCATCTGCACTTTCTGTGTTAGTAATGGGGGTTAGATGTGAGGCCAGGGAAATTATACATGACTCAAAAGGCTTCTCTATGATAACACATCCGATCAATGAAAAGAATAAGAGGTGATAAAAATACTGTTTTTTTGTTCCCAAAGTAAAGGCGGGAAAGATACATAGCCAGACTGAAAAGAAACAGCAGCTGGCATCAGAGTCTCCCAAGGTTAGAGAAGCAGGCTAGGCGATAAGCGTGCCGTGGGAACAGGGCGGGAAGACATTCCACAGACATGAGGCCCACCTGGGTTAGGAACCACCTCCTGCCCGGGGGAAGCCAGCATTAGCTGACACAGAGCTGTTCCGCTGGGTTTTCAACTGATGTGGTGGACAACCAAAATCCATCTCTGGCCCGCCCTACTGAAATTGCTGGCTTTATGGTCAGCCTATGCTGAGCATAGCAACACGGAGCTTGGTTGCTGTTTTGATTATTGTTTCAAATTATTATTTTAACCCTTTAACGGTTATTGTCGAGATTGTGAGACCTTGTAACCAATGCTCCCTCTAAGCTGCGGAGTCTTGTGAGCAAAGATTCTACTCGGTGAGCTCCTGGCATTAAAGTGGTGAGCGAGCGATTTGGCTGCTGCATGAATTAGTTTGCTCTGGAGCCATCCTTTCGGAGCGAAGACAAAAATGAGGGAGCCGGCTCACACGAACTCAGCTTAGAGGGAACACGGCTTGTAGTCCACCCTGAGCCTGTTTGCGGGGAGGGTGGGATAAAAAATGAAATGAAATCAATAAGTAGGGCTGCCAGTGTTGAGTTGAACAGTTTCTCGTGATTTGGGGCCAGAGCCTTTGGAAGGCAGGGTTTGGCGAGGGACCTCAGCAGGATATAATGCAGGGTTTCCAGCCCCCCTGCTGGAGGTGAGGCATCCCTGGCCACCAAATCCTTCTCCCTGATCAGCTAGATAGTGAGGAGACTTACCAGGAGCAGGAGGGAGGCTTAGGCTACGTTGCTGGCAATGTAGTGATGTCAGTTTCCAGGTGTACTGGAAGTGACATCATCACATCAGTGATGTTGCAGCAGCGCTCTGGTATTTGGGCAAAAACTCTATGGGAGATGCCAATTTTACCAAAGAGTTTTTCCCCAAATACCAGAGCTTCGCCATGATGGCGCACCGTGATGATGTCACTTCTGGTACAAGCTCCAGGGATGGTGAGCTTCTCCGCTGCACCTCCTCAGAACCACATTTCAGATAGCTATACTGACTAGGTACTGGAACATAAGAACGTAAGAGAACATAAAGAGAAGCCAATGTTGGATCAGGCCAATGGCCCATCCAGTCCAACACTCTGTCACACAGTGGCCAAAAACACCAGGTGCCCTCTGGAGGTCCACCAGTGGAGAGTTTCAAGAGTTCAAAATACAAGAATCTAGACAGGAAGGAAGATATCTATGGATGCTCCACAGGGCCTGGTGAAGCCAACACACTGGAAACCATCTGAATTCTTTTGTCCTGACTTCGCTCACATCACTCATGAGGAAGTCCCATTGAAAGAAATGGGATTTATGTTAGTCGCACATGACTAATTCGAGACCTATCGGTTTCATAACAGTCGTGAATAATGTGAGCTGGAACCAGGGCCTATTTGGGTATTTCAGTCTGAAGGAGGCTTTCAAGAATTGAAGCAATTTCCTTCGTTTAGTTTAAAGGGAAAAAAGGACCTAACCTATGTATCCGTTTCTCAAGTGTGCCCCCCCCCCATCATGAATACCTAAATCCACACACCGAGGCCATACTTACTCAAAACAGATTTTTCTGCAAACTTGGGTAAGCCCCAAGTTTGCAGAAAAAGCTGAAATCTTTAAAAAAAATATTTGGAGGAGGTAATTTCCCCCCAGGTAAAATAGAATTCTCTGCACAAGGCTCAGAGAACTCATCCACCTCTGGCGGTCCTTTGAGGTGCCTGGGAGCTGTGTGGGGACTGGTGGTGGCACAGCCCAGAAGCTGTGTTGGGCCTTGTGAGAAAGGGGGGAGGAAGCGCCCCACAAGTCACACAGGCCCGCACTTGTAATTATAATGCCACCATTTATATATCACTTGCCTGCATGCTCCCGCCAGCCCTTTTAAGTCATTCAGCATCGATATCCCCACATAGGTGAATGAAATAGGCTCATGAAATAATCAGGCTTTATGACAGGGGATATCTGGGCAAGTCTTGCTTTTTTACAGACGCTGCAAGCCGACATTTTGCGCCCTCGATGGTGTGGGTGTTAAAATTGCTGATTACTTGGACCACAGAGAGAAAACTGAAACTGAATCAAAATGCCTATCCGGAACAGTCAGAAAGTAGATTCATACGCCATCTGTATAGTGAAGATACGCCATCTGTATAGTGTTAATTGTTTTAAATGTTTTAATGTTTTATGATATTACCTGTTTTTTGTATTTGTTGTGAGCCGCCCTGAGCCGCCGTATGGCGGGGAGGGCGGGATCGAAATCTCAAAAATAAATAAATAAAACAAATATATGATTACTCACATTATAACTGCCTTTAGCATTATATTTGCTAGTAGAAGAAGAAGAAGAAGAAGAAGAGATTGGATTTATACCCCGCCCTTCACTCACTTGGAGTCTCAGAGCGGCTTACAAACTCCTTTCCCTTCCCCTCCCCACAACAGAGGTGGGTGGGGCTGAGAGAGCTCTGAGACAATTGTCTTTGAGAGAACAGCTGGTATGGAGCTATGGCTTGCCCAAGGTCATCCAGCAGCTGCAAGTGGAGGCGAGGGAATCAAACCCGGTTCTCCCAGATTAGAGTCCGCGCACTAAATTAGTAAATGGAAAGAAGAAGAAATACCTTCAAAACAAGATGTAATCCATAAATTAATGGATATAGTGGAAATGGACACATCAACAATGCAACTTCAAGGAAGAGGACAAAATAGGGTTGCCAAGTCCGGGTTGGAAAATACCTGGGGACTTTGGAGGTGGAGCCAGGAGAAGGTGGGGTTTGGGGAGGGGAGGGGCCTCAGCATGGTACAATGCCATAGAGTCCACCCTTCAAAGCAGCCATTTTCTCCAGGGGAGCTGATCTCTGTCAGCTGGGGATCAGTTGTAAAAGTGGGAGATCCCCAGGCCCCATCTGGAGGCTGGCAGCCCTAGGACAAAATAAATTTCACGATGTTTGGTCAAGATTCTACGACTGGATGGAGAAAAATAGCCTACTGTGAACATAAAACAGGATATTCCTTATAACAGTAACTGGAAAACATATTTAACTTAATAGGTGGGTGACGGATAACCTTTTAATGTGATCTTTGTGTTTATTTGTTGTTTTATTTGTGTCTGAAACCTATGATAAAAATATAGATCAGAAAAAAAGGTACATTAAACAAACTTCTTAAAAAATAAAGCACATTCAATTCTTAATCCTTTAACTTTGCTTTCTGGTTTTTTATGCATCTGCCTAAGCCGGATTCGAGCCCAGTAGACACCAGCGAGATTTCCAGGGGCAAAGCTTTCGAAAGGCAAAGTTTATACTCTGAAAACCTTGTTGGTCTTCAAGGTGCTACTGGATTCGAATCCAACTGTTCTCCTGCAGACCGACATGGCTATCCACCGCCTAGGCTGGAATTTGTTTCAACATCTGCAATTTTTCTGCAGAGATCTTTGCTGAGAAGGATCGGGTAGTTACCCGATGTCACCAGGCTATGGCCCAATTGAGAGCCAATGTGGTTAGTCAGTTGGACTGGGAGACACGGGTTCAAATACCTGCTTGCTGAGGTCACTGCTTGACTAGCTTATACTGCCAAAAATTTTGTCGGTCTCTAAAGGGCTACTGAACTCAAATCTAGCTCTTCTACTGCAGACCGACATGGCTGCCATCCCAGTTTTCATGAAACTGCTAGGGTTGCCAGGTCCAATTTTCTCCCGGCGTGGGACTTTGGTGGGTATTTCCGGAGGGGGTGGGGTACTCCAACTGGATGATGTCACCTTGGGGATGTCCTGCTCCAAGCCCCGCCTCCAAGAAAAACCACTGGCAGGCACCCTCTCCCAAACCTGCAAAATTTAAAGGGCCCGCCAACCAGGTGGAGGGCCCTTTAAATCTTGCAAGAGGGGAAGGAGAGGGGCGGTGGCTGCTGGCGTGCCTGAACTCCAAGCAGCAAAGCTTTAAGTGCTTCCAGCTGGCGGGGCCCCGCTCCCAGTCTCTGAGTGGCATTGCCGTTTGGAGACTGGGCATGCAGAGCCAGTCCCCTCAGGCTGGAAGCGCTTAAAGGGGTCCTTTAAGCGCTTCCAGCCGGCGGGGCCCCGCGTGCTCGCTGCCACCCCTCTCCCTCCCCTCTGCAAAAATCTCTCAAGAGAGAAGGGAGGGAGGGGCTGCGGGTGTTTGGGCTTGGGGGCGGGGCTTGGGGGCAGGGCCCAGAAGATGGCAAAAAGCCTCCAGGATCCCCAGCCAAACTGGTCTGGAGAAAAAGTGCTTCCTGACCCCAAAGTGGCAATTGGCATTTCCCTGGGCATGTACGAAAGATCCTCTTTGCAAATGAACATTAACCCCCCTCTCTAGCAGTGTTCGCACGTGTTTGGGTGCATGTGTTTTTACCGTTGTAAAAGTCTGAAGGACAATAGGGATTGTCTTTCCTCACAATCTTGACTGCACAAAATATTATAACAACATGAGAGCTGGTCTCTGAACGGTGGGAAAACGCTCTGTCTGGAGCACGGAGAGAAGCCCTCAAGGAAAGACTCTTGAATACTTTGCCATATCAGTAAACAGCAACATATTTATCATGTAACTGTAACAACAAAAGAAATTACCCTGAGAAACCCGGGGGAGTGCATTTGCTTCCAGAGTTTAGGCTGAAGATTTGCTGGATTCAGTTGGGTATTTTAGAATTAAACGATATTCTCAGAGCCAGAGGGCAGAATTGCATGTTCTTTGTGGTGCTCTTGGATTCTTTTGAGGACATTATCCCCCCCCCCCATATAATTTGTGATTCAAAGTGGAAAATCAGCATGGGGAGGGAGGTGGTGGAAGCTTGAGGATGCTGATCGGTCAGATGGACACTCAGACACAAGAAGTTGCCAGTTTGATGCAGTGGTTAGGAGTGCGGACTCTAATCTGGGAGAACCGGGTTTGATTCCCCACTTCTTCACATGAAACAGCTGGTGTAACCTTGGGTCAGTCACAAGTTCTCTCAGAGCTGTTCTCTCAAGGACAGTTTTCAAGAGAGCTCTCTCAGCCCCACCTACCTCAAGGGGTGTCTGTTGTAGGGAAGGGAAGGGAAAGGAGTTTGTAAGGCACTCTGAGACTTTGTCAGGTAGTGAAGGGCAGGGCAAAATCCAATCTCCTCCTCCTCCTCTTGGTTCATCAAAGTCAGTATTGTCTACCCAGACTGGTAGCAGATGTCTAGGGTTTCAGGCAGCGATTCAAGCTGCTACGCAACACCTATTGGAGGAAAGAGCCACTAAGTTGATTAATTCTCCCATACGTTTTTTTCCTACTGTCCAAAGTACGGAACAGCCAGAGAGAGATTTCTTAGAAAATGGCTACTGAAGTACTCGACCGTTCCTGATACTTCAAGATCAAGGTTACTTTTTAAAAAACCTCCTTTGCAGGCATCACTCTCTGATTATGAACAATTATTATTTCATAATGTAATACCAATTAAAGGTGGGATTTCAAAACACTACGGTTTGTTATATAGAAATAAACCTAAAAAATTGCATTATTATTATTATTAAGTGGCCTGGAATAAAGATCGCCCTCAAGAACTGACGGAAGAACAGTGGTCATTTATATGGAATACACCAGTATATTTATCAAAAGCGATAAATATACACTTACAAACTTATAGAGTTCTTGCTAGGTGGTGTTGACTCCAACCCAATTAGCACATGCTAACCATAATATGTCTCTTTTATGCTGGAAATGTGGATTGGAAAAAGGAATTTATTTCCACAACTGGTGGTCTTGCAAAGTGATTAGATTTTTTTTGGTCGCAGATTGTAAGGGAAATTAAGCAAATAACAAACTACAGTTCAAGAGACCCCAGAATTTATACTTCTAAATTTGTGGGAAAACCAAAATATCCCAAGCATTCGGCAAGAACTAATCATGATTATGATCACTGTGGCCAAAAATATCTTAGTCATGAAATGGAAAGATAGAGACCCCCCCCCCTACAGTGCAACAATGGTATCTCAGATTGTGGGATGATTTTATATTGGACAAGATTACGGATAATTTACAAAAATCAAACTCTCAGGTCGGAAAATCTAGTTTGCTCGAAAAATGGCTTCCTTTTACAGAGAAAAAGGTTCAGAATTCTGAAGTTTTCAGTACACGGAGAAACAAAGATCAATATATTTCTTCAATTACTCTTCAGTGATGGTACGATTTGTTTATAATGTTTGCGTTAATATTAAGTTGCATAGTTTAAAAATAAAAAAAATAAGTTTTTTTTTTAAAAAAAACAGCCTTGCTCCTTGATCTTTTTTTTAATACAGAAGTTATAATTTATT